>CM043020.1:99600531-99747350 GCA_023690525.1 Holotrichia oblita | reverse complement strand
AAATTCTAACCTCAGAAATGACTATAAATATCGAACGATAAGGACCGATAACGAGACACTGATGGTCGCGTGCGTCTGCGACTATAGCGATGCTTAGAAAAGCGAAACACACAGAGGTGCCCGTGTATTAGACGGTAAAGAAGTAAACGCAATGTTCTACTGCGGATTACAACAGAGCTAGTATTTCGCATATCCCTATAATGCACTCGCATTTATCCCAAAATCTGCCATCTATCGTCTTCTTTACTATTCTTAATGCATGACACCTCTGTATGTTTCACTTACACTACAGGTATCATTAAAGCGCAGACGCACGCGGCCATCTGGTATATATGTATGTATGTATTAATGTACCTATGATAAAATAAATATTCGATTCAGCAATATTTATATTAATCTAATACACGTATGAAACAAGTTGGAGTCAGCAAAGATACCATAAAGAAATTTAAAATTTAATAAAATTTTGTGTCAAGTAGTGTCTGGCTATAAAAACGTATTTCCTAGTTTGCATTTGCGTTATTTAGTTGGTCAAAGTATATTTAGATTTCAACTTTTTCTCTAAAATTCGCATGTTAGGAGAAGTTTATCTCTTACTCGCCTCATTTAATTCGATTATATCTTCTAAACCAGTGCGGTGCAAAATGTCTGGTTTGTGACATAAAAGAGTACAAAACCAGTACAGTACAACGGCACAAGTGAAATTTTGAAATTCCGATATGGGAGAGCTCAGTTCCTATTTAAGATCGATTATATCTCTGAAACGAATGAGGTACAAAATGTTTGAGTTGTGGTACAAAACAGTACAAAACTAGTAAATTACGATGGTATAAGGGAAATTTTGAAATTCCGACATAGAGGCTTACCACTGTACTTAAGATCGATTATATTTCTAATACTAACGAGGTACAAAATGTTTGGTTCGTGGTACAAAGCGATACAAAACTAGTACACTGGCATAGGTAAAATTTTGAAATTCCGACATGGGGGGGGGGGAGGCTGGCATGTCCCTGCCCCCCCCCCTCTACCCATAATAAATCTGAAGCGAAGGACTGCATGTCGCCAACCCCCCACAAACGATTTTTAAAATTCTTTCTGACTAAAGTTTTGTACCAAACATTAAAAATTTTGTACCTCGCTCGTTTAGAAGATAAACTCAATTTTACATGGAGACTGGCATGTCCCTGCCCCCCCCTCTCCCTCCCCCTCCATGTAAAATTGAGTTTATCTTCTAAACGAGCGAGGTACAAAATTTTTAATGTTTGGTACAAAACTTTAGTCCAGAAAGAATTTTAAAAATCGATTGTGGGGTTGGCGACATGCAGTCCTTCGCTTCAGATTTATTAGGGTATTGACATATCCCTTGACAGTTGACAGTATTTAGAATTTTTTTGTTGTGGCGAACTCTCAAGTGTGTACTCCATGGACGTTTCATTTCAGCATCGTAATGATGTGCCCACGATTGGTCATAAGTCTGTGGGGAAAAACATCACCTTCTGCTTCATATCGAGTCAAGAGCTGTTCGCACACTTGTCTCTGATTGGGTTTCATTTCATCGGTAAGCATTCGGGATAATGTAAGATACTCTATTCCAAATTTGCAATGTCGATTCGCACGAATCAATTCCTCCACTAGAGCTATCTGACTTTCACCACACGCAGACACTGGTTGGTCACTCCGTGCCTGATCATGAACATCTGTTCTAACAGTACTCACATCAACACAGCCATCACAATACACGGCACTCAATCTTCGATGGATGTCAATGGGCGCTACACCCTCCGGAATAAGGAATTCGATGGCAGCATGTTGCACAAACATTTAACATAAACGACAAACCGCTTTTGACACTGTGTGCCCTCCCTTCACCCCCTCCCTCGTTATTAATACACCCTCATACAGATTTGTGCAACAATTTTTCCAAAATTTTATCCTCAACCAACTTGTTACCACATTCTCATAATACAAAGTTAAAGGCTTCATAAAGGCGACATCCAATGTTTGGCGTTGGAAAACTCAATGAACCTCTTAACTACTTCACCAGATCTAGATTCAACCACCTGAAAGTAAACCAACTCCAACTGTCACACCTATCTCATCATGATAATAAGTTTTCCCCTTGTTGATTAGTTCTTTGTGTGCATTGTGTTCATAAATCGCGACCCCCAGAAGTGGTTATCAAGGAAAAAATTAATTTTTCAGCAGGATGAAGCACCATTCCATTTATTGCTACATTCTTTTATTAATTTATTTCAGAATATTTTTCGACGTGCATATTAATAAAACAGCCATTATAAATGTTGGATTGGAGAAACGGCTGCATTCAATTCCACAACCTCGATTTTAATTTTAAAAAAGAATAAACCATTTCGAACGATGTAATATTTCGTACTGCAGTGAAATGTTTACCGAACAAAGACATCACAATTTACTATTAACTATTCGAGAAAATGACACAATCTCCTCATCGTTGAATAACTTTCCTTATATATTCTTTGAATGTAGGACGATCTGTTCAAACGAGAGAACTAGGACTTTCCACACGGATTAATGAAGTACCCCGGAACTAATTTTAGTTTACAATCTAGCGGAAATGTAAACGTTTGCATTTACGATTAGACAGCGTTCATCTTTTAATGTTGTCTCGTTCCATGAGAATATGCAGCAATTAACATTAACTTTGTATTTCTAAATATATATATGTCAAACCTTAACGACTTGCATCAACGACTTGATGTTGACCTCTTGAAATTGTTTGTCGTTAAAGGATTTCGTTGGTGTACTACGCGGTTTAATACATTTTGGTTCGTTACGTTGAGATAATATTCCTGAAATTACTTTGTGAAACTTTGATTTTTAACCTATATACATATTTAGTAATCTAAAATTTTGCTAATGCATTTCTTCGTATCATGTCTAAATGTGAACATCCATATTCATATTTTCCTCTCCGCTAACATGTTTTTGTCATTAAAACGGTAATTGCCAAATTCGTACGAAATGTATTACAATTTATTCTGAATTCTAAATTCTCAGGTGACAGGTTAGTCGTTTCAAATCCATTTATTTCGTGGTACTTCATTAATGCTGACTAAAATGTTACAAAGTTGAAGTTATGTGGGTCTCTTTCTTAACTTAATACAATATGGAAATATGTACATAATGGTCTAGAATACACTTCTAACAAGAAGCTCATATTTTCTCCAAGGTAAAAGATAATCTTCCTCTGCTGTCCGCTTCTATGGTTTGTGATCATTGATAACTTGGTCAGAACGTTCAAGATTACGCAGATGACGTGGCAGATTATCACTAACCTAACCCATTGGAAGTAATAATTGACCAAAGTCGGAACTGGAATTATCAATTCGAATCGACCACTCAAGGCCAGAGTTCTAAGAAATAGTTCAAAAAAAAAAAGCGATAACAGGTTTTTAAACATTCCAAAAACTGGGAAATCTTAAACCAAATAATACCTGTCATGGTCACCTATGCTATTATAATATAGTAAACGAACCAGCAGATAGCATGCTTGTTAAACTGAATCATGATCAACTATTCAGGATGTTATTTCCAAGTCGTGAGATATGAAATTCTGGTAAACCAGAAATTCGAAAATAGATCACAAATCCAAGACGGATAAAGAGGTGGGGATTGGAGTTCACTCCCAGAACACCATTTTCTCGAATAACTTGATTATTCTTAACGATCTTCAAAACGAAAATGGATCTCTAGTTCTAAGGAAACTTGAACAAAAGCAAGGAAAGCGAAAATGTATGTTGAGTTATGTAGTCCAGTGGCCTTATGCCAAAATTCAACACTGATTCTCTAAACTTTGGTTTGTCTGTATTTGTAATTGGCAAAAATGACAAGCTGGTAGTATTAAAGACCAAAAAGTCGTAAAAGAAGGAACGGCAAAATATTGATTGAATTTATGAGGAAAATGGGTCTTCTAGGCAATATTTCTAATGTAGATATTTAGATAACCACAGCTCAGATTTCCTGTAAATTTTATGATTGGCATCCCATGTCTCCAAGACCAAAGAAGAGATTTGGATTTTTACGAAGGAATCCCTTATCGGTGATAGAACCACAAAACTCAAATGAAGTCAATAGCGATACCAGCCCAGACAGCATGTTTATCTAATTGAAGCATGAATCATCATTCTAGATACTATTTCTAAGTTGTGGGGAATGGAGTTTCAGCGGATCAAAATTCAGAAATCCAAAAATGGATACCCTATCTGGTACACGGATGAATGCAAAATGGATAAAGGGATGGGAGGTAGAGCTCACTGTCCGAAAACCAATCCCTTAAAAACCTCAAGGTAATCCCTGACGATTGAAATAGGTCTCTGCACCCAAGGAAACCTGAAAAACAAAACAACTCGAAAGGAACAATCTTATCTATATCGACAGTTTGCCCATTCATTGGCCACCTTCATATTGTTTGGAAACTTTGTTTTATTGTCCGCTTCAACACTTTATTAACACTATTTTTTTGGCTGGTTTCATGAGATTGCTAGCGTGAATGACAATCCAGCTGCTGTATCAACTTGTTTTAGTTGTCGATAAATGCCACTCGACCTTTTCTGGTGGTACTACTGGAAACATCATTGGACATCGAGATTGCAATTAGTCCATTGTCTGAGCTATCGGTAGGTGCTGTAGGTTAAAATTAAGTGCGATGAAATCGGATCTTGCATCCGTAGTTGCGCTGACGAGATCTAGAAGGTCGAAACCACATATGGTCCGCTTCTAATGCTGGATCTATTTTCCTTGCATTCGTTCTCGCAGGGTGGTTTCCAACAATATACAATGAACGCCTAGTACAGGCATTTTTTTGTTTTTCATTTTGGTTGTTCTCCTGAAATGTTTTGTTTCTATTAAGTTCGTCCGTTCCTTTTTACTTAACCACTTCGTCATTTTTATTATTTGTAGCAATCCTCTTAAGCAGGTCGGTGCAGTATCGAGCTACTATTCACTATTGGGATACAATTAACAACTCAACATTGCTGATATTGATGAATAATGACTACAGTTTAACAGGCATTACTCTATAAATTAGATTTCAAAAGCTTATTTTTATTCAATTGAACAGGATTCATTCACATTTATAGTTTATCTGTCAATGCCCTTTTTAAGTTTTACTTCTCAAAATTATTATCCATTACTTATACTATCAAAATCACCGCCAAGACAAGTCAATGGATCTGGCATTTGAAGAGAAGTCAATGATGAGGCCAGAAAAACAGAAACTCTAATGCTCAATTTATTTTGATTGCTAATTTATATGTGTGGGTGCTCAATCACCCTACACAAATATCAAATGTGTAATGTCAAAATAAAATTTATAAACCTGATTCTTCAAATAAATAATTCCAATTATTCTAAAGGAATTACAGAAGGATAAAAATGCAGAAAATATGTATGTATTGAATAAATAACGATGGATGTATCTAACTTTTTACAGAAAGTTAATCGTGATGCAGATCAAATTAATTTACATATCTGTTTGAGGACCTAGTTTAAAAGCAGGAAGAAATGCAATTAAAAATTTCCCATTCAATTTACATTTCAAATATCTACATCTCTGTCAATATAAGTACACATCTAAAATTTCAAAATTTGTTACTAATTTTTTCAAGCCAATTAAAAAGTTTATTAATTTATTTCATTTAAGATTGAGAAGCACAATTGCATATACGAATATGTGAGTGCTGACGTACTAGAGATTTAAACTACAAAGGTATACACCACCTTTGAACACTTTGAACAGATAATCTTGTTATATCCCACATTTGAACTAAAAATGGTATTGAATAAGGAAAGTACAAGATGATATTCCAAGATAAAATCGTCAAACAGTATTTTTAAGTTAAAAAAATATCTGAATATTAAGTTTTAGAACGGATGTAAATCACGAGAGAAGAAAGGAACTAAAACAGAATACAAAAACGGCTAAACGTGGCCCTTTAGATAAAATAAACAACTAGTTTTGTCCAACAACCGTAAAATAAATAATCCAACGATAAGAAAAAAAATAAGATGTAACCCTCGTGAAAGACAAACACCATTCTTGACTAAACATCAAAAGTGCCCCCTAAAATAGCGTTCGTAGAAAAAACAAAAGATAAATCGAATCCGGTAATAGATCTCAGATAGCTGTTAGGATCGATTGTGAATTCAATTTAATACCGAGGGCTTTCACTTTTACAATTTGTTCTGAAATTCGTAGCGTTGCGGAAGCGCTTCTATTGCTATTATAATTACATCCCTATTAGATTTTAGAATATTGTATCGTATAAAAGATTTAAATTTTTAAGATTATGGATTTACGGAAATCTATCTAAGATGTTTCAAAAAATTTCGACTGGGTGGCTTGATAGATTTCCATCATTTACAGGCAAATTTGTGGAGAACCAAACTCCTGAATCCTGAATTGATATCCGACTGGACTCCGATAAATTTAGACCTAAGTCTCTAGTTTTAAAAATGGATGACTGGTCAAATTGAAAGTTTGTAAAATACTTTTGCTCGTAGACTATTGCGCTGTGTATCCAAAGGAAGTGAATTTAAAAAAAGATTAAATTGGTTTTTGTACCACCCCACACCACAAGCGAGCTTCAACCTCTCGATCAAGGCAGAATAAAAGTTCTGAAGCAAGCCTACCGGAGAAGAATGGTTCAACAATATCTGTCACTGATATGATGACTGACAGCATAAATTCGACTTCTCCAAAAATCTCGATTTTAGATGCTATTCACTTTTATAAGCTGGGTGGATGGATATCAAGAAACTAAAAAGAAGGAAGGAGTAAGTTTTTATTTCCCCGTATTCACATTCTCATTTGGTTTTAAAATTTGCAAATGAATGATGAAAATTGGCGCGATCTTTTATCAGAAGAATGGAAGATTTTAATCACAGTAAGAGGACGCTTTGAAGATAATCCGGACCTCTTTTCTTGCAATACTTTTAATGATAAATGCGTAAGAGCTTCAAATTTGCTAGAAGAGGGAAGAAGTATGCGTTGTGTTGCCAATTTTCTAAGTGTTAATCATTCAAAAATTAGTCGAATGGTTAGAAGATTTAGGGAAACTGGAACACACCATAGAAAACGTGTTCAAGACAGGAAAAGGGCTACAAGTCAAATTGATGAACGCTTCCTCCGACAACAGGTACTACGAAACAGAAAGTGTACTAGTAGAGAGCTAAGTAATCAACTCGAAACAGTTAAGGCAGAAATGTCAGGATTAAAAGAAACCGAATTGGGTAGTAGAAGACAGCAGACTGCAGATCACAGATAACGCAGATTAAGATTCGCTAGAGATCATGCACAGAGTATGGAGCAAACCTGAAGAAAAATTTTCTGATTATACTATCTCTCCAAAGGAGCTATTTGGTGGTGGTTCAAAAATCTTCTGGAGGGTCTATGAATGCAGAATTCTATTTGAAAAACATTATACCTTCATTGTCATGCACAATAATGCAAGGCCTCACATTGCAAGGACTGTTTCGGATTACTTAAATGAAATCAACATGCAGATCTTAGAGAGGCCACCGCACAGCTCTGACTTAAATCCAATAGAGCACCTTTGAGATGCTCTAAAAGCATTAGCATTTCGAATTTTAAACGGGTCGATGGCCGCAGTGGTTAGGCGGCTGACTATTGTTGTGAGAGGACGACAGGCGCCGGGGTTCAATTCTCTGGAGGGACGGTGACATTTTTTCAGAGAGTTTAATCCCGGATCGACTTGCCATTCGCTGTTGCGAGCAAAGTGATTAACAACGCGGCATCATAAAAGGCGATATGATGCTGTCACAAAGCCAATTGAACACAACATACACACACAAAAACTACACCGCGAGAGTTGCAGTGATAGCCAGACAAGCGATACAGTTTACGGAGTCACTGCAACTAAGCACCCACCACATTAAAAAATAAATAAATAAATGTTTTATGGGGCAAGATTGTCTAATTAGTCTAGTTTATTTTTAGGAATTTTTCGGGTAGCAAAATTACTATGTATATTACTGCAAAAATTGACTCAGGCGTAGGTAATTCTACCCTAGAAATCTAATTTTTAACTCCGAGTTAGCTTTCAAAAAAAAATTCCACTTATGCTTGAGTCTATCCCGTGCAACTAAATTATATTGATAAACTTTTTTTTAACTGAAAAGAAAAAGTAAATTTAAATATCCCACGCATCCAGCTTTCTATTTAGAAACACATCCCTGAACCGTAGTAAGTGCGCTCTCAACTTTGTTAAGTTTCAAATATATCCATGGCCTCTATATATAAGGCCAATTTGAAAAGTTAAGAATGTTTCGAACTTTCATGCGATGTTGAGAGTAATTGGAGATGGAAATCGTGTACTACTATAAAGTTAGTTGAACGTAAAAGTGGCTTTAGATATGTACATGTATAGATGTATGTATGCATGTATGTAAAAGGCAAAATGCTAGAATGGCATTTCTTATTTTAATAATGTTTCTTTTATTTTATCAAAATCTGTACCTTACAAATTACAACCCAAATTAATAGACAATTACAAACGAAGTTAATTCAAATAAAAAATGATGTAATTAGTTTTTCATTAATCGTGTTTTTTTTAAGTATATATGGTAATTACATCTCCATACAAAATATCTGAAGAACCTGCTGAAATTCTCAAATATAGACACTTTATTAGGTCAAAAATTTAATTTCATTTCGACATGCTTTATTGGAAGTCCATTAAATCTGCACTGCATGTACACGTAGGTTGTAGGTCCTATTTTTATAGTTTTTTTTGCCAAACAAAGTCCTTTAGCCCAAATCTGACACTTGTTTCATGTTTGACATGGTCAATTACATACAGGGTGTGCCAACTACCACTAACATCCAAATCTCTACATATTGTTCGTAGGCTGATATTGGGGTGTTCTACTACTGTCTGCAAAACCCGTACTTGATTGTCATCCATAGTAACAGTTTTTTGGGTAAATGTAGTTTGTACTTAACTGAGCCGCAGTCCACAAATCTGGTCGTTAATCGTTCTATTCATTTAAATTTCTAGGTATACGTATTATGATTAATAATAAATATTTCTTCTGGTATTATACAATTTTCAATAGAAACTATCTTTTTTTAATTGTACACATCTTTTATTTTTGTTTTTATTAAAGTAGACATCGTGTTATATCTACCTATTAGTAAAGTTGGCACAGCACTGTTGACTTCATCTTAACAATATCAATAAATGTTTATGTATTTTATAGTAAATTACCTATATCTCAAAAAGTATTAACTTTAGCTATAGGGAATGTTATAAGCGATTGAAAGGGAACTTGAAGCACTATTAAATGGCATAAAAATATACAGGGTGTTCCATTTGAAAAAAATAAGTTTTACCGTATTAAAAATGCAGTGATTAATTTTCAATTTCGAAACACCCTGTATGCTATAGTGAAGATATTTGGCATGGATTGTTTAACTTAAGGTAATGTCATAATTATGCCAAAGAATCGTTGCAAAACAAATATTAGTACAGACGGAATTAATTTTCAAAGACAACAATGGAAATGATCTTTTTCCTCTTAAAATTGAAATATCTCGGAAACGGTTAATTTTTAGTACTAGGTTTGTCAGACAAAACTATCTTAATTTACAACGGGAAATCTGAAAATGTCATAATATATAGGTTGTTCCATTTAAAAGAAGAAAATTTTATAACGCTTAGCCAAAACTGAACACCCTGTATACACTAAAATAATTTTACGATATAGAGCAGTTGATCCCGAACAACTTTTACTTAAAACATTTTTTAATTAAACTAATAGGTAACATATAATAGACCGAATTCATATAATTGGCACACCCTGACAATTTGAACGAAATCGAACGCCCTTCGAAAATTGTCAAAAATTCACTTTTTTTCCATACATACCTCTTCGATTTCCCTGAAATTTTGAATATATATGTAATTGATCATGCTTAATACGATAATAGTGTCAGATTTGGGTTAAAGGGCTTTGTTTGGCCCAAAAATATAGAAATAGCACCTAGATTTTTGTAGGTAAAGGGCGGCAAATCCCGCGCCTATTTCTTTATCCTATAGCAAATTTCCTCAGCTTTCAGAATATGTATAGTTTGTATTTACAAAAGTGACTACTTCACCTCGAAAAATGCGAAATACTCAAACGCTGCAACGCTCCAAGGTTAGCATCGAATCTTGCATCGTTTTGGTTTTTTCAAATTTTTGGTCACAGGGAGAAACATTTCTAAATATAACCTATATATATTCTGAAAGCTGACAAAATTTTCTATCGGATAAAGAAACAGTCGTGGGGTTTGGCGCCGCTTACCTACAAAAACTGGAGTCAAATTTTTCCTATGCGGAATTGGAGGGTTCGTCCTAGGTGCTATTTTTACATTTTTTTGGCCAAACAAAGCCCTTTAGCCCAAATCTGATACTGATATCGTATTCAGCATGATCAGTTACATACATATATATGAAAAATTTCAGGGAAATCAAAGAGGTAGAGATTTTCTTCAAAATCCTAGAGAATGGAAAAAATGTTAATTTTTGATAATTTTCTAAAAAATATATACGAGGTAAAATATACGAGGTACTAGAAAAAGTTAAATACAAAAGTTTTAGGGTTTTTAAATGCTTATTAGTTAATAATAATTTTAAGTATACAGGGGCGGTGGTAAAGTCGTGGCACGACAAAGTTACATTTTTTTAAACGGAACCACCTGTATATTATTAGATAATTCAATTCTTTCTTCATTTTTAAGTAAAAATTATAATACACATAGTGTACCTAAATCCAACCGTTTCCAAGTTATCGATTTTTGAAAATATTACTTAAATAAAATAGGACAGTAAACCTAAATTTTACAATTACATACTAATTTGTTTTATTAACAACTTTTTTTTTTCAAATACAAACTCGATAACTCGGAAGCGATTGGATTTAAGTGCCCTACTCACACGACAATTTTATTTCCAATCTGCAGGGACCAATTTGCAGGCACCTTGCAGATTGCCTGTTGAGTAAATTGGCACGACCTTGCATACGATGCAATTTATGAGTACGATCAATCAGTTATTGTGTTAGAGGCAAGCGTACACGTTAGTGATATGGCTATATATTATCATATATTTATATAAATATATATTTATCAAAAAACCAAAAACTAGGCATTGCAGCGGCAGTGTCTATGGTACCAGTTCAAACAAAAAGAAGATGTTGGACCAAAAAATGCCTTTTATCTCGATTCATGTAGTTTGCATTTTGCTCATCCCAAAGCAAAGGTAGGTCGATAATTTTTATCAAAACTTCTTTTTCTAGACCTACCATCTTGAGTCACCTCATTACCAAAATTACCTACATCAAACTCGCTAAAACCTGTTTGAGCTCCCCACCACGCCAACGGAACAAACAAACTGACGTTAAGTTGTATGGAATTGGGCAGATCGCTCTACACACTACCCCAAACAAAAAACCTAAAACTTTTGTATTTTAACTTTTTCGATCGTTAACTAATCGACCGGTTCCATACATATCAGCGATCCTGTATATGGAATTGATCATGCTAAATACGAAACAAGTGACAACCCAGATTCGGGCTAAAGGGCACAAAAATATAAAAATAACACCTAGACCAACGCTCCAATTCCGCATAGAAGCACTTTGACCCTAGTTTTTATAGGTAAACAGCGCAAAGCTCCGAGAAAAACTCAAACGCTGCAACACTCCAAGGTTGGGATCAAATCTTGTATCGTTTTGGTTTTTTCAAATTTTCGGGCAAAAGGAGAAACATTTCTAAATACAACCTATATATGTATATTCTGAAAGCTGAGAAACTTGACAGAACTGTTTCACCCTGAGGCCCCCGCATCAAACCTCGACATCTTAAATAATATCAGACCAGTTTTACCTGCATTAAGTATAAGACCATTTGGATAGCACCAATTATCAGTTTCGTTAACGATTATGGACATTGGTCTAGGAAGATCAGCGATATTTGTACTTGACACAATACATGTGGTATCATCTGCATATTGCGAATATGTACGAGGCGGTAAAGACAAATGGAGCTCGTTAACATATGTATATCAATAAAAGTGTGGGTTCGAGGATTGAACTTTGGAGAACTCCCACAGATTTTCACAGATCACAGATCAGTTCTGCAGTTGAGGTCCCATTCACTCTTAAGACAGAATTAACAGCAGAACCTTACTACGCTGCTTTGTATTCAGAAGACATCATATAGGATGCTTTGGCAGATCTAGCGATAACCAGAGTAGACGTGAATGAGGAAGTGGTCAACAACATCAGATACACAAACGACACTGTATTCATAACAGAATTCTTAATATGACTGCAAAGTCTATTGGATAGGATAGAGGAGAAAAATAAGAGGCTGAGACCTAATTGATTGATTATTTCAAAGATCCATATTCCCTAAAATCAGAAACGTGTTTTACAGCAACGACCTTAGCTGACATCTCACGGGCAGAATGCTGAAGACGCATATCTTGGCTGAATAACCTCAGGCAGTAGTACAAGAGTAATTCAGTTGAATTGTTTAGAGCTGCAACATCGAGACTGAAAATTTGCATAATGGTAGCCAACCTTTTTAAAGGAGACAGCAGATTAGGAATGGTGTAGGTAACAAAGCCTTGGAAACACATTTACACTGCAAGAGCTGCAGCAGGTATTTTTGAAAAGTTTTGGAAAGCGCTGAAGCTACACTTACCACAAAAAAAAACATTACCTTTGAAGCAGATGTTCTCCAATTAATTTCCCAAAATTGGAAGTCATTATGGTCATCATTTTTTTGTTGCTAAGTTGGTTATAGCATATAAAATATTTAAAAAAAAATTTTCAAAACACTTATAAAATAAATAAGGGCCTAAATATGTCCCCCAATAAATGTGCAAAATCAGAAAGTAATATCCTGTACCTCGGGTTTGAATAAAACTCGGCCTGAAAATAAAATTTCGAACTTCCAGCTTGTGGACCGGTTTTATCTTTTCTCCAAACATTGTATCCCGAATTATGTACTTAATATATTGTCTTTCAAAGTTTTATATCAATAATAAAAGAATTAAAAACAAAAATATGAATGAAAGTGCACAAACTAGTAAATCTCAGCTCTAATTTTATTGGATCTTCACTAATTACAATTATCCCACTATCAAGACTAGTTTTTGGATTTAAAATGAAATAATACAAATATATCCAAAATAATATTTAACAAAACTAGCAACTGCTTAAAAAACTAACTTTCAGAATCAAATTTTTCAAAATTCTTTTACATTTTTTTAATAAAAATTTTCTGAACAAGTTTGCATTTCCTATTTTAGATTCCACTGAATAAAATCTATTGAAACCAAGCTTACCTCTATGGACCCCTTATAATTAAAATAAAAAAAAACGAAATAAGTTAATTTTTACTGACCTTATCCAAGAATACAGACGTGGAATGGGATTGAACGATAGTGAGTACCAAACAGGAGATCGCGACAATCGTCCACATGGTCATCGTGTCAGATTTAGTAACAACTGAAATAATTGGAACACTTTCGATGTTACAGAAACAATTTTTAAGAAGAAAAAAAACAAAAAAATTCAAGCGCTTATGTTATGTAAAAAAAAATTCTAAAATATGAATGACAAAGTTATATCGTGATTTAGAAGTTAAACTGGTAGGTCTTTCGTCGTATTGTTATCGATGGATATTGGCGGAGGAACTTACGCGATGTGAAGTTACATGGCGCTCGGCGTCGTTCTTAAATAGTGGCAGCGTCGCGGCGTCCGCAGATGCGCCGATTTTGTCGACAATAACACACGGCCATCGAGGTCTTAACTACGATTTTCGACTGGTAGTACCTACGGCCACTTTTATCGAAAATGTGAATGGGGGAATAGGAATTCTCGAATTCACAAGAAGATTTATGTGATGCTGAATAAGCGCGAAAGAAACGGTTATTTATAGATAAATCATTGAAGAAAATATAAAACCTGTCGATACGTTTTTATGTACAGATTTGTCTGAAATTCTGCTTTCGATTCCTTAAAGAATATCTTTTCGTGCTTCTGCTTCTGTTCTGTTGTTAGATAATAAGACTGCGTGTATCTATGTACAACACACATAATTGGCTTCCAGAATTAAATAGACAATTTTATTGCTGGGACTATTCAACTGTCTAGGAAAATTAAGATTGCTTCGCGTGGGAGTTTTTTTTGACGCAGTTCATTACTACGTTTGTTTTTCTGTGTTATGATGTCTCCTACCAAAGTTACTTACGTCTGGACGACGGTAATCAAAACGTATACAACTTCATAAATTGCATCAGCCAGCATGTCGCCAAAAGATTACTTTGTGTGGTGGCTCCATTGAATTAATCCAGATGATAATGTTTTGATTGGCATCTCCTATGTCAGGCGACCTATTGATTTATGGTGCTCCTCTTGCAAAAGATGGAAGTTGTTGGGGTTTACTTGCTCTTAGAGCTCTCCATCCAGTCTAAGAGCTTTAACAAACTGGAAGAACTGTGATGGTTTCTCTGACAATGTGTTTCTTCTTCGTCTACGACGTCCTTGTCGAGATAATTAGCTCGGGTTCCCCCACAGAACCTGCAGTCGCTATTCTGTTTCAGACCTATACTTGTCGTGTGTTCCCTAAGGTGAGGAAGCTTGTGAGGATGTGTAATCTGTTTCTATTTAGTTCTAGCAAAATCTGTGCTCTATGCTTGTTGTAGTTTCCAAAAAATATCTTTGAGTGTTTGAGATCAGGGAGGTTCTTCCAAAAGGATGCTCTGAGCCTTCTTCTCTCTATCTTTGAGTCTTTTTTGTAGGTGCTCGTCCCCCCTTAGACAAAGTTGTGGCGGTTTTCCTTGCTAATAGATTAGCTTCTTTACATTGGCGTAGCCAGGTGGAGGGCCCGATGGGCCCGGGCCCCCTCCGAAATTGTACTGTATCCATAATTCGAATTTTATTGAAAAATATTAAAATAAACTTTTTTCGGTAGAAACGATAAATCGGAATAGATCTGAGGAAAATAAGTATCTATTGCAACACTGCACAGTGCACACTCAGACAAAGTTGCCAGGTTGGGCGATTTATCGCAATTTAGGCGTCTTCTGACACAAAGTTGCGACAACTTTTTTGAAGAAATTGCAAGTCGCAAATTGGGCTATTTCAAATTGTTCAGATTGCGCTTAATTTGATTAATTTTATTATTTACTGTACAAATATGCATCTCAAAACTTTATATGTTATAGGGAAAATTTAGTACCTTTCATTGCAGCAGTTAAAAAAAAGTGTGTAGTTAATTATTAACTATTTATTATCAACTGTGACAACTGTCAAAATTTGGATGATTTAAAAATGGTAAATATACTTTTTCAAAACTTTCGTTCTTTTTTTAATTCTTCAACCCTTTTGCCCTCTCTCCCTCCCTCCCTCAAACCAAAATTCTGGCTATGCCACTGCTTCTTTCAGTTTTAGGTTAGCAGCATAATGCAATTCTGTTTTCTTTGCATAGGTTGTTTAAGCTGCTAAAGCACTCCCGGACTAAGTTTGAGCTGATATATTAGAACTCTGCTTTGCTTTCAATAGTTCCTCTGCAGGTTCCCTTCAGCACATCTTCAACAAGCAAATTATTAACTTTAAGTAGTAAAGTAAACTTTAAGTAGGACAGGTACCACAGACGGTACCACTTCCCAATGAAATCTTATAGTTGTATCTCTTCAAATTTCTATTGTTGTGCTGATTCATGCCATATGTATCAAAGTGCTTTAGGAATGACATAACTTTGCTGTCCAACATGTCCTGAGATTAAGACAGGGCATGTCTGCTGGTTACGAATTTGTTAAAATATCTATTAACAAAAACCTATAACAACCAATCTACCACGAAAGCAGCTGTAAAACAGGTCTGCCAAATCTACCAACTTGCACAAAGCACTCTGCAAAATCTAATTTTAATACGTGAGAAATTTTGAAGCAGAAAAAGCTACTAGAAAGCAGTTGGAAATGGAATCAATGTCAGAAAAAAATAAAGACTCAACAATTTAAATCAATAAAATTCAATTGTGTCTCAGTTGCAGTCGAGCAATCTTTAGGATAACTGTATCTATCTTCCCATTTTTCATCTTGGCAACACTCCTTCTTCTGTGACATCCTCCACTCAATCCTCCTCACACTTTCATCTGCTTCCAACAATTACTGTTCCTCGAAATCTTGGCGACAACCCCAAAGGCAAAGTAAAAATCATCTGGATTCTCATTCATTTCCACCTGTCTGGTAAGCTATCTAGTCCAGTAAAGGTGTTCCTCAATAATATCATAAAATTTTCCAAAATTAACATCTCTTTCCTCCGGAATTCAAACCAGCTTTTGTTTGAACCTAATATCAGTCTTCCTTTGAAAATGTTGGTTTAAATTCAACGAAACTGGATAAGTTCTTGCTGTTAGTTTCATCTACAGATGATTCGATTCCAATTTTTCGGTGTCCCAAATAGTTTTTACTATAGACTAGACTAGATAATAACTGTTTACCTCATGAATTTATTTGGTTCCATTCCAATCGTCAAAATTAAATGTGCAAGTGTTCTCAATAGAAGTTGGCTTCAAAAGCTGATAGATATTAAATCAATTTCATTAGATTAGATCCACAACTTTTTAATGACTTAAATAGCAGTGATGTATACAAGTTCAATAGCTCGCGAGCCAATCTGAAATCTAAAAGACTGCATTAGATAAACTGTTACTTTCAATATAAAAACGGCAGAATTAAAAAAAAATAACCAGTTTATGAAATGCTCAGAATATATCCGTGCCCTTTGGAGACAATTTTGTAAGGTTGGGTAACTGTCTTCTTGCAAACTGTTAAGTACTTTAAAAATCATAAGAATTAATTTAGTAAGCCTTAACATCCAACTTTTTCGCTAGACTCGTATACCAAAGTTCAAAATCATAATTCTTGCATATCAGCACTATGATGTTTGGTAACGACTAGGGAAAACACATGGTGAAAAAAACTGTGTTTATAAAATCGTTTCTTTAAATATTGAAATAGTTTCTATTTTTTCTAGTTCTAGGTAGCATAATAACTTGTACTACTATTTAGATACACCTCGTATACACTTCGGAGTTCGAAAATGTTATTGTCCACTAAGCTATACCGATTTACTCAATTTTATAGATAGTTATATACATACTTCGCGCACTACCTACCTTTGTTAACCAAAGCTTTCTCGATCCCGAAATATATTCCCTTGTACACCGTAAAATTAAGTGGGACCTCCATTATTAGATGATAAATCGTCAGTTATATTCGTCACGAACGCGTCCACAAGTCTCTAAATTGCTACCAATTAACGCTACTATACGAGCATTAATTATGGATTATATACAATTAAGTATTAATAAACTACCTCTGCGAATGCCATAATGAACGTCACAAAGCTGTTTCCAGCGGAAGGCGTTAATCCGCACGGATTTGCTATATTACTTTAGCCTACGAGGAGGTGTATTCTATCTTGATTTCTAGAAATTTGCGGAGAATGAAACAGCCTCGCAGATTTTTTCGTAAATAAATCACGAGTAAATTCAATCATCACCAAGGAGATTCTATCTTAAACAACGAGAAAATAATTTTTTTAATTAATTTATAACAGGAAAATAGTTGATGTGGATAAAATTCCATAAATTACCTGAATTCATTCATGTTTCGTCGAAATAATAAATATTGCGGTCGTCTTCACGAACTTTTTATTAACGTACGCCTATAATCGCGCCCCCACATCTCATAATAAAAATTCAACTTTTCAGAACTTTATTAAAAACTGTACGTATGTATAAATTCCGCGAAATTCTCAGCGTTTTTTTTTAATATTATTTAATAATAAAATATGATTCTATCAGTTAGGCCTCGACACATAATGACTATTTAATTGAACTTTTAGGCATCACTGTGGTGTTGGTTGAATCCAATTGAGGCTCTACAGTTGGGTAAACTATTTATTTTGTAAAAGAGTTCAAAATTATCTTTCAGGTGCTTCAATATAAAGATTCTGGAAATGACATCGATGGCTGCGTTTCCCCAATATCCACCTCCAAAGACACACTAATTATTTCATTCTTATATAGTCGAGAAGACTGGAAGGACCATGAACAGATCTTATATCAGGTCTTGTAATCTAATAGATACATATGTATAAGACGTCCTTTTTTGTCCTATATGTACAGTGACTTGCAAAGATATCCGGACACGACTGGATAGAGAAATACCTTGCGCTCAATACTTTCTTCCAAACAGCAAGGCTAATTTACTACAAGTAGATGAAATTATTGTTCCGTATAGTAGCATTACATAAGTATAAAAATGAACATCGTGGTTATTATTTGGTTTTTTTATGTATAAATGAGGTAACATATTGATAAATAAAGCTAATTTTTTCAATCCCACGTTTTTTAAATGACAAGTATCAGCTTACTTTTTAAGTGTATGCTGTAAGTAACCTAACTGTCAAAAGAAGTATACATAACCAATCTTTATGTCAAAACATATTTGGCATTGATGCTCGTACATGACGTCGCTCGTATTAATGACGAATGTCCAAATAAACTTTAGATGAACTATATTTATGTTATTCTAACAGCGACAAACTACGGTTCCCCTCAGCAAGTAATAAGCTGGCCCTGCGGCTCTTCTAGTCGTCTATCTATCTCTATCTAGTCGTGTCCGGATATCTTTGAAGGTCACTGTACATATGTATGTACGAGGCACACCTTTTAAATTTTTACAATGGACCACTAGATGGTGCTTTTGACATATGTAGTCACTATATTTGGACATTTTGACATTTGTCAATGAGAAATCTGTGATAGCTTAGAAATCAAATCAGTAGTTTGTTGACAGTGACAGTTTTAAGACAATGAGTTTATAAAATAATGGATCGCTTCGGTCAACTTTTGATAATGAAGTACCATCAGAGAAGACAGTTTACAATTGGAATTCCACAAAAGTTGTTAGTGCAAGGAGCACTTCTAAGAAAATGATCGCTTGTTTTTTCGGCTGTACAGGACACATCGCAACAATTTCTTTAGAGGATCGAAGAACTGTTAACGCTGAACGAAATCAGGAGGACCAACCGAAAACGTCGCATTATTCTTCATCACGACAATGCGAGTTCCCATACAGCACCAACTATGTTCCCAATTGTAAAACAAAAAATCCGTGGACAGCGATTTTCAACGCCTCAAGAAGCAGTCGAAGCATTTGAAAACCATGTTTTTGAGATGCAACCTTCGGAGTGGAAAAAAATGTTTTCAGAACTGGTTCCTCCGAAGGCAAAAGTGTATAGACCATTAAGGCGAATATTTCGAAAAACAATAAAATAGTTTGTTCTCAAAAATTTTGCACTGCGATCTAAAAGGTCTATTATGTGTTCGCCGTTTCTTGCTGTGTGGCTGCGGATTTCTCAACTTCATAGCTGACTTGCTAAGTCTGTCTCCTTTGGAAGGTTTAGAATGTGGAATGGCTTAATGTTAGGCAAGTCTCCCTCTTCTATCTCGTAAGATCCTAGGTGCGTAGCCCCTTGGATTGCGTAATGCTGCACACACGGAGGTGATATGTATAGAATTTTCATCTTCCTCCTCGCAGAAACGGCATTCTGCTATCTCTGATGGCCCAATTGTTTTCACAAAACTTCGGAGTCAACAGTGACCTGATAAGATTCCTGTCAGTAAGCGAAGTTTGCCTTTTCTCATGGTAATGAATTCATTGAATCTCTCCTGGTTATATTATACGTTCGCTTATCTCATTCCATGTTGATCAAACCAGTGCTTGATTTCTGTTTGATCAGCTTCAGGTCCCAAAAGAGATGCTTTCACTCTCTTTTTTGTGTTTGTGTTTGTTTGCTTCCTCATTTCCTTCTATTCCGGTATGTCCCGGCACCCACATCAGGATGACTTTGTTTTCCTCGCCTAGGCTTTGTCCTGACTAACACATAAACATCCAGCCTAAACCGTTATGGGTATTTTCCTTTTTTTTATCTGTGATGGGTGCTTAGTTGCAGTGACTGCGTAAGCTGTATTACTTGTGTGGCTACCACAGCAAGTCTCGCAATAGTCACATCCAATTCCTGCTCTCCCTGTCACCTATTAAACAAAAATCTGTAGAACGCTGTAGTAGTGTTATTATATAGTGCTATTAGTAGTGCAGTTTGCATCGCTTGTGCTGTAGTTTTTGCTTTCGCTTTTTCTTGTCATTATATTCATTTGGACTCATCAATCATTCATGAGGATATGGGATTTTGCAGACGAGCTTTATGGCTCATTTCTCATGAGTTCGGGTATGGCTGAGTGGATCTCTTATCGATCACGGTGCCAATAAGAAGAAGAAGTCTCGCAATGCAGTTTTGTGTGAGTATAATTGTGTTCAAAATGGCTTTCTCCCCAACACCAGTGAATTGAAACCCGGCTCCTATCGTCCTGCAACGATAGTCAGCCGCTTAATCACTGCAGCTATCGACCCGTTGATGATTAACATATCAGGTAGTGTTAGGTGGTTATAAAAACCATGTACTCTACATCATAGATCAATTTTCCGCAAAGGATTACGAGATGGAATTCATTGGACGTTTTTGTTTATTAAGGATTTAGATTAATGTCGAAGTTTGATCTAATACTCTTAAAAACATCATGGAAACATTGTCTAAACTTATAAATCATTTGTGGTATTTAATTCAAAGACAAATAATTGATGAACTACACATTTATCAATTTAATTAGGGAATCTTAGGGAAAACACGTTCCTTCGATAAAAAATTCTGCTTTTATAGCGAAACTCGCCCAAATTTTACAGGAAATGTTGTAGTCTTTAAAACTAACGACAGAGATCTTAACGTTAACCGGTCAAGATGAAACTTTAGGCGTAGTATTTTTACGCCACTTAGCAACTTTTTACGAGCTCCCATCGAAAGAATTGGGACATTAATTTCTTGTAAGCACCCTAGTTGGTACCTACGAAGGAATTTTTTATTATCTATATAGATATGAGAGGAACAAGTTAGAAAACAAACAAAATTAACTCTAATTTATGCCAACGTATCACTTTAGGAAAGAGATAATAGATGATGTAATTCCTTAAAGCGGAATTAATTGATGACTGCTAGTCCAGTCCGTGGTTTATGCATCCTGCAGTCTGTTGCAGAGAAGCAAGAAGTTTCTGAGCAAAATTGTGTGACCTTGCTTCATATATAGCCGTATTCAATTTCTTAATTGTGTCCCAGGAATCCCCACCGTATCCCAGAAAACTGTAACTATTGCCCCGTGGAAGGGTTTCAGTGGTGTAGTCCAGTTTCATCCCCAATTATAATTCTATTTCAGAAGTCTTCACAAATTTGTCGCCTGCACAATTTTAGCTTACGACTAACCAGCCTGGGAATCCATAGTGTTGACACTTTGCTCCGTTGCAAAATCTTCAACTTTTCTGATGATTTCTTCAACTCGTGCTTTTGTATTTAAGTTTCAAATCACACATTTAACACTAAAAAATGTTAAACGATTCGAACCAAATTTCGTCATGTAGGATTAATTCAGTAAACGCTCGATACTATTATAACTAACATGTTTAATTACAGGGGCCTAGATTATTATCTTCGTATGTCCATTAAAACTAAAGAGTCGCCATCAACTAATCGTGTAGGCTGTGCTTTAGTGGATGAAGCTTTAAACGACCCGTTTACGGTTTATTGTTCGGTATCTTAATGTATTACCATTTATACAACTCACACAACATCTGAAGATTCACATTAAATGATGTGATAACTGCTCATTCATTTTAGGCTTGTTATTGTGGTAGATAGTCCGGCAGTTTTAGTAAATGGTCTACTATTATAATATGTATCTATGTATACAGTAAATATAACAATACTGGAAATAATAGACGATTTCCGCTACATTAAACACGATGTTAACGGTTCTTTAACCTTCATGTTAAGTCAAATGTGTAATTGACAGTAACTGTCCCAAGTTATTTGAAGATCATAGTTAGTTTTTCTATTGTTGTAACCCTAGCAACACGAAAGATAAAGAAAGTTTGGCCATCAATTCATCAAAAAACCAAATTAATTTCGCACAATTTTATTCCAAACAATACCTATGTTCGTCGTAAACATTCTATTTTAAGATCCAAGAGAGATATTTCTAAAGTACGAAGGTGTTACAGATTTGATAATAAAAATCTCGATTTAAACAAACCTATTCGGAATGCTGAAATCCCAAATACCTGACTAATACATCAGATGGACGAATATTAAATGTATCTATAGCTTAATGCGCGTGAGCGTATGGAAATTTGTAATTGAAATGGGTCAAAAGAACTTTACAATTACACGGATGTATGTATCAACAGAGCTCAAGTCGGAGGCGTTTGGGACATGTCACACTAATAAATATATGATAAAGTAAGGTTCTGTTTGACGTAGGTTAGAACTTTGTATTCGTCTGTATACATTATATTAATTAGAGGTAAGTTATACGGATGATTGAAGAGCACCTACTTAACAAATTAATGATGGTATCTTCTATATCGTGTAGGCGGTGAAGGTACAATGGTCATTCAAAAGGATTATTATTATCTACTTACGCGATAGCATTTCAAAGGATGAGCATCCATAACAACCAGCTTAATACCTAAACAAAGTGATACCACAATAACAACTTTTCAAGAATAATATCAGTCGTATCTTGATATAAATGATCGCTTTTCACATTACCTTATCCTTGTTTAATTATATGAGTCCTAGCACATACGACACGCTAACAACAAACGAATTTATTGACCTTTTTTAAACTTTCAGTGAAAAGGACGCTTAACTCTACTTAATTTTGACAGATTGACAAGTTTAAACACTGAATTCATAGATGGCGTAAGAAGAGAAGAGTGCATCATTGTCTACTTGACATGTCATTAAAATTCGATATATGTAATACAATAATAATAATTGACTAAGAAGGATTTTCTACCTTCTCACCGATAAAAAGTTCTCCGTTCCTGGTGTTACTTCACAAAAAACTAAAACAGCGCCCTTGTCAAACGTCATATCTTCACCGTGTCTTCACCTGTAAAAGATGACTCCTCGTAGAATTTGGAATTCAGTACAAACATTAAAATAATGTTTTAAATAGATTTATCACAATATGTAATGATAGCAAAGATGATGATCTTGAGCTGAAGAAGGATGTTGAATTAGTTAGAGAGCAAGAGAATGAGACGCAAGATGGGGTCATCTCTCTGGTTTCAATGGACAAATTAAAGGCTCGCGTAAAACCCAAAGAGCCTGGAAAATTATCTGGTCCAAATGGAGACTTCAGTCCGGCTCCCTAATTCAGCTTCTTATTATCAACTTTAGCCTGCCATCTAGCTAGCTGCTAAAGCAATCGTATTGTCCAAAGCATAAGGAGGAAATTCTCACTGGGATAATGATAAAAGACAAACAATTTGAGTTCCGCAAAAACTTGTTTGAGACGGCATTGTAAACAAACAATCATCGATTCTCAAGTTTTTGATTTTATAAATTGTCAAGAGAGAAAAAAAAACACTTTCTGTGGATCTGCTATCATTTTAAATAAGTCTACCTTTAATTAATACAGGAAGAGGACGACAACCCTATTTGAAATATTTCAACAAGGAAGTAATCAAAAACGTCCAATCCACAACGTAGTCATCTAACGTAGTCGTCTCCATACAGCCAACTCCACACGTTTATTTTTATGTATAATACTTCCCATTTAGGTTGTTGCATTACATTTCTTAACAATTACTTTTGCTATTTATTTGGAAGACGATACAGATTTTTTTCAATTATACAGGATAACAACTTCAACTACGAAAACCTATTGATAGGGGAAGGTAGTGGGAGGTAAAATTAAATGTATCCATTTTAGTATCGTCAACTGTTTGTATGACAGGAATGTCAGTGGTTATGTCAAATAGTACGGCAAATTATAAAACCACTTTATAATTTGCACTTTTTCATTAATTGTGTATTCCTAGGATAAAGTTTGATGGTTCGGTAAAGTACCTATTTGACCACTGACATTCCTGTCATATAAAAAGTTGACAAGAATAAAATGGATACATTTAATTTTAATCCCCACCACCTTCTCCTATCAATAGGCTTTCGTAGTTCAAGTTGTTAGCCTGTATAGGCTGACCTGAACCCATACATTCTACTGTAATTTTGTAATTTTTTGTTGTATTCCAGGTATACGTTCTTCTTCAAATTAAATGCAAATTTTCCAGAATCCAATTTATGAAAATTCAGAAAGAAGATACTCTAAACATACTTTAAACAAGCAGGTGTTATATTAGCTCAATCAGAAGCTGCAAGTCAGTACTTCACGATCAGCACCAAATTCAAAGTCTGAAAATTATATTCTCGTACAAGACAACGAGAGAGAGAGAGAAATCCAAGCAGTGCAGAAGATATGCGACGTTGCAGAAGATTGATTTGCAATAGCCTTAATTAATTATTTAGAATTTAAATTTAAAGGTAACTTTAAAAATATAAAAAAATTTGTTGTTAAGAAATGATGAAGTGATGAGCAGAAAAACGAAAATTCCGATAGACTTAGAAATTTTGAGCATCCAATAAAGGAAAGAAAATCAAATTCAAATAAAACCTAAAAAAAGAGAAACAGGGACCCAATCAAGAAACCGACATAAAGATGAAACTAGCAAATGTTCCAAACACCTTTTTTTTCTGTGATCAAGCACCAATCAAGTAATATCAGACCGCTTCATCATCATCATCAACCGCTTCTTTATGGTCTTCGTAGCAATTCTCCAAAATTTCCTCAGCTGTTTTTTGTTCTTTTTCTTCATTTTTTTTCCTTTGAGCTATTTAATACATTCCAGACAAAAAAGCTTGGCACATTGTTCAAACCCACTTTGAGCATCTTTAGTAGTTTAAAAGCAAATTTTCTATAAACCCCAGCAAATCATTTGCTCACTTGAAATGGAGTAAAAACTCTGCTTGGATGGTTTTCAAGCCATATAGTCAGTTCTTGGTTATATAAAATATCAAGTAATCTAAAAACGGTTTTTTTTAATGTGGTGGGTGCTTAGTTGTAGTGACTCCATAAACTGTATTGCTTGTCTGGCTATCATTGCAACTCTCGCGGTGTAATTTTTGTGTGTGTATGTTGTGTTCAAATGGCTTTGTGACAGCATCATATCGCCTTTTATGATGCCGCGCTGTTAATCACTTTGCTCCCAACAGCGAATGGCAAGTCGATCCGGAATTAAACTCTCTGAAAAAATGTCACCGTCCCTCCAGAGAATTGAACCCCGGCGCCTATCGTCCTCTCACAACGATACTCAGCCGCCTAACCACTGCGGCCATCGACCCGTTTAACATTACATCAGATTATTCTGTTGTTTAATCCAAAGCTTCTGTTTAGATATGTACATGTGAGTATTTCACAAAATGTTGGAGCCATTTCAAAAAAAGTTCTCCAACCATCATCAATTTTGATTTCAACCTTTTTCTTGCAACGATTAATGTATTCAATTGTTATTCCAAATAGAGTTATTTTTAAAGCCTGTGTGGTTTTTTTTAAATTTTTTTTATGTGTGGTGGGTGCTTAATATATATATAGATATAGAAATTTTTTAAATTTTTTATTCAGTGGCGTCCGTACAGGATGTGGACTAGATATTTTTAGAGAAATATTATGGACGCCGCTGCTTTTTCTTAAAATAAAAATTATTTTTAAAATCTCCATTTATTTTAAGGTAAATTTGAATTCCTGTTTTTTTTTTCGTCCGACGAACGGTTTCCGATCAAAAAATAAATATCATTAAATGGGCATAATTATTGCTATGCACCTATAATCATTTTGGAAAAGGAGGCTATGAACTTTGTTGTCAAGGAAACAATTGCAATGACGAAATAATTAGATAATACCAAACAGTTTTGACAGATAGTTATTTAAGTACACGAACATTGTAAATTAAAATCGTAATATCTTTAAAACGTATAAGTATCATGGTAAATTTCACAAATGCTGTTTGCTGATATGCACTACTGGTACGGGCTTGCTGACGGCAATGCATATAAAGCCAGACGATTGTACCAGGAGCGGTATCCAAATAGAATAGTTCCGGATGCCCCAACGATATCAGGAACCCACAGAAAGTTATGTGAAATGGGATCTTTTCAACCGAAACCGAAGAAGCTGTTTTAGATTTAGTGAAACAAAACCCTTAAATGAGTACCAGACAAATCAGGAATATTTTAAATATTACTCTACTATATCCTAGTCTGGAGAATGATTTTTTCATGATTTTTTGTTATATTCCTATCATATTCAACGGGTCCAGGCCCTACTTCCTCGGGATTTTCCATTATGTATAAATTGCTGCCAATGGTTTCTTCAAATGGTTACCGAAAATCCTGAATTTGACGTCGAAATTTTATTCATGGACAAAACTAATTTTTCCAGGAACGCAATCAGAAATTTTCCTAACAATCATTTTTGGGCTGAAGAAAACCCACATGCCATCAAAACCAATTTTCGATAAATGTTTGGGCTGGAATTATTGGTGATTATTTAATTGGGACTTATTTTCTACCAGGCAGATTGGACGGAAACGTTTATCGTCAGTTTCGTTCGTATTTTAATCCGTCATCGTATGTGGTTTATGCGCGATGGTGCACCTGCACATTTCAGTCTCCATAGGAGCGGGAATTTTTAAATCAATTTTATAGAAATCGCTGGATAGGGCGGGGAGGAACACGGTCGTGGCCACCTAGATCCTCAAATCTAAACAGTATAGATTTTTTTCCCGTGGGGACACCTTAAGACTTTGGTTTATAGCACCCCAATACACACTGAAGAGGAGTTGAAAAATCGCATAATACTTTGTTGTGACACTATCAGGAATACTCCAGGAATTTTTCAAAGAGTATGAGACTCAATGAGGAAAAGAGCTGAAGCATGAATACTTGCAGGTGGTGGACACTTTCAACAGCTAATCTAAATTATAAAAAATGTCTAGGAAAATATTAAAGTTATGATAAAAAAACGAACTTTCCT
The DNA here is from genome assembly GCA_023690525.1 of Holotrichia oblita. Classification (NCBI taxonomy): domain Eukaryota; kingdom Metazoa; phylum Arthropoda; class Insecta; order Coleoptera; family Scarabaeidae; genus Holotrichia; species Holotrichia oblita. The sequence goes on along the minus strand of CM043020.1, from coordinate 99,720,241 downwards.
TCATAAAATTACGTGAGGATTGACATCCTTAAGGATCAGCACCTTATTCTGAAACACCCTGTATATTGTAATCTCTAGGAACTTAATAGAAATACAATTTAATATCTGGTTATTGCTTGAACTTTCGTTTCCTTGATTAATTAAAAATTTTTATATAGTTTGACATTTTAAAACAAATTCTAACAACTTACTTCAAACTAGACGTTAATCTAAATGCTTTTTGTAAGTTTTTTAAGCAGTTTTACATTTGTATAATTTGTAATTTTGTATAATTAATATAATTTCCTGAAGAAGTCGCAGAATTGTGAGGAAATATCGAAAATAAAGATTTTTATTATTAAAGGACCGAAAAGCAGCAAAAGGACAGCAAAATTAGGAACAATTGAGGTTATACATAATACATAATACACATTGTGGCTAAAAATACTTTATTAATAAATATTAATAACCTATAAACACACCTCTGAGCAAAAATTAGCAAATTTAGAAAAGGGGATTTCCCCGATCACAACCTTTATCAGTAACTTATTCTGAGAACTGTTAATTTATTTGCAAAATGTATACCATCAGTATTTTCGTTGAATTCATTGATACATGTTCAGTTATTGGAAAATTTACTCTTTAAATCAGTTTAATAATTGTCAATGATATTACATGAAAATAACATATGGCACTCCTACTAAATATGTGCGTTATTAATCTGTAAGCCGAAACAGTAACCAACTGGTAACCTATAATATATGAAGTGAATTACTACGATAATCCGTAGTATCATAATTCATTTTATGTATATTGTAGATAGCACGGTGGGCAGCAATAAAGCATATTCAACAATATTTGAATAATACTCGAAATAATATTTTACCTGGTTATAGTTATATTTCTACAATCAACATGAAAATCCATTACATTTCTATTCTATTCAACTACGTCTAATAAAGTTTATAAATAGTCTGTAATTAAAGATATAAGTAGCGTTTCATTAAGTCTTTCCAATCTACACAATTGGCAATATAAAAGGAGAACTCTACTTTCCAAGTTTATATTCCAATTAATTCGCCCTGCAATTCCCAATCTAACAAACCCATTACAATTCTGCTAATTCGAATACAATTACCTTGTTGACGTATATAAAATGAATATTCATCCGACGCAAACAAAGTAATCTCGTATCTCGGTAAAGAATAGTGTAATAACGAGATATTATGCAGATATTATCAGCGACTTGCAAATTCGAGCTTGAAGCTTTCGGGGAGATCGATATGATATAACCGGAAACAAATAGACGAAAGGGAACAACGTCAGAATAGGGGATGCATTAATAACGGCTCTTCTATTTAAGGGACAGATGACAGTTCAATGTCGAGAGAGGACCGACGTGCAATTCTCGTGGTCCGTTTCGATTAAACGAAAGAACGAGGAATAGGTTAGCTCTTTTTATTTAAAGTAAATCTATATATATTATATAGGCGTATATATCAATAAACATTGGCTCAATATGTTGAATCAGCGACAAAAATCCTACGAGAAATTGGGCACTAAGTATTCAGTAGTTGAGAATATACGTATTAATAATATATCTTCTGTTTAAATGTATTCAGCTCTCCTTAATACGGATAAATGGTATTATAGGGTGTTATTTCAAGTGTAAACTAATCTAGGAAAATCACATTTATTGTCTTGTGCTTGCAGGGCGTGAAATATTATACATTATACCTAATTTGTAGTTATAGATGAATAATTTTGATGTTAAGAATTAGAGTAGATTCTGATGTAACACCCTTGAAGAGTTCTGAAGTTCCACTGCAACAAAAAGAACAATAATTGAAAACGTAAAATCAACCAAGCCTTCATGAGAATCTCACGACCTGTCGCATACAACTATTTAATAAAAACAGATAGAAGACTACAGACACGCCGCGAATGATACTCTTACGAAAGGGAACACTTTTCAATTCTCTCTCACCTGAATCGTGCGTCAGTGGCTAGTATATTTTCTGTACAGTAGCATCGGTGAATTTGATGAATCTGCCGAATTAATAAAATCTGAAACGGCACAAATTAAACGACAATAGATAATTTGGATATAATCAAATTTAATATTCAGGATAACAGTATTTCGGTAAAACCTGTATAAATTTTTTGTATAGTGGATGGAAAGATTTGTAGCACACAATTAGAGGTTTCATCACAAACATGTTATATGCGTTTAGTAGCATTTTGGAAACCTTTAATCTCTCTCAGACTGTATTTGATGCTACTACAATATCCTCAAATATCTAGGTCTTGCACTAGATAATAAACTTCTCTGGAACAAGCACGAATTAAAAGTAACCAACAAAGCCAAAAGAGCCCTAATGGTTTGTAGAAACTTCGCAGGGAAAAATTGGTGATGTAACCCAAAAATTCTGCACTGGATTTACACTGCAATAGTGAGACCAATCATCACCTATGGAGCAGTGGGTTGGAGCAAACGTGCCAGTCTGACCACAACGAGAAAAACCACATACAGACTGATGGGAGAAGGCCCCATCAGGCAGAAATCAAAAATCCTACAGGAGATGATCCATTGTGGGACATAGCCCGCGATGGGATGTCGAAGAAATTCAACCTCGGAAAAAACTTCACCACGAGGCTAGGTTTCAGAAGCGACTGGAATCAAAACACCATAAAGGAACTGAACAAGAATGCCATATTATGGTATACAGATGCCTCTAGGACAACTGGAGGACTGGAATCGGAGTATATGAGCCCAGAACCAAATACTCTGAAAATTTAGGAAAGTTTCCTAGCATCCTTCAGGCGGAAATACACGCTATAGATAGATGCGTTCGATTTAACCTAGAAATTAAGTATCGGAAACAGGAGATTATCATCTTGACCGATAGTCAAGCAGTCATCAAAACGCTGAGTTCCTATACAATCAGCTCACAAATGGCTTGGAACTGCCTGTCTAAGCTAAACGAGCTAGGCAGGGAAAATAAAGTCATTCTCATGTAGGTGCCGGGACACACCGGATTAGAAGGAAACGAGGAAGCTGATAAACTTGCAAAAAAAGGAGCGAGAGCATCTCTCTGGGCCCTGAACCTTTTTGCGGGATTAGTCAGAGTACAATATTAGAGAAACTAAAAAGAGAAGTTGATCAAAGGAAAACCAAGCACTGGTTTGATCAACATGGAATGAGACAAGCGAAAACGACTCTGGGAACCTATAACCAGAACAGATTCAATGAACTCATTACCATGAGCAAGGACAAACTTCGCTTACTGACAGGAATCCTATCAGGTCACTGTCGGCTCGTCCGAAGCCATATGAAAGCAATTGAGCTAGCAGAGACAGCAGAATGCCGTTTCTGCGAGGAGGAAGACGAAACTTCCATACATATCCTCTCTGAGTGCGTAGCACTATGTAATTCAAGGGCCAGGCACCTAGGATCTTATGAAATAGAAGTGGAGATCTGCCAAAAATCAAGCCATCCCACATTCTAAATTTTCTAAAGCAGATAGGCCTAGCAAGCCAGCTATGAAGACGAGAAATCCTCAACCTCACAGCAAGAAAGGGGCACACAATAGACCTTTCAGGTCGCAGTGCGATTGCGGAAGGCACTTTCCCAGAACTACTTAAAGCTTCCTCAATTAAGCCAGTCCATAAGAAAGGAGACGTGGAAAATATTAATAACTACCGGCCTATTTCCTTAATTATCTTGCAGCAGCATAGTTTTAGAGTAGGTAAATCTACTATTACGGCTCTATTGGAAATACGTAATATTACTGCAAAACATTGAAAACAAACTCTATCCTATCGGAATTATCTGCGATTTGACGAAGGTATTTGAATGTGTCAAGCATAGCTTGTTGGTCAGTAAACTGCATTTGTTGGGCTTTAGATGGAAAAGGTTTCTGACTGGATCGTATCGTATTTATCTGGAAGAATTCAATTGGTTGAAATAGAAGTCAAAACCATGAGCGAGAAGAAAAAGTTTAGATCTTCATTTTTACCATCGTCTATTGGCGTTCCGCCAATTTGCTATGCTGACGATACCATACTTGAAAAATGTATAATTGGTTTTGTGCAAACGGACTTTCTTTCAATTTGAGCAAAACTAAATTCATATTATTTCACACAATTCAAAAGAAAATTAATTCATATCCGAACATTCGTACAATGAACAATGTAATTTCGAATACAAGGACGACCAAATTGTTGGGCACCACATTTACTTCCAATTTAAAGTGGGACGAGCATTGCTTAGTTTTAATATCTAAATTAAATAAAGTGTTGTTTAAAATTAGATGTTTAAAAAGTTCACGGAAAGACTGGATTGTGTTTTAACTGAATACTTTATATATTATTTATTTCTTTGAAATAAGCAAATATAGTATTCACAAATTTAGTTCCAAAAATTTCTTTAATTTAACGAAGTTTATTTGAAACAAATAAATTTGGTTAAAAACTACAAATAGATTTTGTTGAAACCATTGTTTTATTTGTTTACCATTACGTTAAAAAAGTATTTTACCGAATTATTTTGTTGCGTCACGTAAATCCTTTAACAAAATAATTTGTTTGCTAATAACAAATTTTGATTTAGTATTTAGTTCAGTATATCCTTAACAAAATATATGCCAACAAAATACATTTGGTTACTGCAAACAGCTCGGGTTTTCCGTGTATTAACACCTTAAGAATTGTTTACTTTTCTGAATTTCGATCTCAGCTATTATATGGAATATTTCTGTGGGGAAGTTCCTCATCAGCTGTTAAAGTATTTATTAAACAAAAAAGTGCTACCAGGGCTATATCGTAGGATTACAAGCAAAAGGCACTAAGTCAACGTTTTGTGAAAATGTGTTTCTCATTCATCTCATTCATCATTTACGTTACGCTAAAACGCCCTAAATTAAAAATAGAGATACAGTTGAGGTACTAAAATATTGGCATTGTTGGCCAAGGATGAAGTACAACGGATAAAAACGCCGGGTGAGCAAAAATGTGGTTTTAATTTCTGTGTTTAGGTTAGGTTTATGTTTTGTATTTTTAATTCCGTGCAAATGGCATTAGGTCGAGGTAAAGAAAGTCTTTGACAAAAAAACTTTATCTTCCAGAGTATTCACAACTGCCGGCAAAATACGGTAACTTGTCAAATCGTAACATAAGTCCTCCGATAAACAATAGTCACTACAATATGGAATGTTCTTATGGTGCTAACGGAAATACTCAAGTAAAAATACTCGAACGAAAGAATAAAGACATTTCCGTAAGAAAATTTGTTGTACTTTACTATTGAAAATGTGAAATATATTATTTTTTGTAGACGGTTGTAACCTACAATGAAACTACTGAATTACCTGAACTGCTTCCTTTAAATAATTGCACAGAAACCATTAATAGTCCTGCTTTATATCAAACAGCACATGATGAAGAAGGCAGTGATTTGAGTAATTGTGACGATAAGTGATTTTTCTGACAGTTTAAGTTCAAGTCTTGAAATAGAAGTTCAAAATACTAAGCAAGAGGAGCCGTCGGCAGAACAAGCAGAAGCTACAAAAAAGAATAAATAATAATGGCGGAAAGCGAAACAAGAAATATGGAAAAAAACACAAAAATAGAAAGTTGAGAGATGAATGCCTTCCATATGAAAATTATAAAGGGATTAAACAAGCTCCGAAACACCTCAAGCAGATAGATTATACAAAATGCAAATTTCATTGTACCTACCTACTGTCATTATATGAAAGAAAGAAAGATTTTATATTATACAACGTTTCAGTCTCCATTCCCATGACAAGACGACCTCGAAAAGAAAATGCAAAAAGAAGAAAAATGCAAAAAGTATTATTTTAGCAAAAATTCGGAAAAATACAAATGTGTAATAATGTCATTATGAAAACGCTTTGTATATCAAATCGTTGAATCCTATCGGCATTTAAAGAGAAAGATGAGTTAGGGCAATAAAACCAAAGAAGAGGTCGTTGCTGCAGTAAGAGCACATATGGAGGGTTTTCCGACCGTGGAGAATCATTACACACGGAAATGCACGCAAAAAATACTTGGACAGCACTCTATCAATAACTAAAATGTATAGCCTTTATAAAGAACAGTGTAGAGATCGAGGGGATACTGAAATTGTAAGCTTAATAACATATCGAAGGATTTTTTGCAATGAGTACAACCTTTCTTTTTTCCATCCCAAAAAGGACCAATGTCTCACTTGTGTCAACTATCACCAAGCTAGTGCTGACGTGAAAGTTAGTTTGGAAGAAGAATATAAAGCACATCTACGAAGAAAAGACCAAGTAGCGGAAAAAGCTGATAAAGAAAGAGCTGAAAATGATAACTCGTTCATGTCGGTTACCTTTGACTTGCAAAGTATACTCTAAATTGAACAGGTGTAGGGGTATTCGGGCCAGGAACCAAATACTCAGAGCCGATGGGAATATACCCCAGTGTCTTCCAGGCAGAGATTAATGCGATTGGAAGATGTGCTCAGGTGAATCTTGACAGGAACTATCGGAAGGAGAATATTGCAATCTTCTCCGACAGTCAGGCAGCCTTATTAGCGCTGAGTTCTAACACCATCAGCTCCAAGTTAGTTTGGGAATGCCGGGATAAACTAAACAACCTGGGCAAAGAAAACAAAGTTGCATTGTGCTGGGTACCAGGACACACTGGAATCAGTGGCAATGAGAAAGCTAATCTATTAGCAAAGGAGGCCGCCACAACATCGTTTGTGGGACCAGAACCATTCTGTGGAATAGGAATGAGCACCTATAAGAAAGAACTTAAAGACAGGGAAGAGGACGTTAGAGCTTCCCTCTGGCACAATCTTTCTGGTCTGAGACATTCCAAGGTATTCCTTGGAAATTTCAACAAGCAGAGAGCAAAAACCATGCTAGAACTAAACAGGAACAGATTACGCATTCTCACAGGTTTCCTTACAGGGCATTGTCACCTCGGGGAGCACATGAAGAGAATAGGTCTGAATCAGAATAGCGACTGCAGGTTCTGCGGGGCGGAAGATGAAAGTCCGGAACACCTGATATCCAACTGCACAGAAATTGAAGAAATTCGCGCCAACTATCTTGGCAAAGGCGTTATTGACGAGGAAGAAATACCCTCTCTGAAACCATCACATCTGTTACAGTTTATTAAAGCCCTCAGGCTGGATGGGGAGCTTACCAACAGCTTACACCTCATGTAAGGGGGCACAATAGACCCACGGTCGCGGTGCAACATCACCCTTATATCTAAATCTAAATCTAATACTCTAAATTCCGCCATTTGAGGCATCTTTGACTTATTATATGCAAAAACTAATTATGTATAATTTGACGGTATAAAATTGACTAATGAACGAAAATAATAGTACTCATTCTTATAATTATATAAACAGAAATTATAAAATTCATTTGGCGAAACGTAATTTAAAATTAACTTCGGACAGTCCAGATACACTTACTCTTAAAATTTATAATAAGCTTCCAAACAACTGGGAAGTTTTTATTCAAAAGAAATTTAAGAGCACTCTAAAGCGTAAGTTGGAATCTAGATGCTATTATTTACTAAATGAATTTTTTGAGGACGATCTAAATTCATAATGTTTGTTTGGTCTCCTCTTTTTCGTTGTTTATATTGTGCTGGTGGGTAGCAGTGTTTTTAGATACTATGCTTGTTTTTCTGTATTGACTTATTTCAAACTTGTTGGCTTACGAAATAAAATTTATTATTATTATTATTATTATGTAAGTGGTAGCACTCCAAAAGATATGAATAATCCTGTAAAACTAGGAACAAAAGTAGATAATCATGAAAGTTATGAATTTGGATTGTCACCATTATATGCTAAAATTCGAACGTTTGAATGTTTGCTTCACATTTCATATCGACTGGCAGTAAATAAGTGGAAAATTTGCAGTAAGAATGTAGAAAAGAAGGAAAAAGTAGAAGAAAGGAAAAGTTAGTACAAGACCAATTTTGAACTAAAATGGGCCTTCTTGTGGATATGGTCAAAGTGGGTTCTGGATGTACGAATGATCGATGGTAATACAACTCGACGTTTTTTTGAAAATTCAAAATTATCCCCATCAATAACAAGTGTAGATGAGACCCTAATTACTAATTGATCTGTCTTGTTGCAAGTTATTTCCTCTCACTACGAAATTGATGAAGTCGCGTTCAACAACTATACAGGAAAAACTTTATCGAGATATTTGGGCTTCTACTCATGGTATTATATGCCTCTAACCGTACATAAATTGCTTGTGCACAGCTATAATATAATTAAGTACGCTTTACTACCAATTAGACAATTATCGGAAGATGCGCAGGAATGTCATCACAAAGAAATTAATCATCCACACACTCTCATATACATCCGACCCATTAATAGCTATCGTAAAAAGAATATGAAACCACTGAAGAAGCTGAAGAATTATCCGTAGAACATATGTAGGATAGATAAATGCAGTCTGTTCCATTTCAGTTAAGTTTTCTGCATTTTGCTGAATGCCATGTTAATGAATATGAAAACACTCGACCGGTTTATTGGGAGCACGATATGTCAAAATGACTTATTGTAAATCAAGATTTGCCCAGTAGTGCAGTTTTTATATTTCTAATTTTTTTCGGACAATCCTACATTTTCGTAAAAATCAAATTTTCTCTCTCTATGTTATACTTTTTGAATCACCCTGTATAATTGTAAATAATTTTAAAATGTGCTTCTTAACACTCTGTATATGTGACTAAAATCTTAAAGTGATAGTTTTAGCGTTTATGTATCATAGACTGAGGGACTATTCGTAACACCCTGTATAATACGAAATATGTATATTTCGTTTCAGAATTGTCAATATTAAGCATATTACGTCAGTTTACGCGCAACAGTATGCACCCAGGTAGCACAGTCCGTTGGCTAAGTGTCGGCGATAGCTCGGGCCAACGTAACATAGTTGGCGCAAAGTCACAGTCTACAAACGATAAATATCCAACATTAGTCAAATATCGGCAAAATACGTTGGCTCAACTTATCATTGCAACGTTCCATGTTCGTTGGCTTTATATCGGTTTGTTGGCTGAATGTCGCATAAAAGTTTTCAGACGACAATCGAATTGAGGGCGGAGTCAAAGCTGATCCCGTGGCTAAGTGGGTAACGTTCTTACGTAACATTCACGAGATCGCGGGTTCAAGTCGTACCATGTGACTTTTTTTTTCCTTTTCAAAATGCATCATTTGTTTTTTATTCCTTTTTATCTCAAAAATCATGAACTTACGAAATATTATTATTGTTCATATTACCCATACATTGTGAGCCATATGAGTTCAAATGTAACAAATGTAAATAAAATAGTTGTAAAAATCTTATTATACGTAATAATGCAGTTAAATCACGACAACCTTAATAACCAACACAACTAACAAATAAAACGTATATTTTAGTAGGATTTATATTATTTACAAAATTATTATGCTTTGTTGTGCGCATGCGCATCAATCGACAAGCGACATTTTGATCGAATTCAGTCAATGTACATCGCCATATGCAAGCTTGTGTTGTTTATTTGATTTATTCGTTTTATTAGCCCAGCTGTTAGTCATGAAAGAGAGTTATATTATATAGTTAAGAGTATACCGTTGTTAGTGTTACAGTCTACGTTGTATAATATTTAAAATAGACCCTGTTGTGAAAGATGTTATAAGAACAATGGACGGGTAAGTACTTTACATAGTTTACATAGTAAGTACTTTCGTACATAAGTAATATAATATGTATTTTTCATACATGCTGTGATTGAAAGTTGTGAACTACCACAACCTGGCGAGGAGTTTAGAAAATATCCGGCAGTTTGTAGGAATTAACTAAGAAAGCATTGGATACCAATAACCTGGAAGATACGTCAGATCCGATAACGATAAACTTATTTGTATCTTGTATACTAATGCCAGTCATCCTTACCGCTGATTGTAAGTAAAATACTAGTTGATAATTGCAATTGGTTTCTTTCTTACAAAATATATTTACAGAAACTTTATGTTCTATTTCCGATGTTAGGCCAGAGTTGCGTATGATATCTTACACATAATCATTTGTGACAACTGATCGTATGCTATAGGTAATTGCCTTTTTCTAATTTTTTACAAACTGATACTATAGAGCTTTAATAATTACCATAAATTCATCTATAGTTACGCATGAAGTTTAAAATATTATTTATTTATTATTTTCTGGTTAATAGAATCCGCTCTACTTAGCATTTATTTTACTTTTGTTTTTTTTTCACAGTATAGGTATGTACTGTTTATTTTTTATTTATGCCTTGGTATTTACAGGTAGTCGCGTTAGCTGAGGTGAATAAGTTGAACCGTACTGGTTGTATTGAAGACTATTTTAAAGATAATATTGAGTGACGTAAAAGCTATACAATTATCGAAGTAAGCCTTAGATAAAGCGAACATCTTTCAAACGATTATAGGTAAGATTTAATTTTTGTGCATTATTCTTGAGATATTTATCTAAAAAATTATTGTGGATAGTCATGATTATTATATTGTATTTTTTGAAATTCCTCCTAATTAAGAAATAATCAACTAAAATAACTTACTTTTTATTACATATTTATTAATTTTATGTTAAACCTAATATTTAGATGCTGTCTCAAAATTTGCCTGCGATATTTTAAAGAAAAGGGCTAGTTATGAGGCGAAGGCAAAGAATAATTATAGTCAAAATTATTTAAAAAAAAATCAGAATATTTTCAAAAAGTGATACGTAATCACATTGTATACATAGCAAACCCCACGACCTCATTTCAAGATCTGTAATGGAATGAAATATACATAGTGTCCAAAGTAAAATGTTCACGAGCTATGAAGTTGATTACTTAACAAGTTAGTAATACTTTTACTCTGAATGATGGAAAAACAGAAAAAAAGCATTCATATTGTCTTCTTTAATGGAATACTGTATATTTTTAGATATTTTTAAAGAAACTAATATTTTGAACAAAATCTTTATTACTTACTACTGTGAAATTAAAACTAGGCAAGTAAAAAGTACTTTCTGAGAATTGTGGAAATGTGCAAGTAGGCAATGATCAAATATTGTAGAATAAATAATCACATAAAGGTTTTCCTAGTTACTTGCCCAATGAATCATTCTTTGTGATTATTGATTCATCCTTAATAATTATTGCTGTGCGAGTGCCATTTATTTACTCTTCTCGAAAAATGTAATATGTTGCAAGTATATCTAATTTATAGAAAAAATTAGATATACTTCGCCATTGTTAATTTAACCAACTTCATTGCTTTAATAATAAGTTTGCAATGCACCTTACCATAACTGTGGACATGGTGTACTCGTATACTTCTAATACCTTATGTAAACTAAAGATAGATACATACATATGTTAATATTTTTTCATTTGTTCACAGTTGCTGTGCGCCAACGGTTTGATATTGCAATGGATTACGACATTTATAAAACTATTGCTCCATGGCTAGCTACTGCACATGATCGAGATGAAGGTAAAACTGAGTGTAATTTGGAAAAGGCTATTGTTAGTCGTACATCTTTGACTACTGCTGCTGATAAAAATTAGGAATCAGCTGAGCTGTGAACATCTCCGCGATTAGGTCAGTGTTTTATAATGTTTTAATATTTTTAGTTCAATAAAATATTTCAGTTATTATATACATGTAAAGAGATAATAAATTTTGTTCTGTAATAAGATATATCACATATGACGTAATGTGCTGTATCATTTTTGCTAATCTTGAATTTTAGTTTCGCTAATAAATAAAATATCGTAATTACTTTATGTATTTATTGTATGTGCAGATGGTGTTATATGGGTATATGATTCGATGTTAACTATTGTTAACAACATAAACATAAAAAACATACAATTTGTAATAAGTTTTCCTTATATATTGTCACATGAAATAAAACATCTACGATATATGTCCTAATTACAGGCAGATCATATCGAGATATACTATGTTACACAATTATGAGCATGTTTGTCTTGAACGCTGAATATTTCAACATAAGCGTAGATTTTATAACAGTTTTCAAATCATTACTTGTATATGTTCTTAACTATTATCAACATCTTGCATACATAGATATGTAAAATTCAAACAGAAGTTTTCTATTACATTATTTATGATCTAATTGTAATTAAACTAATTGTATTAAACTAATTAATAACATCGGATCAGTGTACCTATGTACCATCATATATGTTTTGCATCTTGTATGTCTTATCGTATAGATATCACATACAAGATTAATACCCAATATCACTTCCCGTAGTTACTCCTATGTATCCTCTCGATAAAACTCCAACGTCAGCTGCCGACGTATCACCAACAGAATGGGTAGGTATTGAAAGTTTATCCTACGCCAATGTCGTCTAAAGATATAAAACCAACGTTGTAAAATGTTCACACTTTCACATACTGCCAACATTGTTGGCCAACGCGTGCCCAATATAACTCGGACAGTCAGCCAACGTTACACCAACGTTGTGTGCTACCTGGGCATCTTTAAGTAGTAATACGTAATTAATGTAGGTAGGTACAATATCATGTAGACTTATTTTTGTCCAGCTAGATTCTTAATCTGGTCCACTGTGCGACCGCTGTGTGTCTGGGAAACTCATCGAAACGGGGAACTGGGATACCGAAAAGCACAGTCTATCGAATTGTGATCGAAGATTTGAGCAAACAGAAAGCCTCTGCACGCTTCGTGCTGACAGACGAGTAAAAAAATTGGAGAGTTCAGCATTGCAAAAACAAAAATGTCTCAAAGAAATCTGGCAAGCATGTCAGCTATTGTAACTGGTGATGAAATGTGTTATTTTCAAATTTTCAATGCGAGCCAAAAAACAAAACGTCAGAAGTCAGCAATCGATTCAAAGGCAATTGTTTGCAGTAAAATCGTCCCAGAAGGTCAGACGGTCAACGTAGAATATTATCTGGGTGTTCTACAACGAATGTGGGACAGATTTCCACGAGTTCGACAGGAATATCCAAAGCCAGACAATTGATTTTTGTCGTCATCACACAAAGCTGTCATGGTATATGAATCCTTTGACCACAAAAGGCATGATTGTTATCGATCATCCACCGTATTCACCTGATTTGGATCTGTGCGACTTCTGGCTATTTTTCAAATCGAATTTGGTGATGAAAGGTATCTTCATCTTCAACCGCCATACTAAAGGCCATGACACAACATAACAGATAAATTTATTCGGTACAGCACACGACGTGGCAGCTCTATTAATCATGAAGAAATCTATTTAATTATCTTAATAAGAATAATAATTTTCTGCGAGTAATTAGCTTCGAAATGAAAAACATTTACACTTAAACTTCAAGCAGAGATTTATTGTTCAGTTGGAATAAATCACGTTACGTTGATTGGTTTTAATTTAAACTTTTTTCAATTTAAAGTGCTCGAAGAGGAAGAAACGAAATAAGTTTCCTACTACACAAAATCTACTAAATCAACTTTTAGAAACTGTTTATTAAAAACAACTCCAGAAAGAAGTTACGTAACAATCTTTATCCATTCGTTTTCCCGTCCTTCCCTCTTATTTTATTCCGAAAGCGATGAAAGTTTCATTAGTCGAACGTAATGCATCCCTTTTCTTGGAAGAACTGGTTCTAACCTGTCACTTACCTGTCATTCGTCATATTAATACGATATGAAAATGCGGTTGTTGAAGCATGTATGTACTTTACTTGCTACCTTCAAGAAGTTGACGTGTGGGAGTAAACAAACGCGAGCTAAAACGTCGGAGAAGTTTATGCAAGAATTCGCGGGGAATCTCGCGAATTCAATTTTTAAAGTTCCCCTATACAACTTAATATTATGTGGAATTCAACTTTCTTACTTTAACCGTCGTGTAACGATGGAAAGCAGTTAAGTGTTACGAGTTTATCGTAATAATATTTGCGGATCTGCGTATATGTAGCTATATACATTCGTAATTGTGTTTGGTGGTTTGACAGTTTCTTCTTTGTTAATTTCTTCGCGTTTACCTCGAGGGTATTAGATATTATGTGTATCTTTGGAAATATTAAAGTAACATGTGAGAATATTTGGCTCGTTTAGTAAGAATATATTTTTCTATTTTGTGTTGGTAAAAAAGCTCAGGTAAGTTAACTAAAACGATTTAGTCGAGTAAATCCATTTGCTTCTATTTTTTCGGTCGACTAGCATTCCCTCACTATTTATAAACAGCCACTAAACACGTATGAACGCGTAAATTTAGTTTAGTACATTAGCAATTCATAGTAGTAACAAAAATGTCGGGGCAATGGAGTGAAGACACTACTGTCAAGTTTGTTACTGAATATGTCAAATATGAACCGTCAATCCCATCACCCGAAAATTCACCACAAGAGTCAGTTAATATTTCTTCACCAACTCCATGCACTACAAATAAAAGACGAAGACTAACACAGTTTAAAACAATAAATGGATAAACTAAAAGGTATCAGTGAATCTGTTAATACCACAGTGGAAGAAAACGAGTTTGAGATTTTTGGAAGAAATATTGGACTTCAATTAAAATCAATGCCATTAGAAAATGTTTTGAAGGCTCAACAATATATCCAAACGTATTTGAATAAGACTTGGTTGCAACTTATTACAAACCAGAACACGGTAGAACCTTTGCAATGAATTAGCAGTTCTCCTTATTCATCAGAATGGTATTCTTCCCTGTCTTTATTGTCCTCTGGAACTGAAGATAGCACCGCCACTCTCATTGAGTTACATGCAAGTGATCAGAGTACTCAGGAATATGAAACAAATACAGTAGACTCCCGTAAGTTCAGCCACCTCGGCACTGGACTCTAGGCCGAACTTTAAAGTGGATTGTTTGTAAGGATCTAGCAAACACAAAACACTTGCACATTCTGTAGAATACAACACAGAGGAACACTCTGATATATATTTACCACACATGAAAAGACAGAACGTTACAAAAACACTACAAAAGAATGTATACTTACTGTAGGCCTAATAAAATTTAAAAATATTACAGTACATTGGTGGTTTGGCTTCTTAAACACTTCTCAACTTTCTTTTCTAATAATTTTTTATGTGCAAAGTCATGCCACTTTTGAATAAACATTACATCGACGGCAGTTGCTTCTTTTTGCTGTTCGATGTAGGTAGCTGCCAGTTGCAAAGCTGTTTTGCCTTCAACGTGGCTCATTTTATTTTCTTCATCTTCCTCTTCAATCTCAGCAGCATTCTGCGTCGTTATCCTTCTCATTTTCCTGGCGAATGACACACTCGGCGATTTCGTCGTCGTTCAAAACCTCGTTGTCTAGCTCCTTTTCAAAGTTGATCAACAATGGGACCACAGTTCGGTAGTTGCTGAAAGTCGTGCAATAGAGCTGCATTGTCATCAGGTGCGTTAACAAGAATGCTATTTGGCTCATCTGCTGTTGTATTTTTTTGGTCAATCTTATCTTCTATATTTGGCCAAAGTTTTTTCCAAGACTTTATAAACATCCTTCATATTAACTGACTTCAGCACTTTTAAGAGGTCTAAGCTGTTATCAGCCTCCAGTTTGGGAAGAACTTCAGAAAGTAGTTTCCGGCGATATTTCCTCTTGAAGCACTCAATGACCCCTTGGTCCATCGGCAGTTTAATTTCTTTTTCATCGTCACACTGAATATCTTCTTGGCGAGTAGGCACATTGTCAAGAAGTAGAAGTGCATTGATGGGCAGTTTTGATTTTGTCAAATGTATTTTCACTTTGGGAACGAATTCGCAGACGAATCATTCCCTGAACAAATATGTGTCCATTCACGCTGATTTCTGCGATCGATAATACACTGGGAAAGTTTCCATGTTTATGTTCTTAAACGCTCTCGGTTTTGCTCCATTACCAATGACAAATAGGGCTATCTTGTGAGTCCCCGAGACATTAGAACTCAAGGCGACTTTAAACCCTGCAGCAGATGTTTCTTGCGGGGTGGCAAAGGTTTTTGTAGGCAGGAGTTTAAAATTTAATCCAGTTTCGTAGATGGGCTCAAGTTTTCATAATCGATGATTTTTTAAAATTTTGCAGAAAAATTGGTGTCCGCTGTTGGGTCTGCTGACAGCTTCTCACCACAAACTCTAATAAAATGGCCTCCGTGTCCCTTTTTCCATCGGGAGAGCCATCCCTCACTAGCCGAGAACGCCGTTTCTGGTTGAAGCTATGAGTGCAAGATCATAGCTTTTTCATTTAGGATTGGTCCAGTGGTTGGTGAAGTAGTAGTAGGATTGGTGATGTGTATTCAAAAATGCAATAATACATAGGATGTTCCATTTAAAAAAAGTGACTTTCATCGATGTGAACTTGGTTAAAATGAACGTTAATTTTGGACGACCCTGTATAAATTATGATAAATTTTAGGACGTAAAATTGGATGAATACTATTTCGGCTAATAACATGCCAAATATGAGATCTTCAGCCGCAATGCCTTCAGAAATACAGAATTTTGAACATGAAGTTGCAATTGGCCCTATAGTTGAAAAAAATTGAATACTTCAAAAACGGCTGATTTTTGACATAAGCTGTCTTAGTAAGGAAGTGGTACAATGGCGCAGATAATTTTGTAGATAAGTCCAGATGATATCAGTTATAATTACAAGTTTTCAGAAATGCCGAATTTCAAGAACATCAAAAAGTTCTAACGAACCAGTTCCGTGAATGACCCTGTATAGTACGTATGTATATTGAAGAAAAACGCTTAAACGGGTTAAAGATGTATGTTATGAGTATTTGTCGAATTTATGGATGTTTATGATTGGATAATTTCTTAATTCACTTCCATTCAAGTCATCAAGTGTCAAAATGTAGTGACATTTGTCATTTTTTTTTATTTGTACAGCTAATTGTTGATACTGATCATTATTTATACTGATCATTATTCATACTGGTCATTATTTATACCGGCAATTATTTATACAGCTTATTACGTTTTACTAAAACGGACAACTCGAAAAATATTTGTGATATAGAACAACTGTTTCACTCACTTAACGCTACAGAAGCTTGAATTGCTTCTTTCCAATATTTTAATTTATGCTATGCCTACGTGTATGCTTTTATTTAATGCTATGTTATTGTACGAGCGACAAACTAAGGTAACACTCAGCAGGTAGTAAGCCGGCCTTGCGGCTCTTTGGAATAAAGTATTGAGCGCAATCTATCTCTCTATCTAGCCGTGCCCGGATACCTTTGAAGGTCACTGTACGTATGTACTTAACTTTCCAGATTTTTGAATTTTCCAATTTCTTGCATTTTCAGCCCTTTCGACGTTTTCGATCTTTTTGACATTTTCATGTCAAAAATGATTAAAACGTTAAAAACTGTCGGAAATGTCGGTCAAATCGAAAATGTTACGTCTAAAAATGGCGGTAATCTCAAAAACGTCAAAACTGTCGGAGAAAGTGTCTAAAAAGCCCCATAAAGATCCACAAATGCATGAAGTGCTTACCTATTCTTTTTCTTTGCAATGTGTATTAGATGTAAAATAAGTTAAACTAAACTAAATTAAAAAATATCGTATTACCTAAGCAATTTTTTTAAAATTTCGAAAATGTCAAAACAGTCAAAAATATTGACAATGTTCACACATCTAAACTACCAAAATGTCTGAAATATCGAAAATATAACGAAAGTGTCGAAAATATCGTGAATGTCAAAATATCTAAAATGTCGAAAATGTCAAAAATATTGGCGGAATTATCAGAACTGTCAGAAATTTCTGAAATATAGAAAATATTGAGAGTGTAGAAAATGTGAAAGCTGTCAAATGACGATGTGATAATAGTACATATAAAAAACGTGTTTCATAAAGCACTTTCTTTAATACACTATTTTTAAACGTTATTTTTGAAAAAAACTCCATCAACTACACTTACGAATTCTACGCGAATTACCTGTTAACTTTTAAAATCTGCAAAACAAACTCTTTGCTCCCACATTTCCTTCCGGACGGCTGTGCGTAAATTTATTATTAGAAATGAATCAAAACGGTTTACAATGATATAAACACAATCATCAATGGAACCGTGATATTTTTGGATGTGCGTGTTTCGAATTCCACCGTTCGTAATATTATTTCGTAATTAATCAAACGCTCCCGCTTAGTATCCGGTTCGAATTTATGCGTTTTGTATTAGCTTTCGGCAAATATAATATCTCGATGGATCTCTCTGCTGTCAATTCGTCGGTTATGTTTTTCCTTCACTGTTTTATTAGGTGTTGTTTGGATTTGATGTATGTACATAGGTACTTCAGGTATTGTTTACTTGATTTAATATAAATTTTCAATACCGGGGAAAAATTCGAATTGGAACTCATTAGAATTTGATTCTGTTTTTATATGAATCTTTTTAAAACGAAGTCGATCCAATTGTAGAAACTGGATGAGTGTTACAGATTTTAAGACCATTTCCTGACAAGTTGAAAAGTTTTTCGAGGTTGTTTTAGGTTTGTCCTATATTCTGCCAAAATTTTGCAAAATAAAATTAATAATTAATTAGAAAAACATGGCTTTAGTTCTCTTGAATATTGTTCCAAGTTTTGATCAAAGTATTGTTTTAAAATAAAACAAACATAAAATTATGTATATAAATAATGACCAGTATAAATAATAACCTCTATGAATAATGGCCAATATGGATAATGACCAGTCACTACATTTTGACACTAGATGATGTCGCTCATTTATTAAAAACACAAAAATAGTATAATTTTACTACATGGTGTTCCATTTAAATAAGATAAGGAAATAATGCATTTGTGTTTTGAATCGCCTTGTACACAGTTTTCGCAATATTGGCAAAATAGAACTTTGTTATAAAACTGTAACAATATAAAAAAGTTATTCGAGTACAAAAAGAATTTCAAGCTGTTTCGTGTGGAAT
This sequence comes from Holotrichia oblita, assembly GCA_023690525.1. Classification (NCBI taxonomy): domain Eukaryota; kingdom Metazoa; phylum Arthropoda; class Insecta; order Coleoptera; family Scarabaeidae; genus Holotrichia; species Holotrichia oblita. The sequence goes on along the minus strand of CM043020.1, from coordinate 99,701,286 downwards.
ACACAGGACGTTGATGTTGACGTAATGATTTTCAGACAAAATTAACCATAACTTCTGAAATACTCGGTATAACTCAATGAGACCTTATATCGAAGGATTGAGGAAGATATGCTTAATCTAAATTTGAAATAATATATAAGAAAATGTATGTTTGGGTCACCTAGTCTCGTCGTGTCCGGATATCTTTGAAGGTCACTGTACATATATGATAAAAAGATGTCACTCTTGAAATATTATATAGTCTATAAAGAGGCATTGTTCATGGGCGATGAAAAGATAGCTTTATTAAAGACTTAATACTTTCATCAATATCAGGAAAATTGTTCTTATATCATTTTTATGTGAGCAAATATTAAGTATCTAGACAGCAATTTCCATCAATAATTTATTATGACGATGCAGTTAATGGGAAGCTTGTAATTAATAATAAAGTATATATTTCTTACTTGTATTGTCTAGATATAGAAAGTATTCAATCAAAAAATGGCAACACCGGCGATCATCAAAATATGAATGTGACATTATTAAATTCTGTTAATTTTAATATATTTAACAAATTAAAACTGTAAGATCAACATATACATATAATGTGATTAGTATTATTAATTCAATATGTAGCTACTCGTAATAGTTTGTTTTCTAACACTAAACTCATGTGTGCATAACCTCAAATTATTTAAATATTCCACGCGTTAATTTCCGATTCGACTCCAACAGAAGCGGTTGGATGTTAATTAAATTATAAACGTCTATATTCACACTCAAATAAAACGAGTTAGCTTTCATACATACAGCCTTAAAATCACGGAGAAGGACGTAGAGCAGTTCATGCATACTAAAACTACGAGTATTAGAGTACTACAAATTGAATCGGGAAGAATACCTACATAGAATTTTTATTGGAATCAAGAAGACAAGGAAGGCAAACGAACCCCCCAAATCATAGGATTTTATTTGTGTTGATTTATGTGACAGAATTTTTAGATACATGTATAATAGGTATATCCACAATTTAATTTTTCATTAGTCATATTCAATGTTTAATCTAATTAGACTTTAATTTTTAAATTAATTTACATCTTAATTGGTTTTTTAAGCATTTTTAAGTTTGTCGCTAACGTCAAAGTTATCATCAACCAATAGGAGTCGTTTTCAACAATACCTCTTTAGTAATTGGTGTAGAATGAAATATGGCGAGTTGTTTATTAATTGTATTACAACAATACAAGCAACGCTTGTAAAAATGAGTAATTTTTGTATCACATTTGTTTTAAACTGTTTAAATTAACAAATCGTGTGTTTTACCTTGCAATAACGATTTAGTTTGAATAGTGCTACGTCTGATATCTCCTGTGCTTTCGTGTGAATCGGTAATTGTGCGTGTGCGGATTGTAAGAAGTTGAGAAAATTTTGTCCAATGATACAAGTAAGTCCTTTACATTTTATACGATATATCTTTATGTAAATATCATGCATGTTATGTTTATGCGTGCCATCATTTGTTATACAGTGCTCATATTGCCAAAAAAAATTTTTTTACCGTGACAAACATTCAAATCACGGAAAATGCTTTTATTTCCACCGCATATTTGTAGTTTCTGAAACGATTTTCGCGAAACAAATGGCATGAACGACTGCAATATAAAACAAAGTTTCCTCTTATATTTATATTTATTAAGTAATATTTGTCGCGTATCAGACGACATGTTTTGTATATACCATGCTGGGCATGATGGTTTGTTGTACCTAATTCTCCAATACAAGGTAAGCACTCCGGGAAATCATATTGAATTTGACCGAACAATAAATGTTTAAAAAAATTGGAAATACTGTAAATATTATTTTAAATAGATTTCTGTTAGCTCCCATTTTATCCTGGCTTTCACGCACGCGCAGAACCAATAATATATACGATGTCCCAATAATGCGGTGTCAATCAATAGGTTTGTTTGTTATATTTCATCTAATTACACTAGTGTAGAAAGTGTAGTATATTTTTACGCTATAACGTTTGTTAAACTTCTTACACACTTTCAACTTTTAGGTGTATAAGTTGGTACTTCTTAGTGTAGCCTACAATTAGTGTAGTACACTACACCTGCCACAACACAAACAAACCTAATATCCTGATATTCTTTTTTATTTTATGTCATTTTTTTCAAACGAATTTTATAATACAGAGTGTTCAAAAAGGACAAGCAACATCACAAATGTCAGATTGAAAAATCTTTTTTTTTAATGAACGCGTTTTTTTTGTGTATTTTATCTACAATAAATTTCGAAATTTTTTCGTTTTTAAAATCGTTTTAGAAACAGCTGTGCTCTTCTGCTTAAAACTAAGACGCCCGTGGAAAAAAAATAACCTGCCAAAGTATTTTTTTTCTCGTTTGTCCTTTTATTATTAAAAACAACAAACAGAAAGAGAGGAATTAGTTGTGCCAGGTTAGTAAATTCAACAGCGGATGGATATAATTGGTTAGCAACAGTAGTCAGCACACCACCGTCAGTTAACTCCTGAACCAGATAAAATTAATTAAATTTAGCATTATCAATATTTTGATTAAGTATTCTTCGAGTTTCTTATATTACGCAGAGCTTTGTAGACATCGCTTGCATCAGGTAGTCATACTTTGATAGGTCTCACTCGTGTACTTGTCGAATGAAATTTTCCCTATCTTAATGCCTCCACACAGCTAATAGTACTACCTACAGGTCGACCAGAATGCCGTGGCAGTGATGACGCGTTCTGCGCATATAGGTGGAGCGCATACAACGCGTATAACAAGCGTGAGTGTGTGGTCTGGGCTTACATATCCCCAACGCATGAGCCATTAGATCCGCCTCTTACATCAACGCGCCAATCACGGCCAACATCATACTTTTACCCAACTTCTCTGACTTAAGCGCAACTGCCATGGGTTTCTGGTCGACCTGTAGCTCGCTCAAAATGTTATTACTTACAGCAGCAATCCGTCACAGAACGATCGTTTTTGTCTACCTCTGAAGATTCAGCTAGGTTAAAGATGACAATTTTTTCTCCTTGTTTCACGCTCAGCAATTTCCTTGATCATTTTTTTTCCGTCTCACGCACATCCTGTTCACACTCAAGAGATAGAGAGTCAACCCCGCCCCCGCCCGCCCTCTCTCCGTCAGCTCAAAGTGCCTATTTCCCTCTTGAGTATTTTTAATTCATTTTGTAGCGTAGTAACAGTAAGGGCCGATTGTACATTGCGAGTTTAAGCCCGAGTTCAGCTTAAACCGAAGAAAAACTAAGTTGAAGTTTTTACTTGAGTTGTACAATGCGAGTTTAGTCCTGCGCGGAAGTTCAATTCTGGTTTAACTTATACCATCAAATTTGACGGTTTAAGCTTGAGTTCAGTCACTTACATATGTCACTTTTGTGTTGTGATACGACACGATTGTAATGTTTTACATTTTGAACTGACGAAATATCACATCCTACGGAACGGTGTAAGGAATAACGCTGTTAATGCAGAAACTATGCTTTTTGTGACACTTCGATTTTATGCGACTGGCTCTTTCTTGCAAGTGGTAGGTGACTTTGTGAGCATAGATAAAGCAACAGCTTGCAGGATTGTGCATAAAGTGAGTCGAGAGCTATTGCCAGTCTCCACACTACTTTTATAAAGATGCCTGCAAATGAGGAAGAATTGACTTCGAACAATGCCGAATTCTATAATATTGCACGTTTTCCTAAGTGTATTGGAGCCCTGGATTGCACCCACATTAAAATGTCTTCACCAGAGGGAGAAGAACCAGAAATATATCGGAACAGAAAAAAAATTTTCTCTCTAAATGTGCAAGCAGTTTGTGATGCCAAGTGTAAGATACAAAATATCGTATGCAGGTGGCCTGGGTCTGCACACGACAGTACCATATTTCGCAATTCACAATTGAGGGTAAGATTTGAAAATGGGCACTATAGAGGATTTCACATAGTAGGAGATAGTGGTTATGGAATGAAACCACACTTACTTACACCACTAGGTAATGAATATTGCCATTATAATTAATGAAATAGAAGTATCTTTTGATTTTCAGGAAATCCTCGTACCTAAGCAGAACAGCTATACAATGAATCCCAAATTAGAACTCGAAACCCCATTGAAAGAACATTTGGGATATGGAAGCGACGATTCCCTGTTTTAGCATTGGGCATCAGGTCAAAATTGTGCAAAGTGGAAGCAATTGCTGTTGCCACAGCTGTTTTACACAATATGGCTATATTGTTAAATGAAGACCAACCCCCAGTCGATGCGGCAGAGGAAGCTGCGATTCAATTAGTGAATAACGTAGAAAATGAAAATGTTAGAGATAATATTGGAGGATTGAACAATATTGTGAGATATAATTTGATCCATGAATATTTTAATAGACTGATATAATGATTGTAAGGTAAAATAAAATAAAATGTTTGCAATAACAAATTTATTTTTTTTTTTCTGAATAGCTTCTACTTTTGCCCTACTCTCTTCTTCCATTAATTTCATTTCATGTGCCGCTTTTTTCCTCATAAGCTCAAGTTCCAGTTCATGCTTTTCTCTCATAAACTGTAACTTGAGCTCATGCTCTTTTTCCAATAACTTATTTTTTGACACTTCCAATTGGCTTTTGGCTTCAGCCCACTGGGAAACCCGACGTGTGATACCATGTTGTTCAACAATTTTTGTGTTTCCTACAATAAAGTACATGATCTCATTACAGAACAAGATAATAATGTTATGTTTACCACTGCTGTTATTTATTCCTAATGCCTTAGATTTTATGGTTTTCAGCATTTTCGGAGTGTACTTGGCCCAATTAGTGTTTTCTGAAACTAAATTTTTATTAAAATATTTGTTATCAATAGTACACAGTTGTCCGAATGAATTTACAACAGAAAAAAATATTCTAAAGGAATAACATTTTATGATAGTTTTCCAAACAACGAATCTGCAATTAGGATTAAAAAATTAAATTTTATTTTATATTTTTTCGCAAAATTTGTGACATAAAAAAACTCCCGCTGTAAACCAATCCAGGGACAAACTGTATATATTGTTTACCATCCTACCTTCGTTTGTGGATGGTATATTAACATTGATGATTGAACCTACAAGTAAAATTAAGTTGATTATAATCTTATTGTATATATTACACATAAGTACCTACCATAATTTTCATGATTTTCATCAAAATCTAATTGTGTTGATGGATCTTCGTTAACCATTACCAGTTTTATCACTTCATTAGGTTCACAGTCTGCTTCATGTTCTACAAAATAATTGATAGAAAGGTTGTTATTTTATGGTATTTTTTTACCATCTTCTTCCATGTATGATTCTGGAGAGATACCATCAATATCGCCTTGTATTTTGCTACCTTCGTATTGAACTATAATCATATACATACATTTCCCTAAATAATCATCAGGTATTGATATAGAACTTACTCTCTGCATCACCATCAAACGACGATAGTCTGCCTTCAATTCTGGTGCCCAATATTTCTTTGACCACTGTATCGACTTCAGTAAATATTGACTGCTTGGGAGGACCACCTAGTCCACCGTAGGACCACCAGTCCTACGAGCGTAACACTTTTCCTCTGCATACTTTTTTTTACCCTTTTCTTAATGTTTTCATATTTTTTTTTCAATACCTCTCTATACATTTCTCCAGAAAGCCCATTCAATTCGGACTCTATTTTTCCCCATGTTACAGACTTTGCCTGGTGGCTCTTCATATCAGTTTGTTGGCACTCTAAAATAGTTTTATATTTCTTGGCCAAATTTACCAAAAGAGTTTCCTCCTTGGTGTTAAAGTTCGCTGCTCTTTTTTGCGTACTCATAGCACCGTTCACCTACAAGTCTACCACCAAATGTCCTCACACCAGTGAATACCTACACAATAACAAGTATAATTATAAACTTTGCCCTGACATAATATCTAAGACTTAGGTTTCACTAGTAATTTATAAGGGCCACTACTTACGCAATAATCAGATAAATAATACTTACTCGCTTAATATGTAGACACCAAACCAAAACACAAATAAAAGTGACAGTCACAGTGACAGTCATAGTGACAGTTGATGCCGTTGACGTTTCAAACTTGCTATTAACAGGATGAAAACGTTCGTCTGTGCAGCTTAGCTAAACTCAATCTAAACAGCATTTATACAACAGACCAAAAAGTTAAACTCAAGCTTAGTTGAACTTCCGTTTAGTTGAACTCCACTTGAACTTAGGTTTGTACAATCGGGCCTAAGTAACAGAAAGCTCATCAATTTTGATTTTTAATATCCAATATCGAATCAGTGTCTGTATATAGTTGTTAAAATAGAAATGTAAATACATATATATTATTAAAAATAAAAAAAATATCGTTAATATATAGGCTCAATAGTACTGGTCGCAAAACCGATCCCTGCAGTACTCCCATTACCCCAGACCGAACGTTTTTCATTATTCCTTCTGAATTTAAGTGGTTTATTTGGACTTGTCGTATAAATAAGAAGCAAGAGGCAAGATGCTGCGCACCTCAGTATACCATACGATTTTTGAGTTTTCTCAATTGATGCCAAGCCTTGTTGCCAACGTTTTCATTAGATCATAGAATGTCTTAAACAAAAATGTTTTTTAACAAGGTAGAAAGTAATATTTTGTTGCATGATATGTTTAATTTTCGATTAAGCTTAACGACAATAAATTTATAATACTTCACCCTATACTAGCATACCTTTGAACGCTTTGAACTTTCAAAACGCAATTTCAAAACAGTTCACGCACTACTGATTTACCGCCTCTTCCGATGAAGAACTTTCGTAATTTACTTAGCAAGACAACGATAATGCGTAATACATTTTTAGTCCCTATATACGTTTGCAGCCGTCCAATTTCCTTCTCAATTTTACGTTCACCTGATAAAAGGTTAAATTGAATAATTCTAATCTCGTCGTCGGAACAAGGACACGTCCTCCCGTCTTATGCATCGGGTAGTGTCGGAGGTTCAAAGACGCTACCTACACCTTAATTGCGAAATTAATAATGTTCCTGTCCTCGACGTCGTCAACGGCGTACAAGTACTGAACGTAAAAGTGATTGAGGAAGTTAAAGGGAGTACATCCGTGTAGGAAAAATGAGATAGTAAAGATCTTTCAGAAGGTTTAATAACGTTAATCACATCCTTAACCCCAAATCGGATAATGTTGATGCAGAAGCTGGGATGTAAAAAAGATGTAATCTATATTGGAACAGGTTGATTTTGTTTGAACTTTTAATGCTCTCTCTACCAGCCTAACCCCTCAATCAATTGCATTTTTTTATACTAAGCGAGCAACTAGGCTTCGCTCGGACTGCTAAAACTCAAAACCAAGTCAGAGAGTGTCAGCGGAACATATAAATAAATTGTGTGCACTTTATAATTAATACGATAGGTCGTAGTCCTTGATGGATTAAAATATAAGAGAACCCGAAGTGGATACTAATTTTATCCTCGCACATAAAAATCGTCCTTTATTACTTCCCTGAACATAACAATAAAATTGTATCTACAATACAGATTAAATTTTCCCTTGTACATAATCCTATTTGATTTTCTCATTTCGCGGGGACAATAAAGGATGAAGGAAATCCATCGGCGGTTCTCGGACGTCGCCTTCTTGGTATCCCTGTTGATTGTCCTTTGAGTTGTAATACCAGCTGCGATCATAATGCCCTGAAAATTAAAAGAAAACGCAATTAAGTCTCGGAACAAAAGAAAAACGAACATTTCCCGCCCGTGTATATATCATCGTCATTAATTGCTAGGATGTAAATTTAATTAAGGAACAAATCCCGCCGCAAACAAGCCACGATATGATCTCGGAAAGTTTTCTTTACGACACTACGATCTTTTTTGTTTCAATTTTTCAATTTTCCTAACCTCCATTAATAGATGCACGATCCTCGAATAACAAACTTAATTGGAATTTATCGTTTCCGAGTCTAAATTCGTAATTATCGCCGGAATGGCAGTTTAAATTATTAAAATCCTTACAAGGATTTGTAGATGGAGTGTGGTAAAGTCCATAGTTCAGATTGCTCGTGGCTATTCGCTTTAATCCTTGGATAGACGTCAAGATTAATGCTAGTTTCGCCAATAGTAGAGCTTTTCCGCCCAACACGGCTAAGAATTGGAATCCCATCGGGATGGTGACCATGATAATTGCTAGGGTGCCGAAAAATACTAGAGGGTACATCTGATTGTGACGCCTTCTTCGACCTGCGAAACAAAATATTAAGAATCAATATTATCCCAGAAGCAATATTACAGTAAATTAAATTATGACATTGTGAGAGATTTTTTCGGAAACTGTTCTGGCTGTCCTGCCTATTAAGAAAGAAACCTTACTTCTCTCAAGCTTAACAGTATGTCATTAATATAGGCTTACGGATTTATTCTGCTTCTGTGGGAGTTAATCCTGCGAGGAGAATTTGAAACGAAGACAAAATACAAATCTTCTTCATTTTATTATCAATTTACAAAAGATGTGACATATTTTTTAAATTTATTATTTAAGATATTGTTAATTACTTACAACGTATCCACCATCCCTTTCTAAACAAAGTGAAGGTATACTCTTTGTTTTAAGTAGTCCCACACAAAAAATCTACAGGGGGTAAGGTCTGGAGACTTTGGAGGCTAAAGAAACTCCATGTACATCCCGATCACTTTACCATTAAAAGTGTGTAGGCGAAAATTTCGAATATTAATGTTACAGTGACATGGTGCTCCATCCTGTTGGTGCCATATTTTTCCTCGTTCACTTAGTAGTAGTTCATCAAGAAACTTAGACAACTGATTATTTAAACATTGTAGGTATCTTTCTCCATTCATGTTATTTCGAAAAAAGAACGGTCCAACAATTCTGTCTTTGTTCAATAAACTGGATCTTTTTCGAAGTAAATATTTTGGATTTTCCACGACTGATTGCATAACATCAGTTTCAATATCTTCATTTGCAACCCATGCCCACTGTTTCTTTTTAACCTTATTGTCAACAAACCAGAACTCTTGAATTTATCTCTCTTAAACATTTGACGGTTGTAAAATGTATTGCTTTATCAGGTTGTCTATTATTAAATATGCCTGCTGCTTCTCTATATGTTTTATAATTGTCTCCAACAATAAGAACAATTTTAATTTTATCTTGCAATAGTCAATTTTTACGGCATTTCTAATTATTCTCTGTACATGTAATTTTGATTTTCCCTGTATTCCAACCAATGTTTTAAAAATGTTTTTCTTAATAATTGATCTACAACTCATGCAGAGATTTTTATCAAAATTTTTTTTGTGAAATGTAATATAAACTGTTTCTCCATTTGTACAAAACTTTTTGGGACACACTGTATTTTAATTTGATCAATGACATGATAAATCATATCAGAAAATTTGTTGGTTAACACAATAGAGGTTGAAACCTATAAAATGCTGATTTAAGCTCTTGGCGATGAAGCTTTAAGCAAACCGTTGGACTTGGAAAGCCTCAAACGTTTTAAAGGAGGATGTGGGTCGATCAAAGGCCATCATCATTAGGACAGGGTAGACCATCAAATGAAATCGTTTTTAAATGAATCACTACCACGTGGATCTTTGTACCATAACCAAATCACCCTATCAAACTAGCGTTACAAGTCAAAACAATACAACACGTGGATACCTGACACTTATTGGGCCACAAACAAGATTTCACATCCTTATATTAGACATCCGAATCGTGAATCAAGTGATGCCAAATCTATCACTCTCAATAATGACTAGTTGGCCTAGAACAGCTCCAAAATTCGTAATGAACAAAAAGAGGATGAAGCAGTCGAAGAGTATTCTAGAACACTTGCCAGATGACTTGCAAGAATCCAAATGGAAATAATATTCTTCTAATGTTCTTCTTCTGCAAAAAAAAGCATGCAACTAACAAACATAAATAACAAAACCAGACGCAGATAACAAAATAACATAGACAGTGCTTTGACCAAAATCGGAAGATGGAAAACGTGGAAATCATAGCAAAATGCCTATAGGTCTTTAGAAATGTTATGAAGAACATGATCAGCCAAACGTCAAGTGAAAAATTACCCAGACGACAACACCCGAAAAACTTCAACACCAGAAATGAAGTGTGTGAAATTGAAACGTCACACAAGAAAAAATTGATACCAAAAGAAGATGCAAGAGTTCTTGAAGACGTTCACCAAGATTGACGTCAAATACTTCAAAACGAGGCAAAAGCTCTAGAAACGTCTGATCGGCTCAATATTGTTGTTCCGACTATTAATGCAGAATCAGGGTGATGGAAGACTGCAAATTTGCACTGGCTTCCAACGGATGATTGCAAAGAATACAAGTGAAAGGAAAAAACTGAATAGAGTTTGCAGCAATCAGATTCTCAACCGCTTCTTTTTGTTACGGATGCAGTTGGACCAGCTTCCTAAGCTTAAACATTGAAACAAGTGTCACCAACAAAATTCGAACCTTAGACCATATGCATTGTACTACGCATGGCCAGCCTCTCATACCTTAGCAATTATCAATCTGGTTCTTACTTAATGTTTTTCAAGCCGACTGAGAAGTAAGAAATGCTGGTTCTTGCACCACGACAAAACTCTTGCCCACACTGTGTGATCTTAGTCAGTCGATTTTGGTCACAAACCTGACGTCATTTATATACTCTATGACTCCAAACCTAGCACTGTACCATTTTCATGTTTTCTAAGATGAAATTCAAGCTAATGGGAGGACGTCAATTCAACGCCATAACGATATAAATAAGGCCAATATTCGGGCGGATCGGGAAGCGACATCGTCAATGCAGACTTCTACGGCTTAAGGAATGAAAAAAAAATCAATGATTCAACAGAAAAGACAATGAAATATGAGGTAATAAAGTGGAGCAATATTGTTCTGATTCGTGACATCATATTATTGATGAGTGATGATCAGATAAAATTGCTGATGACAACGAATCTGAAGACTTATTTGCATCCATACTTGGAATTTTGTTCAGTTTAAATTCCGTTAAGTAACTTCGCGGTGGATTCTTCGGCTTTGAAGCCCAGTTAGATGTTCATCTGACCAAAACTACTTCCTACCGCTCATTAGTAATGTCTATGAAGTGGACATGAGACTAGCAAATTTGAAAAGATTGGGCTGGAGGCTTATTTTGTTTCCAGGGTGGTGTTTAGAAATCTCGCTAAATTTATCGAGAAATCTGTTTAAAGCGATGTGTTAGAGATGTCAGGTCAACCACTCTGTAGCAAATTCTTCAAAATCAAGCGGATGGAAAAATTAAACTTTGAGGTTTCCAGTAACGAGTCTTAAAGTTCTAGATCAGAAAAGCTGATAGTAATCATTTCAACTTGTTATACCATTTATTAACAATTTTTCCTTGCCTAAGATGTTAGAAACAGAAGAGCACACAAATTCCCCAAATGAAAATATGGACTAATATCCTTCATTTTTTTTACATACTTTACAAACTGAACTGCATATTTACATTTCAATGTTGAACCAAAGAAAATTGAAATACCTTACACGCGAAAAAAACACTTCGTAAAGGTAACCCTCGCTTATTGCCTGGATCTAATATAAAGCAGAAAACAATTTTCCGTGTAATATTAAAAATTTAAATAATTCGCTTTTACCTGAGCCTAAAGGAAGTTTTCCAATCGATACGATGTAGAGTAATGGAATATATTTTACATCATAATATGATAACCCGAATTGACTTACCTTCCTCCACCAACTGTGAGTCGTCCATCTTCATTTGAATTTTTAACACGCGTGTTTCCAATAACAGATCGAGCTTTTCGACTACTCGTTTCCACCAATCAACATTGTTTTCAATCGCGGTATGATTCGTCCCCCGTAATTAATAATGTGATTATTACTAAAAATAAATGTTTACATTTTACATAAGGACACATAAAGACATAAATCATCTCTTACCTTACACTTCTAGCGATTTCATTCTCGTCTTTATACCTGACAAGGTCCACGCCTTTACAGATTTGCAGATGATCTATTGCTCGTAACCTATCCAGGACAAGAGCACTCCTACGCAAAAGACATCCTCGCATCAGTTCTATAACGTTATTGTAGTCGAATCGACCGCGAGCCATTGAAGATGGAAACGATGGGAATTCTTTCAGACATTTTTGTAACAATATTTGCGACATTTTCAATGCATTCCATAGCAAACTGTTCTCTTTTTCGGTTGTTTGGGTCGTGGGCGACGATGCCTTAATCTCATCGTGTAGCAGCATCAAACAGGAAACAATGAGGTAGAAAAACATGCTGGAAAGAATGAGGTACACTGAAGTAACTCTTTGAATACTTGTTTGTATACAGATTGACCCAATTTTGTTCACAATTTTTGCATGGTGACATTATCTAATATACAGGGAGGTTTGTTCGAGATAAAAGACGTTTTTATTTAGGTTGTGTAGAATTACTAGTAGTAATGGTAAGAGCGACTGTCCTAAAACACGTTTATACAATGCAAGAGCCCACCACGTGTCAACCATATATTTATCGATCCCCCTATAGAGATAGGTGAGGACGAGATGTGTGTTTGTTGGAAGTCAATGTCTATTGGAGATTGGACCGGGTGTCCCAACAAGGGTAACGAGGTACGGTATTAGGGAAACGGATGTACCTAGAAATTTGAAACAAAAAAATTGTTGAGTAAATCGGGTAAGAAAAAATGCTGGAAATTATTTTCGAGTTTCTGAAATGGCCTCCAGGGGGCGCAATTGCCATTCTGAATTTTAAACCCCGTTTTCTGCAAAATTTACTTATATTAATGATAGTCATAGTGAATACTATTTTAAAGATGAGACAAATTCAAATATTTTTTGTTAAATGCTTTTTGCTCTATCTCTGAAAAGAAACTGGTGGGAGGCGCTAGAATATTTTCGGAAATAAATGTCGATAACTCTAAAAAGGCTTAACGTATCTTAATAAACTTGGAGTCGTCAAAAAGGGAGTTTCCTAGACTATCAATTGAACTGTGAGTGAGGTGATTATGTTTGCTTACCTTGCCGCTAGATGGCGTTTTTTGACATAATTGCAAAAAAAATATCTTACTGCAAAAAAATTAAATGCAATATCACTTTTTTTACGTGATTACATAGTCAATCAAGAGCCTAAAAAGCCAGTGAGAACCGCAGCTCAATATCTTTATTCTAACCTAAGATCTGAATAAAGAAATTTATACTAAAAAACAATACATTTTGGGAAGCATTTCCGCTTTAAGGTTTGTTATTAATGTCTAGTTATTCCTAATTTACCAAATAAAATGCTAATTTATTATTTAGGATGCCAAACGATATTTTAAATCGAAATAAAATTTTGTTATTTATGTTTGTTTTTTTTTACAATGCCTTTAAGGACACCATAGTGTTTTTTTTTTAATGTGGTGGGTGCTTAGTTGCAGTGACTCCGTAAACTGTATCGCTTGTCTGGCTATCACTGCAACTCTCGCGGTGTAGTTTTTGTGTGTGTATGTTGTATTCAATTGGCTTTGTGACAGCATCATATCGCCGTTTATGATGCCGCGCTGTTAATCACTTTGCTCCCAACAGCGAATGGCAAGTCGATCCGGGATTAAACTCTCTGAAAAAATGTCACCGTCCCTCCAGAGAATTGAACCCCGGCGCCTATCGTCCTCTCACAACAATAGTCAGCCGCCTAACCACTGCGGCCATCGACCCGTTTATAATATCTGATATTAGTACTACGTTGTGATATTGTCACCCGTTTTCAAATATTTAGTGTTATCACATATTTTTTTTATTAAAAGTTAGGATTTTAGTCAATAATCGATTGTTAAGTACCGATTTGATTAATTATTGACGTAATTTAAGTAATAAAATCCTCTGACAGAAATCATTCTTTTCTAATTATCAAGATTGCCATGAAAACAAATAATGTCGTTTATATCTGACATAACTCTACGTGTTTTTCATGTCATTGTTTGATGCTTGTCAAAGTGTCAAAGTCTCTTGATATCCTGTTTTAAATAGTCGGTTTAAATTTTAATATTTGAATTAATTGTCTTACTGTGATTGTGTTTATTGCATTAAAAATGTCTTATTCAACTGCGGAAGCATACGTCATGTTGGACGTGTTTTTCCAGTGTCATCAAAACGCCTGTGTGGCTGAGCGTCTGTACGCAGCAAATTATCCCAATAGAAGACATTTTAGTAGAATGGTATTTAGACGCTTAAGTAGATGTTTGCGCGAAACAGGACGAGTTCATCCTAATCCAGTGCCTAGAAGAAATCGACACGCTAGGAACGAACAAAACGTCATTAATGTTCTTGCCTATATTAACATTAACCCCAATTTACGTTTAAGAAGAATAAGTTTGGACTTAGGAATTAGTCAATCATCGGTACAACGAATCCCAAGAGATCACTATCTACACCCTTATCATATTGAACTACATCAGGCTCTTTTAGAAACTGATTTTGATAGGAGATTAGACCACTGTAATTGGTTGAATTCTATGATAGATGAGGATCCCGATTTTTTATCTCAAATATTATGGACCGATGAAGCTGCTTTTTCAAGCAATGGAGGAGTCAATTTGCAAAATATGCATTATTGGTCGCCAGTAAATCCACATTGGATGCGTGAGGTAAACTATCAAAATCGTTGGAGTGTGCACGTCTGGTGTGGAATCTTAGGCGATAGAATTATAGAACCATTTTTTTTAAATAATAATGTTAATGGCGAAACTTATTTGGACTTTTAAGAAATCACTTGCCAATTTTATTAGAAAACGTGCCTTTACAAACGAGAAGAGATATGTGGCTGCAACACGACGGATGCCCTGCACACTTTTCTTAACAAGTCAGGAATTTTTTAGACCAAGTTTATCCAAACCGTTGGATAGGAAGGGGCAGTTTGTTTCCATGGCCTGCCAGATCTCCAGACCTTACTGTCCTTGACTTTTACCTTTGGGGTAGAATAAAAGATATTGTTTATCAGACTCGCCCTACTACCCCAGAAAACATGATTGATCGTATCCGAAATGCTGTAGCCAATATTTCAAGAGCTGAAACCAGCACAGCCGTATTAAATACACGACGCAGGATAAATTCCTGCATAGAAAGTGACGGAAGGCACTTTGAACATTTATAAACACTTTTTGATTTTCCTTCAATCAACCTTGTTGTGTTTTATCGTTCTCAAGTTATTAGTTTCATAAATTCTATAATTTATTATTATTTTATAAGCATTGCGGCTCCTTGGACTTTCAGTTGGTTTCCTTACTTTTCCCACACTTATTATTTTATAATTGTTTTGGCCTGTTGGCTGTCGAAGGTATTGTAAAAAAAAGTAACAAAGATAAATAACAACATTTTATTTCGATTTAAAATATCGTTTGGCATCCCAAATAATAAATTAGCATTTTATTTGGTAAATTAGGAATAATAATTAGACATTAATAACAAACCTTAAAGTGGAAATGCTTCCCAAAATGTAATTTTTTTTTAGTATAAATGTCTTTATTCATATCTTAGGTTAGGATAAAGATATTGAGATGCGCTTCTCACTGGCTTGTTAGGCTCTTGATTGACTATGTAATGACGTAAAAAAAGTGATATCATTGCATTTAATTTTTTTGCAGTAAGTTTTTTTTTTTGCGATTATGTCAAAAAACGCCATCTAGCGGCAAGGTAAGCAACCATAATCACCTCACTCACAGTTCAATTGATAGTCTAGGAAACTCCCTTTTTGACGACTCTAAGTTTATTAAGATACGTTAAGCCTTTTTAGAGTTATCGACATTTATTTCCGAAAATATTCTAGCGCCCCCCACCACTTTCTTTTCAGAGATAGAGCAAAAAGCATTTAACAAAAAAAATTTTAATTTGTCTCAGCTTTAAAATAGTATTCACTATGATTATCATTAATATAAGAAAATTTTGCAGAAAACAGGGTTTAAAATTCAGGATGGCAATTACGCCCCTGGAGGGCATTTCAGAAACTCGAAAATAATTTCCATTTTCGCTTAGCCGATTTACTCAATAATTTTTTTGTTTAAAATTTCTAGGTACATCCGTTTCCCTAATACCGTACCTCGTTACCCTTGTTGGGACACCCGGTATAATGGACAAGAATCCAATTTTGATAGGACAGCCTATATGTATACTTAACGTACATACTCGTATATAAAATTAAAACAGATTCAGAGTCGAAAAAATCCAGAATTTCTGCACGTACGCACGGATAGAGAAGTAATACGTTTCCATTGGTAGTATTGAATTATTCAGCATGTTAAATTATCGTTAACTTACAGCTTCAACCATGTCGGATCCAGTTCAGCTCGAAAATAGCAAAAACGAGTAGCCCTATATTTTATTTATGACTATACGAGAGTTCAATTTCCGATTGAAAAACTTCTGGAATTATTAAATTTCTCATAAGGTCGAAGTATATAAGTACATGCTGCGTCGTTATTCATCTCGAACCTTGTCTTTCAAAACTTATCGAACGGAAAATCAACAAGTATTACATTTCAAGTTCACCAGAACGAAAAATTTCCCTTAACGAAGTTTGATTCATTAGGGAGATGGCATACGTTTCGGTAATAACGAATTTGGACATTAATTATAAATATAGCATCTAAGAGAATTGAGACGGAAACTTATTACCTTCAAATCGCATTAATTCACAAACCAAATTAACACGGATAACTAACGAAACACAAACTATTGCATTGTTTCTTTTAAATGGAACTAAAGAACTTGCGTTCATTTACATATCTTTTATATATTCACGCATATCGTGCGTTTACATATATAGTGCATGCAATTCTATTGCATTTATTCAGTGAACCACATAACATTGCGAGTCTATTACAAGGATCAAGTACGTGTGGCGCCACCTACTACTACACGACAGTTATTCGTCGAAACGAATTAAATATGAAATTAGTAGTTTCCTTTACGTTCCAATAAATAGAAATAATTCTTTTAAGTATAATTGCCTCGCTTCTATGCTGTGGGGGGTCAATTACAGCAGATTTGTGTTTATTCTAGTAATAAATGTTTAATATAATAATAATGTAATTGCTTCATATCGATGTCTGGACGAGAATTGCTACTTATTCTCTCTAATGTAAAAATAACACACTATCGCATTTTTTTTTATTGTTATGTATGACCTATAGCAATTATAGTTAGTTTTAATACAGTGTTTTTTTCTTTAGAGATAAATTAATATCAATAATAGAATATTATTGAATAAATGTATTTTTATCCTGTTACTGAGGGTGTGAGAGCAACGAAACTGCCGATGATCTTTTGGTCTCACCAAACGCCACATTGGACCAACATTCCAAAACTAAGCCGGTCGAAAAAGTTTATTACTTTTTCAGCCAAGAAGGCGAAATCTCTGCTGGAATTCAACAGAAGAGACTTCAGCACCATGACGGTTTTACTCATTGGTGACGATCACCTGAGGAAGATGTGATAAATGCCGATTCTGTTCGAAGCATAGTGAGACAATGGAACACTTTATGTTCAACTGCGAGACGTTGGCACAGCGACGTGTGATGTATTAACTCATTTGGACAAGTTCTAATTTGAACCTTAAATCTATGCAAACAAATCGCCAACCCTCAATGCACTAAAGTCAAGGTGTATGTATACTAGTGTGTTGTTCATAATATAGAATCAAAAAATATGTATTATTAATCAGAATATAAAAAGAAAATAAAGTTAATTGGAGGGTGGTTAGTGACTTTGCAAAAAAGGTAATTAGTAAAAACGCAAAGAAAATCAAAAGAAATTAGCAGTTAGACTGTATGGAAAGAAAAGGAAAAGGACTGAGAAAGGAGATGATGATGATGAGAAAGGAGATGATGATGATTCGATGCCGATTCCGATAAGTCTTTTCCTGAAGATGACTGTAACCACATAAAAAAATAAATAAAAAAGATAATCAATATCATGGGACATCAACATTATATGACACGAGGACGAAGTAATTTTAATATTTATTATCATGACTTTCGATTGTAAGCTAAAAATTTATCTCTAAAATGACGGTCCAATACAACTGATCATAATCCAAAAACTGATTAAAAATACCAACCCCTATACTAAATGATATCGCAGGCTTTCACAGCCCGGGTCTATATTATGAGGGCTTCCAGGTTCTGAACGCATCACAGTAATGCCACATGCAAACTGATTCGTTTTGGACTCTCACCAAGGGAATAGAAGAGAGGTTATCAGAACGGAAAAAATGGAGTTATGGTAAATGACATGACGAGATCTTTTGAAAAAACGAAAAAAGCTGATTTTGCTATTTTCACCCTTACCGCCTTTACTAAACCTGCCCCCTTATATCCAATAATAAGTCACATCCCCGTGGTGAGAGTCTGAAATGAATCAGCCTGTATATACGACACAATAAAGGTATAAAATAAAATAAAAGCACCGAAAAATACGAAATTTACTAACTCGATGTTTTGTCACTAATGGAAATGGCTTCTTCAGGAGCAAAAAGTGGGTAGGAGGCAGCGATGCCAGATCTTACGATTTATCGTGAGTTCACAGGATTTTGTTGCCAATCTCACGATCTCATGATAAGAGAAGAAATATAATAAAAAATTATGAAAATTTAAAAAAGTGTTCGTGCGTCAACATGATTTAAACCTAGTTCAGTCTGTGATTTTTTATCACTTTCTACATTGGCGGTATCAAATAACTGCTGTCATCTATGGTTAACACAACGAAAGTTACAAGCTTTCTGATTCTTGTCCTGGTGTAGATAACTATACGGTAAGTTTAGCAAGTGCAAAAACACAGTCGGGGAAATAGAGTAATCTTGACTAGAGTAATTTCAATGTTCTTTCAAGAAATAGGTATTTCCCCGAATGGTAAGTCTATCGGTGGATCAGTCTTTGATTCGCTCAAGTCTTTCTGGTGTGATTTCTAATACTGCGGCGTCAATTCGGGCTCTAACATCGTCAGCGTCTTGAGAAGCTGTAGAATAAACTTTACTTTTAATGAAACCCCAAACAAAAAATTCTAATGGATTGAGATCGGGGGATCTCGCAGGCCACAAAAAGGGGGGATTTGGTAAGTAAATTGGTCCAACTACCGTGTGGTTTATTATACCTAGCCAAACGTTAACAGAAAACCTTCTTTGGTGACCGTATTCGCGAAATTCATGTGGATTTTCATCTGAAAATTATGAGTATTAAACACACCATCTCTGGTAAACATGCACTCATCACTCCAAAGAATACGTCTTAAAAAGTCACCTTCTTCCTGAATTCTATTTAAGATTTTATTGCAATAATTGATTCGAAATAAGTCATCATTTCCGTAGAGAGGCTGGACTTTAGAAACATGCTATGGATGAAGCAAGTTTTCTCCAGAACCAAAAAATCAAAAGTCGAATGAAATAGGTAGATTACGTAAGCGCAAAATTTGACAGTAGTAAGTATTTGACTAGAACAACATTAGGCTGCCTACTTATTGTTTTACAACGTTGTCAGATATGTTTTTCGTCAAAATAAGTTAATAAACAAATATTAAAAACAAACTTTAAATTCATGCTTATTTCAAGACTGAAGTCCGAACTTTAGGAACCTTGTGCAAAGATGGTACAACATTTTCGTATTAGGATTTTGGATTCCGAATTTAACGGAAAACATTGCCGCGTGTAGTGGGTCCGCCAATTTATACACACCTTGTATTGTTGGAAATCACCCTGCAAACGAGTACAATGAAAATAGAACAAGCACGGACCACGTGGTTTCGATCTATGCGATCTCGTCAGTGATCCTCCTCGTCATCCAATCTTAATTCTATAATACCTGCAACCATGGACTAATTCCAAACACATACCCTCTAATGGGCAGGGTAGCTCAAACAATGAATTAGATGAAATTAGGTCTTACATTTGGAAGATCGCTGACGAGATCAGATAGATCGAAACAATACAACATAAGCGCTTATTACAGGCATTTTTTAGTTTTTATATTATGGCATTCCTCAACGTTTTCTTATTCATATTATTTTAATTTAACGCATTCAAGATGACGCTGCAAAAAAATCAAGACTAGCGAAGAATAAAACAACAGAATTAGACTTGTTTCGCGGTGATATTGATCTGATTCCTATCAAAAATTCCTACTTCTATCGAACCGCAAACTAAAAATAACTCGAAAAACCGTAACGAAATTATCGCACTGTTCTCACCCGGATGCAGTCATCCACAATTCGCAATCAATTTTTTGTCACTTGCGTATTCAGACACCACCGGTTATGCGATGATGTATTCGGTTCGTTTTATAAAACACAAACAAACGCACTCTACATGATTTTCAAAAGTTGTTATAATATGCAAATGTTTACTCTATGTATAGTGGACAAAAAACAAACCAATTCGTTGGATAAATCGTATAAATTCCAAAATAAAAGTGTAAAATTTGGACGACATTTATTTATTAACATGAAACAATGGAATCAAATAGGATTAATCAGTATACAGGGTGCTGAACTCCAACTTGAATTTCTACTTATCAGTTGAGGGTGGTTTGTTGATATAAAATCTTGGTAAAGTGATTCCCCCCAAATTAGTTTCCATTCCAGTGAGGACTGGTACAGCAACATATCCGCTGATACGATCAGAACTGATGGCATTCAATTCACGCTGTTGTTTGATAGCTTGAATGGAGCCAGCACTAGCTCTAAAAAAAAGGGAATTGAAACCAAAATAATTTAATCAGTTTAATTATTCAACTTTATATTTACCTCCCACCAAAATCAATGTAAAAGAATCTTTGAAGCAATTCATATATAAATAGAGTGATGCCAAGTTGTGGTGAAGACCGGCAAATCCTACCTAAAGATCCTTTAGTAAACGCAATAGGTCCTTCCTCCTTTAAAATCTTTCTGACAGTATCGATAACACCATTATAACTAGTTTGTCCTGCTCTTGGTATTACTTGAATTCTAGTCTTGACAACATCAGCAGGTGTGGCTAACGCCGCTGCGGGTACTCCAGCACATGTTCCAGCAGCCAGCAAGCTAAGCGGATGATTATATCCGCTTTCGTTAGCGAAAAATTTTTTTAAACGAGCGTAGCTCGAAAAATAAATAGCTGCGAATGTTGTATCTCTAACAAGACATGCTCTAACACCTTTATACAGATTGGTTATCCCTAGATCTCTGATGATTTCTCGAGCTTTAATTTTGTGACCTCCCTTTGTTTCGCCTGCAGTTTGTAAACGGACTTTGATTATTTCTAAAGGATTGGTCACCATTACTTGGCAACATCCTGCCTGAAAGTAAATAGATTAAAGTAGGATTAACTTAATCATTTTTATACTCACAGATCCTCCGGCAAGAAGCTCATATCGATATTTGATATTCCCTTGGTTATCGTAGAATTTATCTCTAACGAAGTCATTTACCTGCAGAATTATGAAACAATAGCAGTTCTAAATTGAGGGGTAATTTATCAATAAGGATATTCACCGTTAATTTAACAGCTTTCTCTGGTGAAACTCCGATTATTTGCGGAAGCAATCCTTTGTATAGTCCGAAAAATCCTTCATTCCTCAAAGTTTTCAAGAAGCAATCGATATATCCCCTGTATCGAGCATCTGCTGCTTTTGGATTCGTCCTTTGATTCTGTATTCTAGTTTTGATCAAATCAATTGGGAATACTGCTGTAGCTCCGGTACCTTTATAATATTATAACAATTTCAACACCCAAACTCCAACCAACACCTCAAACTTATCTACCTAGCCATGAAAAAAGCCCATAAGAGAAAAAAAAAAATTTATTTTTCTACATAACTTCTTTCAACACTAATACACTTATTCCATCTTTTTTTCCAATTGCTCCATACCCTCAGAAAAAAATTTCTTCGGTAACTCCGCAAAATATTCTTCAACAGCTTCTTTGAGTTGTTCATCAGACGCAAAACGCTTTCTCTTGAGATGTTTGCGAACGTTTTTACTCTAGAGCAGTTTTTAAAATTTTAATTGTGTTTCCGTAGGCCTCTCCATACATGGTAGACCCTCTTGGCATATATTCAATAAGCAAGACTCCTTCAACATCTCAGAAAACAGTTGCTATCAGTTTTTTTCTAGAAAATTATGTCTTGGTCTTTGTTGGTGGTGGCCCCAATGATGTACCCAAGTCTCATCCCCGGTGATAATTCGAGATAAAAATGTTTTGTCTCTCCAACTCGGCCAAATTTTCTTGAACAACTTCTTTTCTGTACAGTTTTTGTTCAGGTGTAAGCAATCTGGGTATCCACCGTGCAGACACCTTTTTCATACCCAAATCGTCATGCAAAATTTTGAGGACACTTGCTTTGGATATACAAACTTCATTGGCAATGACAGAGATCTTAACACGCCACCAAATTTTCGCACAATGTCTTCAGTTCGAGCTTCAACAGGTCGTCCGGACTTTGGGTCATCACTGATTGACTCTCGGCCCCATCGAAAGAGTTTAGACCAATATTTTACTTGAAAATAAGATGGTGCATCTTCCCCATACACAGCAACCATTCTTTCATTAATTTTGAACCATTACCTTCTTTTGTCAGGAACTTTATTACGCTGCAATGTTCAATCTTAGTTTCACTCATTTTATCGAGAAGTAGACCGTCTGAAATCTCTGTAAACAGCACAAACTAAACACAACTTAGCACATGTACTTCGAACAGTGACAGCAATTTTTCAATAATTTGTTTGACATCGTCACTCTTTTGTTTCATAGCTAGGTAGATAATATAAAAATACGCCCTCGTAAATAGTGCACGTCAATTTGTAGCTGTCACTGCTTCAAAAATGGCAATAATAAGCTTCAAGGTCACGGAAAAATTTAATTGAAACGACTGTAATTAATTGTAATTTACCTCCAGCAATAAATCCGAATGATAGTCGGTATAGGCTCTCCAAAATGCTCATGAGTTTAGTTCTAGGTTGTACCTGTGAAAAAAAAATCTATTATTTGCAACTAATGATTAATGATGATCAAGTGTTAATAATCTAGTTAAAGATCTTACCAAGCAAGGTGTAAAATCGGTATAAATAATAGTTCTGAAATATTTCTGGTTAAAATGAAAATATTCTACTGAAAATAGTTAAACTTGGCTGTATCGACTGTAGATTAAAAATATCTTTTGAAAACACAAAGTTCACTTTTTGAATGCGTTGCATTGAATATAATGTACAACTCTCGTTGATTTTGCAAACGATATTATTAAATTGTTGGGATCTTTTTCTTTGTAATATAAGGTAAGTTTAATTAATAGGAGTATTCCCCAGTTTAAAACCAAACAATTTTTACGATATTCCGCTTTTTACGTACTGTAATATACTGGGTGATTAAGAATCGAAGTTTTTGCTCGGTATAAATAGAACACAGACTATGTCATGTTGATAGACTGTTTCCCAATAAGGTTTCTTAACTATTAACCCTGGACGTTCGAGGTTAACCTGAGACTGTTTGCCGACCCTCAAAATTCTGGTCCAAAGAAACACAGTTACACTGATGTGAGTACCAGGACACTGGGGGTGCGAAGGGAACGAGATTGCCGACGGTCTTGCAAAGAAAGGCGAGGAATCTCGATTTATTGGACCAGAGCCGTTTTGTGGCCTTACCAAAAACCACATAAGAGCTCATTTTCAACAATGGGAGTCTAAGCGAAAACTCTCCCATTGGACTAACATCCCAAAACTAAGACAATCAAAGTTCATTACTTTTTGAGCCACTAAGGCTAAATCTCTGCTGGACCTCATTAAAAAAAAGACCTTAGCACTATCACTCTCAGGTATCACCTTAAGAAGATGGGCAAGGTAGACAGCGATAAATGCCGATTCTGCAGTTAGAACCGACTGACATCAGAACCATAGCCCCAAAAAGATCCTGAATTTCTTTAGAAGTTTGGAGATCAATTGGGACTAAAAGATTAAGGGTATTCACAATAGATCTCATCGGTCGCAGTGAAGAGAGGCAAAAATGCCTTAACGACCCACCAGTAATCTAATCTAACCCTGGACGTGAAAGCCTTGAGTATTGATTTGAATAAATGACTTGACTTTTAGTGTACTTTAGATTTCGTTTAAAAACGGAGTAGCATATCGTAAAAAAACTGAACACTCTGTATATAGCTAAATATTTTTGTGCTTCATTTCAGGGATTCTTGATTACGAACATTTTTCGGCTACAAAACATTTTGTACAAACCCTAAGATATGAAAAATAAAAGAACATCCTCCCCTCCCCGCACAATATATACAAAGTGATCTGAAAGCTACTGGACTAATTTAAGTAGCGTGATTTTCAGTCCATCGTGAAGATAGCAAACACACCTACTCCTCAATCTAGGCCATAAACTTAATTTTTTTAGAACAACTTTTGAAAATCATCACATTATATCCATCATGACTCAAGCTTCTTTTTTGTTTCTTTTTTCTGTCGTGGTGTTCAGAGATTTTTTTTCTCTTGTGCATCGTTTTTTATACATTTCCTACTTTTTGTACACTTCCTTATAATTGGGCCAATGGTGCCAAAAGTAAGCGTAAAACAGCAATTCTGGTTTTCGAAGAGTAGCTAATGACGAAAGGAAGTTTCGTGTCAATTGAAGATCCTCTCCGACTTTCCATTAAGATTCTGTTCCTTTAGAATTATTGCTAAATTTTCAACGAAATTATACACTCCCCATGGATTTAATTTGATCGCACCTTCCATGTTGAATTCTCTGCTTTCTTGATTGACAACTAATGTTGAGTCCTAAAAATCAGTCTGCACAAGACTGTGCTCTTTGATTTGGTATTGGATGTACACCAACAAGGGGGTGGTGGCGTTGAGTTGTTGTTGCCATTTCTTAAAGTGAATCCTTTACCACGTATGCTCAGAATACGGTGTTTTAGTGTAGATCTAAGAATATTGGATAATATGGCTGCACCTAGTAGTCCTATTGCCGTTCTTAACATCTTGGATGGCTTTTTCTAAATTATCGTCAGAGTAGTTCATGTCAGCTCTCCTCTGAGTTTTTTTGTATGTGTATTCTTACCATGAACACCCTGTATATACATTGATATATTCTGTCATTTTACAGTCCTCGCCAGAGAAAACGGGACACTTTTTCTAACTATTGTAAGTCAAGATTACAGCTATTGATATGATTTGAAATTAGTAATAGGTGAAAAATGTTAGGAGTATTTGTCAATTTGACAGTATTCAAACTTCAACCAATTTATAATGGGCTCACCCTCTTAAGTAATATTTATTTAAACAACGAAAAGTAAAAAAGACTTTTAGTGAACATTGTAATAACTTAAATCTATTATTAACATTAATATTTTGTAAGAGCACCTTCAGCCAGCATTAATTCTTTCAGGCATTGATCTTATTAAATTAATGACGTAATTTTCAGGTATTTCTTCCCAGGCTGTTTGTACTATGTGAAATAATTGCTCATTGTTATGCACCTGAAGATTTTGTTTATTAATACGTCTTGCCATTAAACCCCATACGTTTCCTATCACATTTAAATCTCCACTATAACTAGGAAAATCCATCCAAGGTCACGTTGTTTGTATTAAACCACTATTTTGTTGCTGCGGAGGTATGAACAGGACAGTTGTCTTGCAAAAACATGAAATTCCTATCAGGATAAGATTGTGTGACGGTTGGGATTATCACATTATTAAGAATATTTATATATTCTTCACTGTTAAGGCGATTTCGAATATGGTGCGCAACTCCGAGACCTCGCGATGATAACCATCCCCAAACGTTGACAGAAAATCGAGGATTCCTTTTAATTTTATTTATATATTTGTCTTCAAAACGTGTACCTCTTGGCCGGTAAACTTTTACTTGTCCATTGTACGACGACTGAAATATTTTTTCGTCCGAAAATATTACTTGATCCCAAGCGTCATATCCCATGTGCTGCAGAGCGAAGCCAATCCTTTGTTCTTTCGAAGCAGGACTTAAAAGAGTTTTGTTCACTGCTACACGTGAATGTAAACCGGCATTCCTTATTCGTCGGGATCCTGTTCTAACAGATCCAGGAAAACCTGTATTTCTTATTGCCTCTCTTACCGTGTCGAAAAGGTTTCTATGCATATGTGCAACTAAGGCTTCATCTTGGTATACATCAGATATTTTTCTTGCTCCTGTGCCGACGGATCTCGAAAGACTTCTTTCTTCTCTCCATTTCCTATATATTCTGCTTACTGTACTCTTACCTATTCCAAATTCATCTGCTACACTTATCATCGACCATCCTTCTTCTATTTTAGTGCAAATTCTTGCTTTACATAGTTTATTAACGTGAGGCATATTAATATTTTCAACGTAAATAAAAACTATGTATTGAAAAAATTTGACATTAATGACATATGTAATAACAAGAAAATTTATTCATTCATTGTTTTAGGAAAATACTTAATTACACAACTAAAATTTAGCCAAAATCGCAATAAGACGTGTCCCGTTTTCTATGGCGAGGACTGTATGTCATTTCGATCATTTCCAACAAAATTCGTTAGAGTCATATATTAAACACTGTAAATTTATTATTTTATTACTATTATTTTACTATTTAGAAAAATTAAAAAAAAGGATATTGAAAAAAACAAGAAAAAGAAGAAGAACGGTTTTAAAAAATTGATTGAAAAAATAGAAAAGTCAGGAAAAAAGTTATTTTTAAAAGAAGAAAAGACATAACATAGAAAGTCAAAAGTTTGAAAAGAAGATTGAAAATGAGAGAAACAGGAGAAAGAGAAATGTTTTTGAGAATTGAAAGAAAAAAGATTTGGATTGATTTTGAAAAAATGGCGGATGAGAGAATATAAAAAGGAAAAGATTTTGGATAAGATTGAAAAGTGAAGAAAAGATTCAAAGGAAGGAACAGGAAAAGAAGTAGAAGCAGGAACAAGGTGTTTTGGGGATAAAAATATTTACATATCACACATAAATAATTAAGGTAAGAGAGGGTGGGTTTCAAAATTATTGTTGTAATGTGTTTAATATATGTTTTTTTTTTTATTTTATTTGACTTTAATATTGAACACTGCAATAGATTTACTTCAGCCAAGGACGTTATGGACCATTTTCGTAAAATATGTTTCAACAGTTGAAAGCATCGAGATGTGCCACAATATAAAAATATGTAGATTACACAATACAAGTCGGTAGGTACAGCAGATAGCAACAATAATTATGATAGAAAATAATGAAGAACATCCTGCACATTATTTTACTGTCAAATTTAGTACCCTATTTACCTTTAGTAAAGAAATTAAATATTCTATTCCAATGAGATATTTATTCTTCTTTATCATTTTCATCAAATATGCTAGGAGAAACATAATTTTCTTGGACCGATGTTGAAGTCGTTATTATAAATAAATATTTAACCGTATCTGTAAACCGAAGCTTGGTAGCTATCTTGAGCAAATAAAAGATTAGACATCAAATTGAATTCAAACCTTTCAAAAAAACAATAATCTTGTCTATTCCCAGTTTCCATTCAAGCAATACGTTTCAGTATTATTAAACAAACATCTAGTGAATATAATAGTGCTTTCTTAATAACCTTAATAAGTTAACATTGCCCCTAAAATAATATCGAGACGTCGAAAACCTGTATTGTTTCGAAAAAAAAATGTCTTCTATATATAAGGTAGGTAACTTTTTAGTTCAAAAATTAATTAATTAATTGATTAATAATTCGATTGCTTTTTAATATTTAAAAACTTAATACATAAATAAATTAGTAAATGAAATAAAGTAATCGATACAGAAATATCATCGGAAATTTTCTGGGATATAATACGTCAGTAATACAAATAAATAAGGAGCGATATGTTATCATATAAAATTACCTTTTTCCGTTATTTCAACAAAACTAATTTCACTGTGGTTAACAGAAATATTCAGATAGGTACTTACCGTGTTTTTGATCAAAAACTAAACTAGATGTTACCCTGCAGGTATAACAAATGTATTCATTTCAAATATGTGTAGCATTTGATTTGATTTTTCTAATTGATAGAATAAATTTGAATTTAATATTTCCTTATTCAAAATTCTCACGTGTTATGATGGTATGTTAGAAGCGTCACGAAAATATGAAATGTGCTAAATAATCTCGTTGTATCCTTAATATCTGTATATATGTATGTACTCTTATAGTAAAAAATTAAATAATATTTAAATTGACTGATACGATATAATTTTAAAAATGTAAGTTGTTAGAATTTTGTTTTCAGACATCTATTTTGCTCACCCTGTATTAATAATTGAATAGCTTAGACGAAAAAGCGCCCTTCTGTATAGTTTTTCCAGAGAATTATGTATAGTACCATCACCATCATCAAAATAAAACAAGTATTAGAGACCGATTAACATAGTTTCAGTCTGCTTAATCTATTTTTATCGCCCTTGGTAGTAGAGTGATTCCTACAATTGCAACGTGAACGCCTACTACAAGCATTTTGTGTTTTTTGTATTGGCAACGCTTGACGTTTTCAAGATGTCCTTTGTTTCAATTCTCCCATAATTATCTTATGAAAGACAACTGTGATTATACAGGGTACTCATAAAGTAAGGGGTATACTTTAAAGCAGGACTTCCCAACCAAGGGGGCACGCCTCCCTTCCCCCTCCCCCATGGGGGGCGTAGAGAAATATCAAGGGGGGCGAAATCAGTACGTCTACATTTCCGAATAACGCGTAGGTAAATTAACTGGACCAAATTGCCATTCAATCGCTGCTATGCAAGTTCCGACAAGTCACAACACGACCTGAGACGCACATCTCCTCCACCTTCTCCCCCCCCCGCCCTCCTACCCCTCCCCTCTCCCCATATCGCTTGCATCCATCTTATGACTCATAAAATTGGTGACCGTACCCGCTTCTGTCAATAGTTCGTTCGCATAAAAACCGAAGTTGCGTTTCAAAGCGTTAAGTGCTTCAAAAGCTTCATTTAAAATTGCGTTTTTGATACCAAGACAAAAGAAACCTCACACTAACGAATCAGAGCAAAAAATGAAATCAGTATCTCTTTCTAATAACACAGTCAAGCGAAGAATTGAGATAAAATTACAAATTATAAATAAAGTCAAACTATTACCATTTTTTGCCATTAGTTGTGATGAGTCCACAGACATCGCTAATTGTGAACAACTAATCATTTATGTTAGATATGTCAGCGGAGATCACATTGATCAAGAGATTTTCCACTCAGAATCATTATCAGCAGGCACGAAACCTGAAAATATATTCAATTCAATATCGGACTTCATCAAAATAAATTACTTGGATTGGAATAAACTAATTGGACTCTGCACTGATGGCAACCCTGCAATAATAGATGTACGATCAAGCTTGGCTCAAAAACTTAAGGAAAATAACCTCGTGTTAGTTGGATACATTGTGGCAAGCTGTGGCCTCAAAAACTGCCACAGAATTTGTGACAGATTTTGAACTCGGCTATAAAGATCATAAACTACATCAAAAGTAGTGCATTGACCAGTCGGTTACTTACTTTGCGAGGATCTCGGTTTTGATCCTCCTATTCCACACAGAAGTGTGCTGGTTATCAAAAGGCAACATGTTAGCTCGCTTTTATGAATTAAGGGAAGAGGTCATCCTCTTTCTTGAATTCAAAGAAATTAATCATTTTATGCAACTATTCAAAGATGAAAAAGTTCAGTGGAAGCTGGCCTATTCGGCCGATATATTTGAAGCTCTGAATCAGCTAAACTTGAAACTTCAGGGCAGAAATTGCACTTTGATTAGTAACTATGATCATATTAAACCCTCAACTTTGGAAAAATAAGGTATCTGCTGAAAAGATATTTCCTTTTTCACGGCTATCTGAAGCAATTAATCGTCAAAAAACTGGATAAAGATTTGAAATCTGAAATAGAAACTCATTTACAAGCATTGGAAAACGAATTTCGCCGATACTGATGTTAATTCCGAGTCACCAATATGGCATATGACCAGAAACCCATTTGTTGTCAATGTTTCACAATTACTTGAAGAAGTTCAGGAGGAATTTCTAGAAATGAAGGCTGACTCGACCATGAGAGATGACTTTCATCTCTCGACATTAAAGAAATTTTGGATCAAACGATTCTTTGTTAATCCAAAAGTTGCTTCTCTTGCTTTATTCCATTTTCGTCCACATATTTATGCGAGACAGGTTTTCAGCTCTAGTTTTAATAAAAACTAAACAGCGAAATCGCCTTGCCGTCGATGGCGATTTAATCATAGCTCTAGCGAATACTGAACCCAGAATCGACCAACTGGTACAGAGCATGCAAGCTCAAGTATCTAGCTCAATTACTAATGAGATACTATAATTAGATAATACTATCTAATTATAAAAATATAATTTAAATAAATAAAAGATAATAATAGAGAAAATCCATTCGAGCAAGTAATAATCAATGCATGGTATGGTTTTTTATAATTAAAAGAAAACTAAGAAATGTAAATGTTAAAGTAATTAATGATACTCAAGTGTACTCTTTTGTTAAAGATCCTTAATAAATAAATACATTGTATCTGTATTGTACCTATTTGAAATTCAAATAAATAATTTAGTTGATAAAAAAAATGTCCATTTCTTATTTTTGTTGAATCTTAAGGGGCATGAAAATATTATTTTTGGTACGGGGAGGCTCGGTGAAATAAAGGTTGGAATCCCTGCTTTAAAGTCTCATATAACTTCAAGAAATCAAACTAGTTGTAGCAAAAAGTACATAAATGGTATCTAGTTGCTTTTGGATTTGGATTTTACTGTATCTATGAAAAACAAAAACGAAATTATTCAATTTACGAGTTTTATTTTGAAACTTAAATTTAAGTTGACGTAGAGTTCAAACGACTCAAACTGTAATAGCATGGATTCACAAACAAGAATTGGTTTAGTTCAGTGTTGTTATGAATGCGGTAGAAATGACACCGCTGGATTACTAAGATTTTGCACGAGAATGGGTGAAAATCAGGACATAACCAGAGATAATCCACTAGCAATCAGCAGTGCAAATACAATATCCAAGAGATTGCAAGTGCAGTATTCCACGGTTTGGAAAATTTTACACAATATTCTAAAATGTATGCATATTTTACTCTGAATGGTGGAATCAATACTCAAAACTGTAGAATCTAGTTTGCAGAAAATCCACAAGAACTCGTTCAACAAGGTCTTCATGACAAGAAAGTCACCGTTTGGTGCTGTTGTGCAGCTGATTATATCATTGGCCCCTATTTCTACGAGGAAATGCAGAATGGAGAAGCCGTATCTGTAGGTTAGGTTAGATTAGGAGTGGGGTGGCATGCGGGCCTCTTTCACCGCGATCTTGTGTCTATTGTGATCGCCTTTATCTTAGAGAACGCTCTCTAGTTTCGCCTTCTTAATCAGACATATCATTTTTGAGTAGCCGTTGGCTGTGGGGTTCTCTACCCCCATTACTAGAAACCTTGTCCTCACTAGGCCGTCACAATGGCACAAAACATGAACTGGAGTTTCTTCTTCCTCTTGACAGAATCTACAGAGAGCATTTTCTGCCAGGCCTATGTTAAACATATGTCTATTCAGTCTGCAATGACCAGTCATCAGACTTACTATCATTTTGACAGTCTTCCTGTCTTTACTCAGTAGGTCTTCAGTAAACTTAGTCCTCTGTTCCCTTAGGAACTCCTTAGTCTGTCTTTGTCCACCATTCGGCCGTATCTATAACTGTAAACGGTAAACGATACTTGCAAAGGTTAAGAGATGATTTCAAATCCTCAAAACGATCACCACGAAATTGAAAACATCATCTTTATGCAGGATGGAGCACCTCCGCAGATTGTGTGTTAAGCAGACATTTCGCAAATGAATGACCACCTAGATCAGGATTATTTAAAAAGTTTAGTGTTTTGAATACAACCAACAAAGCTACAAGAATTAAAAGACAATGTTATGGAGCAAATTCGTACAATTCAACCAGACATGGTATGGAATGCTATGTACAATTTGAAGGAAAGGTTGGTAATCTTACAAGAAAATGGAGGTCATATTTTGCAATTGCCGTAATTAGTTTTGAGCATACTAAATCCCATTTCTTGAGCAAATAGATTTCATTTATTTTTTGTTATTAACTTAATTTGTTAAAAAGTTAGAATAATTTATTTTATGATTACCTTATATATTATTGTTGAATCGAAAATATTACAAAGAGGTTGTAATGAAGTCTTATCTGTATGAAATCATTAAAAACCATAATCTAATAATCATAAAGTAATTTTGCTATCATAGAAAGACTCGTCTTCACAATAGAATAGAATTATTTGCTTCAAATTCTCTGTGAATGAAGTTAATAAAAGTATGATTAAAGATTTTCCTCAGACTAAGGCTTGTAAACAAAAATTAACACTAAGAAGCCGAAATATCGGGTAACCAAAGACAACCTTCTTGAATTTATTTCCGATGACACGACAATACTGTATGCTTGTCAAATCTTCTTTCAATGGAGTTTTGATTGACACGTTTCAATGTTTATGCCATCTTATTAAGGGCCATATTTATAGTCTGTGCTTGAGGTTGTGTCGATGCTTGAGTACGCGATTTTCGCATAAATGTCATTAAAAATCTGTCAAAATCGCACGCTCAAGCACCGACACAACCTCAAGCACGGACTATAAATATGACCCTAAGTTAGAAGTAAAAATGGTTCAACTGTTTGATTAAAACATATTTTTTTTATCTTTAATTATCTGGATTTCGTCAACGACTTTAAAATTAAGAGATCCCAAGGTAAAAAAAAATTCGGCCTGATACACTTTATCTAAGGTTTCTCTAATAAATGGATACCATCCCTGAGGTCCGATTCCGAAAGGTCTGCAAAATGTCCATTGACTGCTGCAATCACCTCTTCGTTTGATCCAAAACAAAGTTCTTTAGATTTGGGAATAGGTGATAGTCAAAGAAGAGAGAGAGAGGGGCGGGCAAATCTGGCGAATTGGGTGGATGTTCCAACAATTTGTACTTCAAATCCCTAAATTTTCCACTTGCCCAAGCTTTTTTCTGGGCCGGTGCACTGTTCTGATTGCAATCGAGACCTGATCCGACGAATTTTTTCATCCAGGTTAAGTAAATGTGCGTAGTATTCGTGATTTATTGGTTTAGCCTTTAAAACTTAATCAATTAAAAGAATCCCTTTTGCATATCAGAAAACACTAGCCATGATCTGTCCTGGCCGATGAAATTGAGTTCACTTTTTTTGGGGCAGAACCACCACCTTGCATCCACTGCTTCGACTGTTGTTTCATATTCTGTTTCATCTCAGGCGTGAAGTGGTGGACTTACGTTTCATCCAAGGTAATAAATGGGAGCACAAAATCGGTTGGATTCTCTTTAAAACGATCCAAACATGGTTGTCTTGTTTGTTTTTGATCAGGATCTAACCCATTTTGCACATAACTTTTTCATATTTAATTCTTCGTGTTATTTTCTCGATGTTTTCATCGGTGGTTGTAGGTTTTGGCCGTCGTCTGTCACATGGTTCATCAGTGACCTTTTTTGATTTTTTACTGATAGCAACGCCCTCTCTGTGCAAAATTGAGAATTTTCGACGTTGTCCTCGTACATCAAATATATCCAGACTTCAAAATAAGGAAGTTGGTTGACCCCCCACCTTGAAAATAATTTAGTCTAAGCTCTCCCCCCTCATTTTACACTGCCACCTTTCAGATTTTTTCTGTTTACGTTTTTCGACAATCGATCCATAGAGTTGATTAAAACTGAAAATACTAAAAGCTGGATGAAAGGTTAGATGAAAAAAAAAAACCGACACATTTTTGTGGAAAAAAAGTTTTTATTTAAACAAAAAAAAATAGTATAAACAGCATTCTGTGCGTATATTTCGAAATTTATCTTACTTAGAAATCCAAAAAAAAAAGTAGTAGAAAGGATCTTAATTTAATAGTTTTCTCTTGTATACTACGATAAGTCGAAAATCCATCTTCAAAAAAAAGTATTTAAAAAAAATAATAAAATTTATCCAGATCGCTCACTAACAACAACATAATAACAACAGCACAAATCATATAAATGTATTTAGGGCAGTTTTAATGTACTTACACAAAACTAGTAGGCGAAAAGGCAACACCGCAATATCGCAATTTAAAAGCGGCACCTAACAGGTCGATTTTACACCATATGAATGCAGGGGGAATCGTAAGAATCGACCTCTTAAGTGTCTAATTTAGTCAAGACAATTTCCCACGCTACGATCTTAGATTAATTAATTAACAGAAATTTGTTTGTAACAACATTCTGTTATTCATTTTTCTTTTTTTTTTGTTTGTTCACAGTTTTCCTCGTTCATTTCCCATTTTGAGAAACAAAGATTGTTTTAAAAAATAAAAATATATTTATATTATATAATATAATAAGCATATCCAATTTTATATGCTGTATACATTTTTAATAATATATCTTCTCTAGTTTCTTCTTTTTTTTTATAAATAATAACATTTCTCGAGTTGTCTCAATTCTTATAAATAATATTTTATCATCTCTTTAATTATTATATCCTATTATCATTATTACTATATAATATTCAACAAAACGACACAATATCACAGTGTGTCAGACATGATAATTTAGTTTACGAATTTTACAATATAAAAGTATTCATCAGATCAAGTGTTTCTAATTAATTGTTTTGGCAAGAGTCAAATTCATTTTTCTTTAAAACAAATGAATATTAGTATTAATTTAATATCAAATAATGAGTCTCTTACAGAAAATGATTTCGTCATTTATAAAATTAAAAACAAATTGTATATTTTATATTGCTAACCGCATTCAAGAAGCAAACATATCGAGTATATCAGTGTAATGTCAGTCTCGCTTCGAATCACGTGATCTGATAGATACATCATATGATTACTGTTTTTTTTTTCGAATTTTCGAATTCCATTCGGTCTCTAATATTATTAATTATTATAGACTATAACCTCAAAATTCATAAGATTTCCTAATATTTACAAAAGAAGATTGTATTTTAATTAGTATTAATTTTTAATAGCACGAGTTTTTGTCTGTCTGTTGCGTTTTCTGTTTTCATTTTTTTCGATTTCTAATTCGCGGACGCTGGTTGTGTCGTCCGGACAACATTGAACTTGGGCAGGCATATTCCGAATTTCGTTTCGATACCGGAGAAGATCGGCAACGCTACCGAGTAACCTCCTATGTGATCTGGGCTGCGCGTTTTTCGATCCTGTTCCAGGCCGACGACAGGTACTTTGAATTCAGATCCGGTTGGACGGCTAGATTAATTAAAACAAAAAAAATTATCACTCTCTAAATGGAATAAATTTAATAATAAAAACAAAATACTCACGTTCCACCGAAGTCAACATATAACATTCTCTGTAGCAACTCGTAGGTTACTAAAGTGACGCCAAATTGCGGGGATGATCGGAAGACTCTAGCTGAAAAAACACAAAATAGAATAACATATTAGACATCGTAATAAACGCAGGAGTACGCCATCTATCCGTGTTCTTAAGTTAAATTAAATTTTGATTTTCAAGTTGTTAACGCAATAGAAGACAAAATCATTCTACAAACTTATATCGCGTCGTTTTATAATAGAATCTTATTAATGTTCTTAGTAAGATCAAATATAAGTTTGAAGACGATTTCGTGTTTAGAACTACGAGGGCGTATTTTTATGTTATCTACTTAGCTATGAAGTTCCTGACAAAAGAAGGCAATGGTCCAAAAGCAATTAATGAAAGAATGATTGCTGTGTATAGGGAAAATGCACCATCTTATTTTCAAGTAAAATATTGGTCTAAACTCTTTCGATGGGGCCGAGAGTCAATCAATGATGACCTGGTGATGAGTCAGGACGACCTGTTGAAGCTCGAACTGAAGACATTGTTCGAAAATTCGAAAATTTGGTGGCGTGTAAAGATCTCTGTCATTGCCAATGAAGTCTGTATATCCGAAGCAAGTGTCCTCAAAATTTTGCATGACGTTTTGGGCATGAAGGTGTCTGCACGGTGGATACCCAGATTGCTTACACCTGAACAAAAACTGTACAGAAAAGAAGTTCCTCAAGAAAATTTGGCTGAGTTGGAGAGGGTCAAAACATTTTTATCTCGAATTATCATCGGGGATGAGACTTGGGTACATCATCAGGACCCTCCTACAAAACAAGAATCCATGCAGTGGGTTCATAAGGACTCTCCACCACCAAAAAAGGCCAAGACACAATTTTCTGGAAAAAAACTGATGGCAACTGTTTTCTGGGATGTTGAAGGAGTCTTGCTTATTGAATATATGCCAAGAAGGTCTACCATAAATGGAGGCGCTTACGGAAACACAATTAAAAATTTAAAAACTGCTCTAGAGGAAAAACGCTCACATTCGTATCCACAAAACAACTTGCTGCTGTTAAGACATCTACCTTATAGCCCCGACCTAGCTCCATCAGACTTCTTATTCAAAAATTTAAAAAGCATCTAAGAGGAACAACTCAAAGAAGCTGTTGACGAATATTTTGCGGGGTTACCGAAGCAATTTTAGTGTTGAAGGGAGTTATCTAGAAAAATATTTTATTTTTGTTCTCTTATGTGCTTTTTGTCGTGGCTAGGTAGATAACATAAAAATGCGCCCTCGTATAATACATAAGGATATTTAAAATAAATATACATCTTAAATAAATTAAATTTTAAATAACCTTAAATATTAACTCAAAAAATTTTTTGATGCACATTTTAATTTTCCTTTAAATGTTATTTGATATGATGAATAGAATAATCCATATTACCTTGTCTAATTTATCCAATGCCAATGCAATCTATAGAAGATCTTAATGACACCTATTAATTTGGTACAAGTCGAATAGTTCAAGTTTTTTTTTTTTGGAAAAACGTTAAACGACTACGTTATTGGCAAGAAAGAAGATAAGTTTCAAACTTTACCAGATTATATAAAAGTAACGAGAAGCACAACTAGAGAGTTGGATTTCTTGCAATAACGTAGCATTTAATCATCTATTGCTTTCAATAAGCTTATAAAAATGAAAATACTGCAAATAATCACAAAAAAATTTATAAAGCAACCACCTATCGCCTTAGCTTTCATTTAGTGTGATATGACATCTTTATAATCGATATTTCTAGTTGTCAATTTGTGTTCCCAATCTCTGTTTTCATTTCCGCCGTTCTATTGTTTTGTTTTATAAGTTCCGCGAGTAAATTACTTCCACGTAACTTTCGCTTAGATCTTAATCAAACGTACACTCTAATACTTGACTTTTTTAAGGTCTATCCCAATTATTAACTATTGTGTTTCGCCAACCCCCTACTAATTCTCTAATTCTGATTTCGAGGGTAAATACAAACGATGCTTCCGAAGCTTTACTTTAGAATCAGTGGCGCTATATTTTGGTAAGAATTCTTCAATTTACCCAATTTACGTTGACTCAGCTGCCTTCGGAGTTTCATCATATTCGAGTCAAGTAAGTCTAAAAGCGAAGCCATCATTTCGTGAACCCCATTTTCGATACTATACAGTTTTGTGCTACTCATATACAGGTCGACCAGAATTCCATGACAGTTGCGCGTAAGTCAGAGAGGTCGAGCAAAAGTATGACGTTGCAGCACTCAGCTGTGATTGCCGCGCTAATGTAAGAGGCAGACCTAATGGCTGGAATTTTTGATTCTTTGTGTCTTTTTAGAGTACCTGTCTTTTATGCCGTACTTCCGTTAATATTATGTTTGTCTTCTTTGTCTTTACGTATAATCACTTCATATCTTCCTTAGTATCTTCTCCCTTCCGTACGCTAATTTCGTATTTTCGGACGTCTTTAGTATCATGTCAAACTCCCATGTCTCCCCATAGACGTCGTTCGCGCGATGGATTTTTCTTCTTCGTTCCCTGAAATTTCATTTGTCTCGTTGCGAAACGGACCTTTCCAAGCGCTCGTCTCATATTTGAAAATATAATTACCTTTTTCTTTTCGTCCTCATTCTCTCTGTTTGTTTACCATTCAATAAATTTTACTGACTTGTTTATGACGTGTTTGCCTTATTTTGGGGAAAATCCCCTCGGACTTACGAACTTCTGATTTCATAAGTATGCACCCCCGATGTTTTGGGAGTTTTTATAAGAAATCAGTGGCGCTATATATTACCGAACAATAAAGCTACCCACTCCCATCTTCACTGAGCGAGCTCCCTCCGGAATATCACCCCCGATACATCAAGGTAGGTCTCCACCAAGAAGGTAACCGTTCTCTCCGTACTACTTGCATTTCTTTTGAATTCTCTAATTACTGTTCCCGTTGTTACTATACCGTGCTACTTACTTAGCGCCGAACCGGTAGCCCGTAGCACCACCCATCTACATATATGCGCAGAACGGGTCATCACTGTCACAGCATTCTGGTCGACATGTAGCAATTTGATGTCAAAAATAGCTTTTGATTTGGATCTGGTTTTGACTTGGTGTGGGCTGAAGTAGACCTGATTTAAAAAGAATGTATCTGATTTAGACCTGGCTTTGAACTAGTTTAAAAAACAACGTATCAAATCCAGGTATGGAATGGAGCCTAAGTGATTATTGGTTACCCCCACCATGAAAGCGCGATTTCTCCCGAATTGTGTACGTCTAAAGACAAACAAAACAAATCACTAGATCTCCGAATTCTTGCTTATTTCACCAACAATCTAAACGAAACGGTACCTAGGCTCTATAGGTGATCGCCTTATAAAGATTGAATAAATTTTAATCTCGCTCTTAGATAATTTGCAGTTTTAAATCAAACATAACTAAAACTGAAAACATCTCTACAGATACAAACAATTTAAACGAATCCAATCAATGTTTACAAAATATTACTATTATAAACAATATTTAACAATATAGATACCTACACATGATTCGTAAATCGAGCAGCATTTTATGGACAATAAAGAGATAGGAGCGAAAGAAAAAACGTGTGTATGTGAGAGAGAGAGAGAGGTTTCTCGATTATCACCTCACGTGCGCGTTCGCCGATACATACCCAAAGCTCCTTTCCAAAATGCGCGAGGCCCTTCTTCGGCCATGATCTTCTTCGCCGCGTCAAACACCCCCGTGTAGGTTGTCTGACCGGCCCTGGCCACCACCTGTAACCTAGTTTTTATAACATCGGCAGGGGTAACAAGCGAAGCAGCCGGTATACCAGCGATGGCACCAGCCAACAATAACGTAAGCGGATGATTGTAGCCGTTCTCGTCTGCTAGTTTAGCCTTCGTGTGGGCGTACGCCGGGAAGTAGATAGCGCTGAACGGGACGTCACGGAGTAAACAGGCTTTCGCACCTTTGTACAGGCCGAACAAACCGAGATCTTTGACGACCGCCCACGCCCGCACCTTACTACCACCTGCGATTTCGCCGGCTACCTGTAAACGGATCTTGACGATTTCCAAAGGGTTGGTGAAGATGACTTGAGAAGCGCCAGCCTAAAATTGCAATTATTATTATATTAATGGAGGATTTTTTTTTGAAGATACCTGGAGGTAAGGACTGAAATAGGAGCCAAGGATACAAGTGTTAAATCAAATTATCGCAAGGGATCTGGAAATAGGAGAATGGTGTTAGAACAAAGCTCAAATTTTCAACTTACACAGCCACCTGCAATAATTTCTCCGTACATTTGTATATTGCCTTTTTTATCGTAAAATTTATCTCTGACGAAGTCATTTACCTGAAAATTAATCATTGTAATACACGCATAAAATACACTTTTGGAAAAAAATCATTAGCACACCCTGTATAATCGAGAACACAATAAAATGCATCAATAACTAGAGTATCCATCATGAGTAGAGTGTACAATCACTACATGGCGAAGTACGGAGTAAATGACTAGTTGTATGATGGATGTATTAAATCCGGAGCACGAACAGGCCATGAAAGCATTCGTATATGGTGCTCTTTCAAAAAGGTCTGTACAACATCCGCGACATGTGGTCGAGCGTTGTCGTGCTAAGATCACTGCATCTCTTGTCTTTATCTGCATTAATATATTCTCTCCATCGATTCTGCATCACACAACGCCATACCATAATATCCTACTGACGGTGGAGAGAGGGGTGTGGTTCGATGCACTGCTCTACTAGACAATCACCATATCCTCGACGAACTAAATGTTGCACCTCACCGACACTCATTTGAGATTTTGATTCGTCGGAAAAAAAAACTAAATGTGACAACCCACCGATGTGGAATCCTCTGCAACGTACAGTGCACCCCAAGTGCACTTAGCAATAGTGCTAAGCGACAAGCAATTTCGCAAAAACATACACCCACAATGTGCAAACCCACAATCATTCCACGCTCAAACTCACTCGGGTAATGCGTATGGCTTTTATATAGGGTGTGGCATCTTCCTAGGATTGGCCGATTGTGACTTGGCTATTTATTTTATCGAAAAATGTTCTGAGTAAAAGATGTCTAGAATGAAGTTCTCTACAGGAAGAAAATATTTTCTTATATACAGGGTGTTCAGTTTTGTCTGTACGACAGGATAACTTTGTTATTTAAATGGAACACTCTATATATGATTACATTTTTGAATTCCTTCATGTAATATAAGGTAATTTTAATTAACATACTCTGCACAAAATCCCAACAGTTTTCGAGGTATTCCGTTTCGAAAGGAAAAAAATGCATTTACACAGAATACTAATGAATCTAGCCTTTCCTAATAATCAAAATCAAAATATACAGGGTGTGTTAACGAATTTTTTCCAAGAGTGTAAGTAATGGGTACTTACCGTTAATTTGATAGCTTTTTCCGGTGCGACACCCATCAGTTGAGGGACCAGCCCCTGTATAATCCGAAAACTCCTTCGTGCCTAATTACTTTCTTAAAACAATCGAAACTATTTCTGTACATCAATTCACCTATGAAGGACCCTGTTCTTTGATTCTGCATCCGCGTCTTTACTAAATCTATAGGGTATACAGCTGTGGCACCAACAGCTACAAAAACGTGACAGAATTAAGATCGAATCTATTAAAATATCATCAGCGCACGTACCACCGGCAATAGAACCTAGTGCAAAACGATATGTACTCTCTAAAATTTGTATGAAGATGCCTCGATCCTCCGGACTCTAAAATCACGTTAATATATTTATATTATAGAGTTTGTATTACAAGGTTTGTTTGATAAGTTTTTTTTTGTCAAAATAATCTTAATACAGTTTACTTATCGGACAACCCTCGTATAGCCAATAAATATTAACATACCGAAACTGCCTTAATTTCTGCTAGCCTATTCGTAATTTGTTTAAAGTACTGTTCGGGAGCTATTGCACTTAGATCATTATACACTATTCGCCTGCAACACAAAAAGACAGAATTAGTTGAAACTGGAAGCTTAATCTGAAACGGTACTATCTAATTAATATTGAAAATGGAAACCATTTATGATTGTTTTATTTCGTCTAAAATTATAGTTAATCATTAATTTAATAAGATCTATATTGAGCGTAAGAAGTGAAGATGGAAAATAATTGCAGAAAGAAAGCGAGGGAAACAAAAATTATCTTAAATAATATATTGTATACATGATTTACGTAGTTCTTAATATCATATAAATCACAAACCCATCCCACAATCCACAATCCTCTAATTTGTAATATAGACTGTTCCGTGTTCAGCAGCAATAAAAAAATTAAAATTGAACAGAATTAGTGATTCTGATCGGATAAATTTGAGAAAATACTTTCTATAATTGGAACTAGCTTTGATCAAAATCATGATTATGATCCAATAAAAATTTATATTTAAATAAGAATATCTTTACACGTGAATCTGATTAAAATATTATTTCATTGGACCATTCAGATGTAATATTAAAAAGTGATAAATAAGAAAAATAGCTCCTACCCACTCTGGTGTAAAATATCGCATAATTGGAAGAGTATATCGACTTCTAACGGTGTCATTTGGGACATTGCCTGGGCAGAATGCATAAATTCCTCTTTGGTCACCTCCTGTGTACGATGGCCGTTCGTACAATTTAAATAAATGCGTTTTGCCAACTCCATATTGTTGAGCAGCGAGTTAAATGCAATGAAATACGGGAAGCTGACTCGTCTGCCAGTTTGACCACCAGAAGCTGCCTAAAAGAAGATTATTGGTCAAATATACAAAAAAAGAATTAATTAAGAATATAATTAGAACAAAAATATTTCGATTTAGAATTAGGTTGCGACGAATTTAGCCGCAAATTCGTCCAGCGTTCATTTCGAATTAAACGTCAGATTCGTGACGTTACGACCACAACTATGAAAACCTCTTTCTTCCTCGTTTTTATCGGATATTTTAAGGCCAATGACTTCTAGGAACCACCGTATTAGGAATGAATTAGATCGAGAGTGATGTAGCAGTACTTGAAGCAGAACATGTAGTACCGTAATGTTGTGTAATGTTTTTAAACTTGGAATTTGTCAAAATCATCCGATTGGTTTTTGTTGACAATAGAGCTAAGAGCATGCTGAACGTTTGCTTCGACCAATTCTTCATCCTACTTTATTTTCATAGCTCTAAATAAACAAACAATACTGCAATACTTTGTGATTGACGACCAATGCTGGAGGCAGAACAACTGGTAGATTATTTCATGATTATTTTCTTAGACATATTGATCTATGCTTTCCTCTTGAACAAGCTTAAGCGCAATTTCTTCATGGATTTGATGCCATCTGCAATATTTTTCTTTACATGTTTGAAAAAAGTTAATTTTTGGAGATGGTGGGGGAGGCAAGTCTCGGCGTTATTGAATTTTTGAATGGTCTTGTAAATGTGCTGCTGCCGAAAGGTCAATCGTGAATCCAACCTTATTCTTAGTTCCACGGAAACGTGGGTTGGGACTCTGTAGGAATATAAAGATCTTGATCTTCATCACTTTGTAAGCTTGCTACTCTATAGGGTGTCCGGGAAAATGTGGGAAATCTCTTGAGTGCAGATAGAACATGAACAAATAAGACAAGTCTCTATGAACTTTTTCCTACAGCCCTTTCCTAAGGAGAGAGGTTCAACATGGGCTCCGTGAAGTCTGATACACTCGCGGGCACGACAAATTAAATTACCCGCAACAATAACCCAGCCGTGTTCCTTATCACATCACACAAAAAGTGAAAGTCTAAGGTGGTAGTCTAAGGTTCAAGCTATCCAGTTTAAGTTTTTTGCAGTCTTCATCACACAGGGTGTTAAAAATTTTGACATTAACCCTTTCAGAACAAACCTAATTTTTTCGAAAATTTATTTTTTTTCCTCGGTTTTAATAGAAGAACGGTTATAATTGACAAAAATAAAGATAAACCAAAATTATTTTATTTTAAATAAACCAAAAGACGGTGGTTGAATTTGGAACCATTAGGCCGTTACAGGTCAACCAAAACGATAACATTATTTCTCATGGAATTTAATGAAACAATTATTTTTATCAGACAGGCACAACCCCACTTTTGTACTGCAGTTTACGCACCTCACTTTAGAGCCATGTTCCGGCATGTGAGCAGCCTTGTCCATTCTCCTTTCCAAAGGTATTTGTTTTTTAAAATAAACTGGAAAAAAAAGGATGAAAAGGTGGTTCCACATCGAGATCACTGAACTTGAAAGGGTTTAAGTTGTAAAGATTAGCTTGCTTTTAGGAAACTACAAAAGCTAAATATTTTAAGAGGTCCTTACTAGTGTCCATCACATTAAATTTTTATTAAAT
Organism: Holotrichia oblita; assembly: GCA_023690525.1. NCBI lineage: Eukaryota > Metazoa > Arthropoda > Insecta > Coleoptera > Scarabaeidae > Holotrichia > Holotrichia oblita. The sequence goes on along the minus strand of CM043020.1, from coordinate 99,657,439 downwards.
TATATTAAGTGCTTTAAAAAAAAATTCAAGAAAAACCGATTTCCAGCTGCGGCCCCTCAGGGAGGCATATCTCCGTAGGAAAGGCCTTTAGGAAAAAAATGTATAGGAACTTGTCATCTTATTTCTTCATGTTCTGTCTGCATCCAAGAGATTTCCCACATTTTCCCGGACACCCTGTATACAGTACATGAACAGCAGGGAGATCTCGGAAACGGGAAGATATACGGGGTCGATTAAATTAGGGAAAAGTAGCGCATTTACGTGGCTAATAATATGCCATTTAAAAAGTTTTAATATTCCGAGTAGTTCCGGAGATATCAGAGAAAAACCGAAATTTCGGAAAATCGTTTTATTTTTTCCTGACTTTATTTTTGATCGAATTTCAAAACACATTGCACATTTCCGTTGCCACTTCTTCCGCTCTATCCAACGGTGTCCAAATTTTTGTAATCCGACGTTTCGTTACTGAGTAATCACCATCAACTTAATTTTTTTAATATGGACTAAAATTGTTTTACACATTTTTTCAATGCTACTAAAGTCGTTTATACAACCTCCGATAATTTTTAATTTTTTTTTTTTTTTTTGGTTTTTTTTGTTTGAATACATAGTTATCAACATAAATGTCTTTTCTATTAAAATAAAACAAAATTTAAAAAAAATAAAAAAACAGAAGTTTAATTATCGGAGGTTGTACGATAATTTTTAACTTTATTTTTTTTATTTATATTTTTTTTTTTATTATTATTACTTTTAATTTTGTTTTATTTTAATAGAAAAGACATTTATGTTGAAAACTATGTATTCAAACAAAAAAAAACAAATTAAAAAAAATACAAATAAAAAAAATAAAGAAAATAAAAAAAATAAAAGTTAAAAATTATCGGAGGTTGTATAAACGACGTTAGTAGAATTCAAAAAATTTCTAAAACAATTTTAGTCCATATTTAAAAAAATTAAATTGATGGTGATTATTCAGGAACGAAACGTTTTCCCTAATTTAATCGACCCCGTATCTCTTACCGTTTCCGAGATCCCCATGCTGTTCATTCTTATCTTGGACACACTGTATAGTCGTCGGTTCATTTCATATCGTGCCGATGACAACAGGAACGCTATAGAGAAAGATCACTTTACATTGATCTCTAAATGTTTTATCTTTATCTATTGACATCATACTTAGTGTTATGTTATTTCGTTAATTTCCAACAAAATTCGTTAGAATATTATGTTAAGCATTGTAAATTTAGGAAATATTTTGTCAAAATTACACGTACGACGCACACTCATGTTACCGCGGTTTTTGAAAATAATAAAATTTGAGAAGGAGGTCAAGAAAAAACAAGAAAAGTGGACAATCGGTTTTTTTTTGAAAGGTTGAAAAAGAAGGAAAAGTCAGACGAAAAAGATAAGTTCTTTTAAAAAGTAGAAAAACATTTTAAAAAATAGAAAGTGAAATTTGAAAAATTAGTTTGAAAAGATTGAAAAGTGAAAAGAGAAAAAGAAGAAAAGAAATTAGAGAGACAGGTGAAGGAAAAGTTTGAAGATTCAAAAGATTTGAAAAGATTGAAAAGTGAAGAGGAAAAGAAGAAAAATGTCAAAGGAAAGAAGGACCAGAAGACCAGAAGTCGGGAAGTAGTTACTATTTTTATTTTTAATATTATACATACTAAGGTAAGAGAGGGTGGGTCTAAATTAATTGTAAAGTGCTTAATATAAAAATTATTTGAATTATTTTGATTTGATTTTCGACATAACATTCGGTATACTGCCGTCCTAAGAAAGAAGGCAGTATCTCCACAATTGTTAGTTTCGAGATATAGCAGATTTTTGTAAACAGAGCTAAGCCACCATGAAAATATTCATGAATTTTCAAATTGATTTAACTGTGTTGTGGTTCTTCTGCTTACTATCAAATACTTTTATTTTTTATCGCGTATTTCTACGATTCATAATTAAAATGGCGGTTACTACTTTTAAGCTAAGCATATTATTAGAAGAAGTAAGAACGAAAAAGCAGTAAATCCTATTAGTTGGTGGTTACTGCTTTTTAGTGTAGTGGTTCTATAGTTTGCAGTGACGACAAGAAAAACCATAGATCTTTATTAAGTTTATTTAAAGACCTTTTTAGTGATTACTCCAAAATAGTCGCAACATGTGAGCCAATATGCATTATACATAGTTAAAAAAACATTTTTTTACCAAACATCATTTATTCTAACAGAACAAAAACACGCATTAAATATCATCATACTACGAAGTTAAATCGGTGGCTGCATTATTGACGGGAAGGCACTGCCAAAATTGTCTTCGATTATCTGGTATTAATGTTGACAAATTTAGTAAAAGCGCTTGCTTCCTTTCTTTCTTGATTCCTCTTGCTTTTGAAATGACCGAAGGTGTTGTTAAGTCGCCTTTGACAACTTTCATTTTCAAAAAATTAATTCTTTTGTTCCATTCGAACCAAAACTTGTTTTGTAAAATAAATTTAAGTTACCTCGCTTAGCAACAACTTCAATCATGTCTTTTAAGTAGGGCCGAGGTGTCGTATGGTTGAGTTTGTAAATTGACGAGTTGTCAGGCCAAAGAAAAAAATCTTCTAGCTTCATTTCTTTAACTTCTACCTTTCGAGAATTGGCAGACCGGACACAAGATACAAAATCAGCGAAGTTATACACCTTTTTCATTCGCTGCAAAGACTGTTCCACTTGATGGTGGAAACTGTCTGCAGACATGAACGTATGCCCAGGTTCAAAATATCTGAAGGTTATTGTTTTGGCTGCAATTTCATTTGAATTAATAATGTATACTAAGTATGAGAACAGAGCCCAATTCTTCTCTTGGCCTGCACAGTTGTCAAGCCAAATGATTATATTCTCTACATCACGCATATGCAACATAAATGCGTGAAATGTACTTATTAGATCTTCCCTTTTCCTCCCTGAAATGCACTCATGCCATAGGCACGCAAATGGTTTGATTTTCGCTTTCTTTCCAACGGGTTCAAAGCTTTCATTGAAAACTATTATTCTTTGGTTGAACAATACTTTTTTGAACATGTCAATTCTGGGCAACATAATCACCTTCTCCAAGTCAGCTGAAACGCATACTGTGCTTGCTGGAAAATTGTACTCTGCATCAATTCTGTATTTTTCGCGGCCTTCCTTGGCCTTTTTGATGTGCTCTTTCCAGAAGTTACAGTCACTGCAGTCCTCCGATAACGAGTGCTCCGTATGTGCAGGATTGTGGAGTTTAAAACTCTCACATAATTCACATTCCTCATGACTCAATGACGCAAAGGAAATATTGCCATCTTTAGATACGCATATTCTGTACAATTCATATGAGCACTTTATGTTTGGGTGAGTTGTAATGAAATCTCTATGCATGCTTCGAATGGTAATATCACTCGGAAGATACCTTTTGTGTGGAGCATGTTCTCTCCGATAATGCGACACACAAGGGTTAAATGATTCAACATGTTTTTTATACTTTCCCGGTCTATTCGTGGTGTTTTTGTATGTTTCCCTCGTTTGTCACCTGAAGGTACGATATCCATTGGGTCTTGTTTCGACAACACATTTGTGATGACTCTGTCGTTCTTTGGATCATATCCTAGAGTGCTCAGAAAAAATGTTTTACACACTTCGTGCTTTGTACCCCCACTTTTTAAAAAATACTTGAATGTCCGTTTTCGAGCACTTTCCGCACTACCGCGCCTTCTCTTCACGCGTGCACGTCGACATTTATGAAACAAAAATTCTTCTTTCCTGCCAATTCATCGACCAGTACTGCGTGTTTATTGAAGTGCGATGGTTCTTGTTGAACAATGCTTTACATTGTCTATGGCACACAACGCACTCAGGTGCAGTGTTTCTCTCGTTGCTTCCGAGCCTGTTCTTCTTTTCTTTCTAGCCTCGTTTTATCATATCTTTTCCTCTTTCTCAATTCTCCCGTTTTAGTCAAATTTCCATCATGATTTTCTACAGAAGACACGGCAGTACTTGTTGAAGCTACGACATCGACTGGAGCAGCTGTTGTAATGCTTGTATCGATAGATGTCCAATTAGCGACATTGGAATTGGCACGTGATTCTGATCCAGAGCTTTCTCCTGAATTAGACATCAGAAAGTCAGGGTCTTTCAGTGAGTCATCTGAATCACATTGAAAATTCAAAGTGGGTGTAGCACGCAAAGTTGATTCCTCAATGGTGTGCAGTCTGACTGGCTTTAATTTTTCATATAGTTTAGGTCCTGTGTCTTCAATTTCATGTTTACTACAATCATAAATTGGATCCATGGTTTCCAGAAGAAGGTTCTTACTGCATTTTAGCTTAGGAATGTTCAATATCAAATGGATTTACTACAATTTTGATGGTCTACCAGGCCATTGATTATGCACTTTCTAGCTTTGTAAGGTAATGTATAATGATATAAGGAACAAATAAAAAAGGGTAAACCGAAAATGACAAAAATTGGAGATACTGCCTTCTTGCTTAGGACGGCAGTATATGTCTCCTTGTTATGCAAAATGTTGTAGATTATAAATTTGTAATTGTAAATGTAAACGTCTTCTAATCAATGGACAGTGTTAACCCCATTTCTTAGAACTTCTACTGTAAAGATTAAAAAATGTTGGGTGCAAGAAGAGAGCCCTCCTAACGGACCTGTCTCTGTCCAATGATGTTTGGATTCATTCCCAGAAATCAATTCTTAATGCCATACTGTATTTACTACTCTGGCCAAAAATACTGCTTTCAGTGTTTTGTGTTGTTCTTTTTTAAGCAGGATAATTTTTCTTTTATCTACTCCATCTGAGAGTATATTCGGACCAAAATAACACCAAGATACATCCTGTATCTCAGAAATTATCTAAATTAGGATCTAAATTAACATGAACTTGTTTTCATATTTTCCAAACAATAAAATTCAAAACGCACTTTTGCTTGAATTCAAATCATATTAATACAAAAATTGCAAACATTTCTTTTTAATTAAAGAACTACTTTCTAGGTCACTCTCGACTCGTAAAAATTCAAATAATTTTTCAAGCTATACCTTAACATAAGTGGGAACGTAATATTATGACATTCATAAAGTTGCTAAACCAATAAAAATTTTACAAACTAAATTAATATGATTCAACAAACGATAACTTCATATTTCGTAATGTTAGGTATTCAAGGTTAGTTAGTAATCAGAGTGCCGCAGAAATATAAAGTTTCACATAGCAAATTACTCGTGTGGTGTGTATGCAACGTTCCGATTACAACGAAAAAACAAAATATCAACAATTTCCAATTCTTACGTTCGAATCGTTTATTTACGAACTTGTTTTTCGAGGAAGATATTTTTAAAATCCGTGTTATTCGAAACCTTTTTTTTACCGCTTACTCACCTCTATAAGATGTGATTGTACTTGCTTCGTCAGTAGATGGCTCTTAATGCTGATCATAATATCTTGAAAATCATGAACGGAAATAAAACCCGAACCATTCTTATCGGCCCTGCGGAAGCCTTCTATTGCGTATTCTTCATGGAAGTCGTGCAAGAATTGACTGAACTCGCTGTACGATATCACCCGTTGCTTATTTTTACCGAAATACAATTCTACGAACGACGATTGTATATTAAACGGTATCCTCTGATGAAGTTCAGTTTTCGTCATCACCTCAACGAATTCAGCTGATCGAACGAATAAAATCAAAATTAGAGGGTGGTGCCTCTATAGTTTAGAATCGGTAATACTTACAGAAACTAACCAGTCCATTTCCGTTAACGTCGAATAATTGAAAAGCCGTTTTATACAGGGCGTCCGGGTAACAGAGGAGGCCCTCGAACGCTTGAAATTCCGAATAGGAGATGTAACCATCTTTACTTGTGTCGACGATTGACGCGAGGAGACGTACCGAATCCGCATTAAAATCGTTACCTTCGAATAATCCCAGATATCTTCTAATGAAGTCCTCTGGGGTCATTAACTTCTCGCCATTCTTCTCGACCGATGCATACTTGTTGAAGATGTCCAAAAGTTGATCTGGATTCGCCCGTTTTAAGTAGCCTGCTCCCTGTAAATAACGCAAATAAGAATTATCATCGTGAAAAATGAGGTGTACTGCAAGGTACAACTTTCGGCCCTCGACATTTTATAATCCTTATAAATTATACAGCGATAATATATCGATCATAAATTAAATATTATTAAAACGATAATATCGCGAATAAACTAAGCGTGTATATTCTCACTTACAATCCTCAGATTACGATAATCTACACTAGACGACATTATGAACGGCAATATCGTAGTATTTTACGCAAATACGTTGATAACGTGCACTTCATTTAAGCGGACGCGATAACGATAAAACTGGTTAAACCGTACTTTAATTACATTTACTCTAAGCCTTCTTTAATTAATCTGAATTTAAAAATAGAACGCGGAAATATATGTCTGTGTAAAAGAGAGCTCCTAAATCATTATCGACTACATACTATTACATTACAAGCACACGCATCAAATTATAAGTAAGCCATAAAAATGGAAATCACGTGTGTGACGTAAACTTCGACCAACTCGTCTGTCTTTGCGCTAGATCGGGGGGACTAACGTGATCACGTCCAGGCCACGCTCAAGTTCTATGATAACATCATTATCTCGAGAAAATCGCCGTCTGTTTGCGGCCAACATCAGAGACGAATGACGAAGAATTTTTTTTTTTTTGTTGACGTCTCATTAACGCTTCTAACCGGAAGGCCTATAGGAATTGTCCTTCTTGGATTTTTAATGATGGTGTTTGTATTATGCAGGTTTATTTATTTATTTTTAGAGAAATAGTTTTTTTTTTTAATTTGGTATAAAAATAAAGAATAAGGCAATTCTCACACAGCTATGATTATTAAATGAGCGGATTAGCCGTTTTAGTCTTCTCAATTTGGTTACATCCGAACAGAAAAATCCACTACCTGATCGAAAGTTTACATCTAATTATGAGTTAATCTAATGATCTACACCAAACCAAATCCGCCTCTCCCTGCTTTTGGACAGGAGATGAGATGATGAATCCTTTACACCCACTACATTTTCCTCTATAGTCTCCTATAGTATAGTTGCTTGTGACCACAACACCAACTATAACGAAGGAAGCCCAAAAATGCTCTCCATGGCTGCCGTTGGTGTCGAGAACTTGACCTAGACTAGACTAGACTTTATGCCACCAAACTAGTGAGACGTAGGTTACAGAAGATATGAGGGCGTATTTTTATGTTATCTACCTAGCCATGAAAAAAGGCCCATAAGAGAACAAAAAAAAAATTGTCTACATAACTCCCTTCAATACTAACACACTTAATCCATCTTTTTTCCAATTGCCTCATACCCTCAGAAAAAAATTGCTTCGGTAGCCTCGCAAAATATTCTTCAACAGCTTCTTTGAGTTGTTCATCAGACGAAAAACGCTTTCTCCTGAGATGCTTTTTTAAATTTTTGAATAAGAAGAAGTCTGACTGAGCTAGGTTGGGGCTATGAGATGGATGCCTTAACTCTACAGTATGTTCCCGTGAACAACAAGAGGAACAACTTTCCCATCTTTAACTTGTTCGAAAAAATGTATTCTTTATAAAAAAATCTGGTCGTTTTGCACCCAATTCAAGTGAGTTATCTTTATTAACTTCAATACTTTTGGCAGAAAGTTTTGGAACAGATAACAAGACTAGACTCGAAATTCAACAAAACTTTTTTTTTTTATTTCACGAATTGACAAGGAAGCATCTCTGTCATTGGGTAACGGCTGACTATAAACTATCTGTTTCAAACGTCCACAGAGATAAAAATCTGCAATTGTGAGATCTGGGCTTCTTGGACGCCGCCCAATTGGTCTATTTTTTCCAGTCCATCTATCTCCAAATTTATTATTTAAGCAATTTACTACAGCACGAGCCATGTAAGCCCTGCAGCCATTTTTTTGAAAGTATATTGTACTGCGATAAGCTAAACTAAAGGGTCCATACTGTCGCTAAAAAAAAATTCTAACAAATGAAAATGGGTATGCTGATTTGTTTCCATCAAAAAAGTAAGATCCTATTATCCCCCCTCCTCACACACCAGACATTAACCTTTTGAAAATATTGGCGGCGATTTAAAAAATTAAAATTCGAAAATGCGGATTAATGTCGTTTCAGTATCTAACATGTTGCGATGAAACTATCCACTTAGTAGAAAATGTTGCTTCGTCAGAAAACATAATTCTTCTATCAAAGCTTCTTTCATTTGCAATGATTTTCTCACCCATCCATAAACAAAAGAGTAGTCGTTGTCCTTCATCGCCTCTTTCCAAATTTTGATTAAAAACTGGCTTATAAGGTTTTATTTTAAGCCGTTTTAAGATATTATGGATGTGCGATTTAGTCATTCCTAGCTGCAAAGATCGTCTTCTTAACGACATGGTAAGGCTTTTGTCCACAGATTGTATAATTATTATAGCCGCAGCATCTTCAGCATCAAATTGCACTGTCTGCTCTTTAATGTTTTGTACAGAATCAGTTCTCATAAATTTTCTGATGATCTTATCTAATTTATCAATGACCCACCTGTAGCTATTTTCTCCGGTTCCATAGCACTGTACTACATACAATCTCTAATTGAATGTTAAATTTGACAGGGACAAACATGTACCTGATAAATACCTAATTTGACAGGACTGTCACATAACTAGAGAAGATATATTCTGTTAAAATTATTGAAGTTAATAAAGATAACTCACTTGAATTAGTTGTTTTAAAACAAGCAGTTTTTTTTATAAAGAATACATTTTTTCGAAAAAGTTAAATATAAAAAGTTTTTCCTCTCTTCAGTCGTTAATTATCTACTGAACTTTATTTGCCTTATGAACCCGGCAATTGTCGTGCACCAAATTTTTAATTGTGTTTCCGTAGGCCTCTCCATTTATTGTAGACAATCTTGACATATATTCAATAAGCAAGACTCCTTCCACATCCCAGAAAACAGTTGTCATCAGCTTTTTTCCAGAAAATTGTGTCTTGGTCTTTTTTGGTAGAGGAGAGCCGTTATGAACCCACTGCATAGATTATTGTTTAGTAGAAGAATCCCAATGATGTACCCAAATCTCATCCCCAGTGATAATTCGAAATCAAAATGTTTTGTCCGTCTCCAACTCGGCCAAATTTTCTTGAGAAACTTATTTTCTGTTCAGTTTTTGTTCAGGTGTAAACAATCTAGATATCCACCTTCTTCATACCCAAATCGTCATGCAAAATTTTGAGGACAATTGCTTCGGATATACAGACTTCATTGGCAATGACAGAGATCTTTACACACCAATCTGTCTTCAGTTCGAGTTTCAACAAGTCGTCCGGACTTTTGGTCATCATTCATTGACTCTCGGCCCCATCGAAGGAGTTTAGACCAATATTTTACTTAAAAATAAGATGGTGCATCTTCCCCATACACAACAACCATTCTTTCATGAATTGCTTTTGAATCGTTGCCTTCTTTTGTCAAGAACGCTGCGATGTTCAACCTTAGTTTCACTCATTTTATCGAGAAGTAGACCGTCTCAAATCTCTGTAAACAGCACAAACTAAACACAACTTAGCACATGTACTTCTAACAGTGAAAGCAATTTTTCAATAATTTGTTTGCCGTCGTCACTCTTTTGTTTCAAAGCTAGGTAGATAACATAAAAATACGCCATCTCTCGTACTATAACCTTCGTCTCCAGCCAATGCACCATTAAAGGTTTCAACCCCCACGTTTTTCCAAAAATTCCTCTACAGGCCGAAAAGGCCCTCATGGATTTACTCGTCACTTAGTCCAAGTGCGATTTATGCGTCAGATCAGCATCCAAGATCACATCTAGGTAATTGACAGTAATTTGGACAGTTTACTTCGCCAAATTTAACTCGTCTCTTTTGCACCATTTCGTAACGAGTAAACAATTTGCATTCTCTCGGGCCTTTTGCATGGAAGTCCGCCATACAAAGGTCAGAAAACAGCCCATCCGTCACCAGGAAGCATAGCAAAGGTGACAATACTTTGCTCTGTAGACAATCAGCTGCCACGATTGCCTTTACAGTACAGAGATTCTGCGACACATGAACCGTTGTTTTCTATCATTGCTATCTTATTCAGATATTATCTACTTGTCTGCTGATTTAATAACTTGCATCAATTCAATTTGGAAGAAGAATGTCCTTCAGATAATAACCATTGAATCACATACGAAGCGAATCCTCGGATTTTGCGTAGCACTTTGAAGCATTTCCTTTGTCAGGCTTTCCAAGAAGAAAAAATGTTGCCAAACTGTAAAAAAATACATGGACTACCATTGACACCCCAGCAAAAAAGATGTGAGGTTGTTCAAGTATAAAAGTTTCTAACACATGAACATATTGTCTCCAGACTACATTCTTTCTGTCATCCTCAAAGTAGGTATGACCCAATCACCAAAACTGCAATTAGCAAAGGTAGTCAGCTGTCCAATGCCTACATTCTTTATGTTCACATATTCGTTTATATAGAAATTAGCCTCGTCCGACATGATAAGGTTGTGATCATCATTAATCTTTACACAGATTAATTGTTGTCACTTCACGTGATTGAATGGTTTCAGCTTGTGTGCAGCTTGAATTTTCTAACGGTGAAACTTTAAATCATTCGTAGTCGATCATCGTGGACTCGCTAAAGTAATGACTAATTCTCTTTAAATCAATCGCGACAGAAGCTTGTGATTTACAGTTTATACATTTTATAAAGTAGTAATGGAACCCTAGGGTTCCATCCATAGAACGGACGCTCACTTTGAGAGATACTAAAATTTGGGTCGTGACTAATATCTATCGACATATTTATACAAAATAGTTTCGCAATTTCATGGAAAAATTGCAAAAAAATATTAAACATCACAGGCTTTCGCGACCGAATATTTATAGATTGAAACTTAAGCAATAATATTCCAAATATTTGCACATATCGATAAACTTAACACCAACTTAATAGTATTATATAACAATGGAAAAAATATGTTTTCACTCGAACTTTAAAGAGCTTAAAGCATATTTTTTAAATTTCCAAGGACTAAATAATCTAGTCTACCCGTTTCACGTCTAAATGTGTTAGGAAAATTAGCTTGCATTCAAATATTTTTATAGCAATAAATAACACCAAATATTTAATTATTTACCTAACGAGGCTCATTGTTACTCAAAAGATAAGTTAACACAATCGTAAATAAAAAAGCGCTAATTTAAATTTAAGCCTACAACTAACACAGCATAGAATGTAGGTACAACAGGTCGAAAATTTTTACAACAAACAAAATAAAATACCCATTCATATTAGAAGCGTGCTATTCGATGATGTTTGTTTGAAGTAAACAAAGAGAGTATTATGAGCAAACATGGGTTTATAGTAAAACAGATTTATCGTTTAACCGTGGAAGACGCGTCCCCTGGCATTCCACCAAGATTCTCAAAAGTCATGTTATTCGTTATTTTGTAGTTTTCAATGCGACCTTCCGGATATGTAGAGGACACGAAAATCATCGCTTAAAACACGACCTGATCGTCCCAAAAATATAATAACGTCGTAATCAAATCAAATAAGTAGCGAGAAATAAATGCGAATAGATTTTTCGTTTTTTTTTTTGGTGGAAAAAAAAGTTTAATTCGAATCCAGATTTTTGAAAATTATTGACAGTTCTTTGACAGATCGCGATTCACCAAGGTGAAAAGGTCGCTCGAATTATATTAAATTAAAAAATGTATAAAAACTGACCTCGTCTAATTCCTCCGGGTTTTTAGCCTGTTTGGCCTTAGCTTCGGTGCTATTGCCTTCCGTTTTATTACCATCATCACTATCAACAACTGTCATCACCATATAATCTTATAAATCTTCGCGGTGAAGTCCGTACAGTGATTGCAGCGTCCCGCGCTTAACTTAAAACTGTTAATGTTCGCGGTCAGTTTTGAGGTGATAACGTCCGATATTGTGCATTTAAATCCGTTCGAAAAAAAAAACTTACAACTGGCGTTAAACGTGGGTATAATACGTAGTGAATAGTGTAGTACCTATGTAGTAAAGATAGACAGAATAGCTTTGCCTATATGATGACGAAATCCCGTTTAAAAATAATACTTTCGGTAGTAATAGTTAAAGCGTTGAAGTTATGGAACGGTGTAAAGCATTCATGATTTTACGCTTAACGCGCATTTTCATAGAGTGCAGCAGGTACAGGCCGACGTACACCGATAATACTATTTGCATAGTTTGATCCATTTGCTTAAAAATTTACGTTATACTGGTGTAAAAAAAAATAATACTTCGATTGTATAAACTTCAAAATTGACAATTAAAGTTTTTTGACAATAGCGCATTACTAGATTTCATATTTGTGAAATGCTATTTTTAGACTTCAATATTATTTTAATATTTAATACATCATCAAATAGTGCAATCAGTGATGGAATTTGAAAAGTGAGAGCGACTTGTGAGATAAATATCGTGTAATCGTATTTATTACTTTTTTTATAAGCTTAATAACAAATTTATCACTGAAATGATCTTAATGATGGTGTGGTGACATAACAGAGGATGATGAGAAATGTCAGGTAAGAATCAAACAGGCTAAAGAAAATTTTAGAATCAGGAAAATATAATTTTATAATATAATAATGAAGCTTATCGGGTCGATAGCTGCAGTGGTTAAGCGGCTGACTATCGTTGTGGTGGGACGATAGGAGTCGGGTTTCAATTCTCTGGAAGGACGGTGTCATTTTTAAAGAGTTGAAGTCCGGATCGACTTACTATATGGTGTTGGGAAGGGAGTGATTATAAAAGGCGATGTAATGCTGTCAAAAAAGCCATTTGAACACAATTTACACACACAAAACCACACCGCGGGAGTTGCGGTGATAGCCAGACAAGTAATATAGCTTACGGAGTCATTACAACTAAACCCCCACCACACATAAAAAAAATAATAATAACTGTCAAATTAACAGAAAATAAAATATTTTGTCGCTTTGTTGCTATTTTAATACAACCTGTCAAACTGACAGAAAGTAACGACATTTTTTAGTCGAAAAAATTTTGCTGTTAAATATGCAGACCATTCCATTGAAAACGATCCACCTTGAAACCTTAGAATATATTAAGAATAGCTATAGGCTGTCCCACATTGAAATTTTAATGTTCGATGCTGGGAGGGAGAGAGTGGGGGGGAGGGTAAAACCTAGTTTGAAACAAATATCGACATGTCTCGGTGTTTTTTTTCATATTTCTTGACGTTTTCTACTTATTTAAGGTGGATCGTTTTCATTGGAATGCTCTGTATTTCAAGAATTTGCTTTTTTATCAATAATATTTTAAAATTAACAGAAAATTACGATAAAAAACGACGTAGTGCCATTTGAAATTTTAATGTTCGATTCTGGGGGAGGGCGGGAGGAGGGCAAAACCTAGTTTCAAACAAATATCGACATGTCTCGGTGTATTTTTCATATTTCTTGACGTTTTCTACTTATTTAAGGTGGATCGTTTTCATTGGAATGCTCTGTATTTCAAGAATTTGCTTTTTTATCAATAATATTTTAAAATTTACAGGAAATTACGATAAAAAAACGACGTAGTGCCATTTGAAATTTTAATGTTCGATGCTGTTGGGTGATCGAAGGGGTGATTTCAAACAAATATCGGTCTCGAGAGACGGGAGGGGGTATTTCAAAATTTGCCAATAATTTCAAACAAATATCGACATGTCTCGGTGTTTTTCATATTTCTTGACGTTTTCTTCTTATTTAAGGTGGATCGATTTCATTGGAATGCTCTGTATTTCAATAATTTGCTAATAATATCAATAATATTTTAAAATTTACACGAAAACTACAGGAAATAATTACAAACAAATATCGACGTGTCTCGGTGTTTTTCATATTTCTTGACGTTTTCTATTTATGTAAGGTGGATAAATAATTTTTTTTATCAATAATATGAGTCGACGCAATTTTCCATTTCAAAAAGGTTTCATTTAAGAGGAGATTCCCTCTCTCCCCTCTCCCTAACAGAATAAAAGGAAAAGACAAAATTTGTATTAAGAAATAATATTTACGGTCGTCAATGTGTCAATGAATCTTTGTAAAAACCAAAAAAACAACGCCTGTAATTAGCGTTTATAGTATATTGTGGGAAACCACCCTGCGAACGCGTACAATAAAAATAAACCTCCCAGGTCTCATCAGTGCATCTCCGAATGCCGAGATCTAATTTTTAAAACTTAATTGTATAATACCTCCGAAAATGGACTAATTCCAACCCCATGCCCTCTTGTGGGTAAGATCGGAACTAGTTTTTTTTTTTAATTGACCCGCTTGTGGACGGGGAAGAAGAGGGTGTGTTTGAAAAATAATATTATTATAGTCAAATTTACTTGACACAATACTCTCAGTCATAATTAATTTTTAATCACTTTGTTCCCAAAAGCGAATGGTAAGTCGATCCGGATTTCAAGTCTCTGAAAAAATGTCATCGTCCTTCCAGAGAATTGAAACCCGGCTGCTATCGTTCCACCACAACGATAGCCAGTCGCCTAACCACTTAAACCCATTAAATAAATAAAACACATATTTCGGGATTTTTAAAATTCAACCCTTGATAGGGTACAAGGGGGTGACAAAATTTGTTTACGAGAAAACAATATTTTCAAGGTCAATTTTACTTGATCCTCGATATTAATCGTTTTTGACAAAATTAATAAAACAAGTTCTTCGGTGTTTTTTTAAATCCTATTCCTAAGCATACAAATTTGAGCTGTCAAAATAGCTGTCAAATCTGTAGAAAATGACGTTTTTTCGAATCGAGAAAATGAAAATAAAAAAATTTAAAAAAAAATGCGTTTCTACAGTGTTGCCAGTTGCAATATTTTCAACAGCGAATGCCATTTTTATAAATGCAATATTAAAAAAAATTATTGTGTTTGGAATTCTAAAAATATTGCATTTATAAAATTGGCGTTGGCAGAAGAGCTTTTATATTTAATGTTATTTGCGCCAAAAACATCATACAGGCTTTCCACGGCCAAGTGGGACATAGGGAGAATACATATAAAATCGGTTTTCGGTGAATATTATCTCCCTAATACTATTTCATTCAAAATTAAGAGCCGCATATTATAACTGGGTTAACAATGAACATCTCCACAATCATAGTACAAAGAAAGTCATTTTAATAAAGCCAAAAAATCATTATTTTTAAATCTATTGTTCGTGAATTCCTAATAAGGCTTTTAATACGTGAGTTAGTGCAAGCGTCCATGGCGCAAGAGTTCGCGCGACGGCTTAATAACGCAAATGCACGGATTGTTTAGGGTTCGAATCCCGGCAGATTAGTTTTATTTTTTTTTTATCTCCAACAATAATGCTACAAATTCAATAACACTACAAAAATCAGAGATTTTGAAGACTATAAAATCGATTTTTTAAGGATTAAGGTAAATAATGAATAATTTTTACAATAACAAAAATGATCACGTGCTATTATATTATTCGATTTTTAATTGGTATTAACAACGAATCATTTGTCAAAATAAACAACAAAACTTAATCAAGATTTAAAAAAAATAAAATTCATTTCTCGGATTCGAACCCCAAAGAATCTATGCCTTACGTTATTAAGGCGTCGCGTGAACGTCTGGGCCACAGCCACTTGCACTAACTTACGTGTTAAAAGCCTTATTAGGAATTCACGTACAATAGGTTTAAAAATAATAATTTTTTGGCTTTATTAAAATGACTTGCTTTGTACTATGATTGTGGAAATGTTCATTATTAACCCAGTTATAATATTCGGCACTTAAATTTGGATGAAGTAGTATTAGGGAGATAATATTCACCGAAAACCGATTTTACATGTATTCTCCCTATGTCCCAGTCGGCCGTGGAAACCCTGTATATTGCTATGTATATGAATTTTGTCACACTTTCTTATTTAATACTAATTAATTAAACATATTTATTTAGTGCACTTTGCGGGTACAGTCTGGTGGCATTGAATTGCATAATATATTCATATAAAACCTTAAAATACGGCTACATACACACATATGTCACGATACGCACATATGACCTCATTTTATAATCTCAAACAATATACAACATGCAAATGTATTTACATTAACAATTTAATGCAGAGCTTAGGAGATTAACGTCTGGTATAATAATACATCAACATACTTTCGCTAATAAAGTATTGATTTCATTTCAAAGATTTTATTAATAGAATGCTATATTAATTTTTTTTATTTCCTGCTTGAATATTTTAAGACCGCATTAAAAATAATGATGACATTTAAACGAACTAACAAAGGTTTAAAATTAAAAAAACCTTTCCTAAAGATAGGTATTTATTCTTTACTTTAGACTATGTAACGCGAGCTATAGAAAAGGAAGTTTATCGAATTTTATCAACAGTTTATTTCATATAAATGTTACACAATCGATGGAAATTTATTCATCATACGTTTGATAAATATATTGATAAGGTTATAATTGTGTACTACATCGAATTCAAAATTATCAACGAAATAATTAATATTTTGTAATTTTTGTTTATATGAAAATACACATTAAAGGATTCAATTGTCTGAGTAATACGTTTCGTAACTCAATTAACGGTAATTTTTCAGGTACGATGATACTTGTAGATAGAGCTATAATTATGAAATTTTGAACCAAAATAGATAGTAAATCAATCATGATTAAACTTCTTAGGTATTGGAGAATCAGAGTGTTTCCATTCCATTGATTGTTGCTTTGTTTCTGTGTCGTAGAAATGTACCCAAGTTTCATCCACAGTAACAATAAGGCTTCAAAAGTCTGCATCATTTTCCAACCGAGCACAGATCAAATGTGAGGTTTTCACCCTTGCATGCTTCTGGTCAACATTCAGACACCTGAAGATCCATTTTGCAGAAATTGTTCTCGTGTACTATATGACGGACGCGTCTAGATATCAATACATCCTCGTATGAAAATGAAAATTGTTGGAAAAGGGTGAAAAAAAAACGTAGGTATAGTTCTTTCGATTATATAGCGATCCGACTAGAGTTTATTGCGTGAAAATATCTGACCACAACAGAAGGCATGTTTGTCTCTTTTTCTGTATACAGTAGACGCTGATTAGTTTTTTCAAAGATTGGAAAAAATCCTAATACGCAATAAAATGTCGGATCGCTATATCGTTGAAAGAACTATAAGAACAATTCACTTATTTTGTCCTTGTAGGATTAAAACGTGTAACAAATTTGATATTATAAATATTTACTTGATAAGGATACTTAATTGCATTTATATCTGTCTGTATCCTCAACCTCTAAATAAAAAAGTTTTTTTTTTCTGATTACCCTCAAAACTATTAATAATGTCTATTTTTTTTTATGTGTGGTGGGTGCTTAGTTGCAGTGGCTCCGTAAGCTGTATTACTTGTCTGGCTATCACTGCAACTCTTGTGGTGTAGTTTAGTGTGTGTAAGTTGTGTTTAAATGGCTTTGTGACAGCATCATATCGCCTTTTATGATGCCGCGCTGTTAATCACTTTGCTCCCAACAGCGAATGGCAAGTCGATCCGGGATTAAACTCTCTGAAAAAATGTCACCGTCCCTCCAGAGAATTGAACCCCGGCACCTATCGTCCTCTCACAACAATAGTCAGCCGCCTAACCACTGCGGCCATCGACCCATTTTGATTGATAAATTATATTACATTCAACTGTCTCGAGTAAGTTGTTGAATTTTGTATATATGTAATATTTCCATAATGCATCATATATTTTGGCAATATGAGTGAACTGCCAAATTTTTAGGAAAAAAATTGTACCCAACACATCTTAACTGGCTTAAGAAAAATTTTAATTGGAAGATCTAAATGATAATGATACCGATTGTGAGATATTGACTGTATAACTTTCTGAATCTGAAATGGATTTGGGTAAATTTTTTTTAAGAAAAATCAAGGGGATGTACTTCAGCAGAGCAAAAAATTTTGGCGATGTTTTGAGCAATTTCAACAAAAAAAAAGTTGGTTGCACCAAAATTCTTACATGGGAACAATTTCTTTATCGAATGTTTAAGACACTCTATGATCACTAAGTTTGAGCATTTGACATTTATTATTCAGTCAACTAACTACTGACTAACAACTATTCAGTGTTACTAAATGGATATTGGTTCTGTCAACTCATTCGTTTGAAATTGCTTGAAAAGTGTGAATATTTGGCACCATTTTTACTATACATAATTTTGATTATTATCTATATTTATCTTTTATTCCCAAATATATTTCCACTTGTAACTGAAATGAGGATATAAAGATAGTACGTTTGAAATTGATTGATACCTTCATCTCAACAACTGAAGGTAAACGAGAGAACAATTTGATAAGAAACAAAATTCTCTTTCTAAATCAATACACACAATAAAGTGTGTCCCAAAATGCCACAACAGCAATAAAATCACTCCATGAAACCTCCTTCATCTGCCATGCACGTCAAGATCTCATGTAGATACAGCATAATAGCCCCTATTCCGTTTGGACACTCCAGGATGTCATCCTTCATCTGGTTCAAGTCTCGGAACGGCCAATAGCTACAGACCTGGTTTTTCAGGTAGCCCCAAAGGAAAAAATCCATCAGTGTCGATCGAGTAAATATTTTGTTTGCTCTGATATGCACTTCCAACCATTCTCGAATGCTAGCTGAGGAATGGAAAGGTGCTTCAAAGTGTGCGAAGTTGGCACCACAAAGTGGTAAAAAATCGAGAGAAATGCCAGAAAGGATTGACCATTTATTGACCATCACCGCTTTCGATTGACAAAAAATTTGATCACCTTTCACACTTCAAAAATAAACTAAAATTTTGTTGCAGGATAGGATTAACCACCAAGCAATTTTTTTGAAAACTAAACAACAGACGAAAAAAATGAAAAAAACAAGTTCATATCTCCAATGAAATAACATCAAACCCAGAAAATGTCACAACCTCTTGCATCACATTTTTCACACATTTTTAGAGGTGGTCAAACGCTGAAAATAATAGGACTTATTGTCTTGTGTCTCTAGACCACAGAAAACTGAAAATTATCGTTTGACCACCCTCCGGTTAAATTTTATCCGATCTTAAAGTTACCACCTCCCAAATTCGTGAAAAATGCGATGCATTGTGACATTTTCTGGGTTTGATGTCATTTCATTGGAGATATGAACTGGTTTTTTTTTCATTTTTTCCGACTATTGTTAAGTTTTCAAAAAAATTACTTGGTGGTCGATCATGGTCAAACGTTGGTCAATCCTATCCAGTATGCAGACTATAATACAGGACTTACAAGGCTGTTACGGACCTTTTGGGACACATTGTATACCACTACACTAAAGCGAAAAAAGGTTTTTATGGTGTAAGACATTGTGAATCCGAGGCGGCAGCCGAGGGCAAAAAGGAACGTGGAAGGTTATAAAAAAGTGTGTATAAAATGAATTTAATTTTCCATCCACATCTGGCGTTGCTTTGATTAAATTTGAGATATAAAGCGTAACCATGGTACCGGGAAAACAACTGCAACCATGTTGCCTAAAATCTCAGATTGATTTTGTGTTCAAAAAATCTAAAAGTTTTGACAATATAAGAATAGAAATTCTAGATTAAATATATTTAATGAAAATATATTTTAATTTAGATGCTGCACAAGAAATTAAAAAAATGAATCGATTAGGCAACGTAGTCGACAAAAAAAATTTTCTTCTTGAATTATAAAATAAAACCTTGTAATCGATTATAATAAATCAGTAAATCTTAAAGATCACAATGCTTTAATTATAACTGCAAAATCATGTCATCGTTTCAAGTACACGAACTTTCTTACTGCTTGACCTTAGAGAGCAAAAGTACACGCGGACAATTTTTAATGAATCTCATGGATCAACAACACTTTAAAATTGCATTAAAATAATAAAAAATATTACCTAAGATATTTTTTTGTAAACTGATGCTTATCTTTCTTAAACAAATATTATTGTCACAACATATTTTTATTATAAATCATTTATTACTTTCTTCTTAAATTAAATTTAACAGAAAAACCGCAGCAATTACCGCACAGAATTTTTCGACGAATTCAACATTGACACAAATAAACTAAATTACTTTAAAGAGAGGATACACCCTTGGCTCGCTTTATGCGTAGCATTGACTTTGGCAATTGCATTTTTGCATTTTAAATTGCTAGAAAATGATCGATAACGTGAATACTGCAAACCAACATTTCCTGGCCCATCTCCGAGCGGATGAACCTTATACACATCCGTTTCTGTACGGTATCGTCATGTTTGTAGGTGTACTCTTTTTTTCCCCCTTGTGACTGGTTGGTTGATATAATGAGAGCACAGATGATTGAGAAAAGTATGATGAAAAAAACTTACCCACCTCTTGACAATGAGCCCATGAAAATATAGAACTAAATAAGGTGTTCATTCCAATATACGAAATTAATAATATGCAACGCACTAATTGCTTTAATCTCTTATAACCGGATTAGTAAAACGCAGTAAACACACTTAAACAATTACATGTAAAAAGGTCTGTAGCGGTTAGAAACAATTTAATCACTGTTTAAATTTTTTTTTTTTGAATTGTGCAATAGTATCACTATCAAGTTTTCTGTTTTAACGTTGGTTGGCTAGTAAGTAGTGGATCGGGGCACAAGTTGATAAGCTAACTTCTACTTCTGTCTGTCAGTTTTTTTTATCGTTTCTCCTGTAAGCTGTAGCGTCATCTCTATTTGGAAAGCGATAGCCGTGGAGAATTGCGGTCTATACTTGGAAAGATACCTTTCAGGTAAAGTATTTCTATTCGCAGAGTATTGAAACATGATTTTGTTCTGTAATCGGCTATACCTGCTTTATTGGAGAATAAATTTAAATTAACCAAAATTTTTTACGCTTGCTTTTGTTTATTGGCCAGATAAGATATTTCTTAATTCTTATAGATCAAATCGATAGAGGATGACGTAACTCGCCTTAATATTCAATTTTTATTTGAAATGCGACAGGACATCATTTGTCAGGCACTATATGTCCAAGATCTCAATAGAATGATGACTATTTTCTTATAATACAAGTGGCGATTAATGACATTCCATTACAACCTAACGACATCATGTTCTAACGTCACACATACGTAACAAAACGTGTACCGGATGATCAACTAAGAATGTCGCTCGGCCATATCTCAGGAACGGTTTTTGGAATCGTTACAACTTTGGGAAAAAAATTACTGACTAAATGACTAAAGTGACCCCGAAAAACATCTGGAAATTATTTGGAAAAGCCTAGGATGACCGCTAGAGGGCGTAACTGATCCCCAAAAATTTTAATTCTTATTTTACGCAAAATTTACTAAATTAACGTCTATCATAAATATGAAAATCGGAATCTACTGAAAATTTTTTCATATTTTACATCTTACAACTTTTTTGTATTTTGTCAAATAGAGGGATGCTAGAGAGCGCTGTTTAAATTTTTTTTGGGAATTTTATTTTTCTCGAAAATATTAAATGGTCTCGTTGATATTTTCTAGTGCTTGCAAATTAAAACCAATCTAAATTACCGACAAATCAGCTGTTTAAATTTTTTTGGGAATCGCTATCTTTTACCAATCCGAAGATATTAAATGGAAAACGTATATTTTTGGTAAAAATGGCTAAATTACCGAAATTCAAATTATTCTATCTTTTACCAATCCAAATATATCTTCGAAAACGCGAATTTAGTCTTATTAGAAAGGATTTTCATTGGCCTAAGTTTCGTGATTTAATCTGTTTAATATTTTGTTGTCCATGAGCGCTAGAGGGCGTTAAGGAAATTAATTATGTACATTTTATGATTTTTGAAAAGAACACTGCGTGGAAGGTTATATTTATGTTTATACTATAAAATAATGAATTGAAAGCTTAAGATTTTAGTCAAAAACACAATGATATAATTCAAAGAAACATTGCAGAAAAACAACAAAAAAGGAAACAGCATAACAAAGTTTATATTACTGGCGGCCTAAATCTTGAAGTTGTCTCCTATTATTTTGGATGCAAACTTCCAGTCTACAACGAGTGGATAGAACTCCAATCTCTATTTCTGTCTTAAAAGTACTTTGAACGATATTTCCTATTTCCACAACCAAATTGTTACGAGCAGTAGATCATGTTGCAAAAATAAGAGACTTTTTCGCCACCACAAATAAAAATCCAAACAAGTCAAATTTGGGGTCCTGGGTGGCCATGGAAATAGACTGACGTCTTACATCCACTTATCAGGGAATCAGAAAATTGCGAACGTTTACGAAGAAATGCACAGCATACTCATCATATTGAAAAACATATTGCTGCGAATTGCTAGTGGCATGTCTTCTAATTCTGTTCTCTTTAACGCCCTCTAGCAGTAATAGAAATAAAGACAATATTAAACAATTTGAATCTTTAGCTTGTAAGATTTAGGAAAATCCATGATAGTCTATTTTTTTGGCCGCCAAGCATTCCACGCACTAATCTTTTAAAAAATCATAAAATTTAAAGTCCTTTATCGCCCTCTAGCGGTGACGGACAAGATAAAATTTAACTGCTTCAATCGATAAACATAAATTCCGGTTACAGGAAACAATAATTTAAATTTATAGAAGAAATTTTTGCCATCCACATGTTTCTGAAGATATCTTCGGATTGGTAAAAGATAGCGATACCAAGTTTTCGCTGATTTATTGGTAATTTAGCCTGCTTTTTTAGTTTGTTGCCAAAAATCTATGTTTCTATTTAATGTTTTCGAGAAAAAACAAAATTATCGAAAAATTTAAACGGCGCCCTCTAGCATGCACGTCACTTATTACATTGGTTCCAATTTGTAAGCATCAGATTGGAGGAGTAATGCTAAATTTGGAAAATTCGATTCAACAGAACCGGAGTTCTAAGCGTTTTCCTCCCTTTATCCTTCGATACAAAGTTTCGCCTTTTCCGCTCCCCTTATTTGACAAAATACAAAAAGACGTTAAGTTGATTGAAGGAATACATAAAGCCCTCTAGCGGTCATCCTATTTGATGAGATCGCTTTTTGCTAAATAATTTGGCGAGATGTTTAAGCTCTTCATAGTTGTTGGAATGACTTTGGATATTTAGTCAACAATATTTTTTCCCAAAACGCTGTTAGTAAATTTTGCTAAAATAAGAATTAATATTTGGTTAAACCGTTCCAGAGATATGACCGAGCGACATTTTTAGTTGGCCACCTGGTATATTTGAAATTTCGGGTCTGATCTAATATTGGCCATCCATTTGCTAAGTCAAAATAGTAAAAATAGCGGTTTGCCTGTCACATTTCGACATAAGCTGTCACTGGAACTTGCAACAATTCAATTTTATTGAGACATTTGTTATTAAATCAATAACGTCGCCAATGAGCAATTACATCATTTTTTGGAATTTTTATAAAATATTTGTAATGTATCATTCCGCAAATTAATTTATATTAAAATGCTAAAAATGATAATAAGAATCATGAGTTTGAGATATGTTTAAAATCACACAATATTTATTTTAATTTTCGTACTTTGTGAGTGAGAACAAAGTACAGATCAAAATTTAATAGGTGTTAATTTCGTGTTAACTAAAATAATATAATTAAATTATTCAAATATCGCTAATTACAGCGTCATCTTAGGTGCAATAGCGTAACACAATAACTTAAATGCCTTTATTATCGACGATTACACTAAGATTAATTGCAGTTATTCACAGTACCAACACGTTTCAAATATTTAAACTATTCTCTACTATATTACGCTGTTAATCATCCTAAAAAAGATAAATCCATTTTTAAGTAGATAGAAATGTTAAAAATAATTCATGAACCGTTTTATTGAATTTCGTTCAAATTATATCGAACCATAGTATGATTATCAACATACATAACACACAAGCTTTGAAAGGTCGTATACGACCATCAAAACAAACCGTATAAATATGATTGTGCTAAGAAGGAAACGAATATTAAAACGTTTTGTTGAATTACAATAATTGGTGCTAAAATAATAAAATACCGCGAAAATGTGCGAGAATTCCGCGAAATCTAAAAAACTATATTTAACAGGTGGAAATTTAAAAGAGGTGACGAATTCTAATCAATACGTGAGTATAAACTTTACTAACCTCAAAATTTCAATTTTCAGGATACCCTCTTAAGGCACGGGGAGATTTCCGTTTCGGAATCGGAAAAACGAGCGAACGGTTCATTAAATCTTCGGGAATACTACACGGTGTACTTAATTGAAACGAAGTGAGTAATTATCACTTATACGATAATCATTTTAATCATAATAATTTTAACGTAAACATGTATAAATTTTACCCGAATAGTTTAAAGTATTATTACCAGAAAATTTTGTAGATATTATCACGTTTTTATTTATATTATTTTAGAGCTACCGATCCTGAATTCCAAAATAAATTATCTAAATTATCCGCCGTATGGAGACGGTATACAGAATTTGAACAATTACGGGATTATCTGGAACATACATATCCGTTTGTAGTGATACCACCCCTGCCGGAGAAGAGAGTGCTATTTAGTTGGCAGAAAGTATCTACGGATACGTTTGATCCAGATTTCGTCGATCGTAGACGTGCTGGATTGGAAACGTTTTTATTACGAATCGCTTCTCACCCTGTTTTAAGTTACGATAAGCATTTTATAGAATTTTTGCAAAACGAAGATGGTTGGAGGGAGACGTTTAAATCGAACGGTAAGTTTCGCAATTAATTAATCGAATATAATAAAGTGACGAACCCCTTTTTTTTTTTACAGGTTATCTTCAAATTGCCGAAAACAAACTTAAAGCTTTAAGTGTATCAGTCCGTCTAAAAAATACCGATCCACGTTTCGAGTCCATAAAAACCTACGGCAATACGTTACATACGAGCATATATAATTTATTAAAAGCGAGATCTCGCGTGGCCGAAAAACAATATACTGTTTACAAGCTACACGCAAATTATGGTCGGGTATTCAGCGAATGGAGTGCCATAGAGAAGGAGATGGGCGATGCTCTACAGAAGACGGGACATTATTTAGATTCGTTATCGTCGAGCATCGATAGTTTGTTGGAAGATGAAGAATTACTAGTGGATCAATTCAAGGAGTATCTTTTCTTTGCTAGTTCGCTCCAAAATCTGTGCAAACACCAAGAATTGCTGCAATTGAAGCTGGAATCTGCCGAGGATAATATTACTGTAAAAAATTCTGAACGAGTGAAGGCGCAACAGGGTAAAATGGGTATTATGAGTAGGTTATTTGGGACAATCGATACGGATGAAGTTAGGGAATTGAAGGTGACTTTATTGGATCAACAGATTCAGGATGGCGAAGTGGTGGTTAGCGATACCAAAACAGAATTAATGTAAGTTTACTTTGTATGTTGTTCTCTCTTTTAAATCCTAATCCAAAGGAGTTTATCATGTGATGTGTGTTAATTAATTAAATGAAAAATTCCTCTAAAATTGAAACGGTTACAAACATAGGAAGTGGGAATTTTTGTCAAATCCCATATAAAAAAGGTATAAAATGTCAATTGTGACAATGAGTTTTTACCAGCAAACGCACAACAAAGGAAGTGAAAGCGATTCCTTCAATCGAGCAAAAGTTATGATAACGATCTTTAAATTAATTAATTGAGGGAAACAAGGACAATCACAAGACCGATTCTAACACTGCACTAAAGATACAAGGACTACTAGCGAAGAAATAGCCAGAAATACTCCCCACCCTCTCCCTGTGACTTCTTTCTTTTTCCAATCTTAATACAGGGTGGGGTAAAAGTAATCACCCGATGTTCTTTTGCTATAAGTTTTTTTTTTTATTTAGTCCATTAGAATTTATTCGATCAAGTGTAGAGAATTATATCGGCCAAGTGCCCGCCGTCAGAGTTGATGTCCATACGGGCCCGTTTAATGACATTCTTGCCAGAACTTCGGATGACAGGACGCATTCCTGGCAATATTCTCCTTAAAAGCTTCAAGAGTCTGAGGCTTGTTGACGTAAACTCGCGACTTCAAAAAATCCCATAAAACGAAGTCTAGAACGGTTAAATCGGGTGATCTGGCCGGCCAGTGCAAATTACCAAAACGAGAGATTAAGCGACCCGGAAATGCTTTCTTCAGAATATCGGTTCTGGCTCGAGCAGCGTGCGCCGTTGTACCGTCCTATTGGAGCCATATGTTCTCCAATTCATCCAATTGAGGAAGAAAAAATTCGGTAATCATGGCTCTGTGGCGCGCGCCGTTTACAGTCTTCGTTTGGCCCGCGGCGTTCTCAGAATAAATGGCCCGATGACTCCTCCAGCGTAAACAACACACCACGCAGCAAGTTTTAGCGGGTGTAATGGGTGATACGCGGATTTTCGGTAACCGCTAAGATGGAAATGAGCTTCATCGCTCATGATAATTTTCGATGACAAATCGTCCACCTCTTCGTTGAGATTCAGGATAGCTTGAGCGTAGGTTATATGCGTTTGGCGGTCAACAGCTAACAGCTGATTAACTGTCTGCACTTTGTAAGGAAGCATTTTCAAATCTTTCACCAAAATTCTACGTAGGGACCACTGGCTAATAACCAATTGCGTGGCACGTCGTTTGGTCGATGTTCCGGGCTCTTCTTCGACATCTTGGGCAACAGCAGCGATATTCTCAACAGAACGGCTGCTCCGCGGCCGGCCAGCCTTGAAAAGATTTTGTGTTGTCCCAGTCTCTTCAAGGCGAGTGGCCATCTGCGACGAAATTCTCGCTATGCCAACACAACCGACGAATTGTTGCGCAAAAAAATGGAAACAATGGCTTGTCGATTTGTATTCTGCGTTTGTTTACTTCACAAATGTCAAAACCGAATTGACATTTGGCGACATTTGCAAAAGTTATAGCGTTTTCCAATAGGGTGATTACTTTTGTCCCACCTGTCAAAATGCCTTGTCGGAAAGCTGTTTGTGACAAATACTTATTTTGCAAAGTTTGTTTTGCAAATCTTGTTAATTCGATGGGGTGAAGAAGATAGAACGCTACAAGGAAATTATTTCGAAAAATACGGTAAAAGTAGCTGGTCATAAGTAGTCCATAGAAGCTCAGAAAGGCTGTGTATGCTTCGGTAGTTCGAATCCTTCGGGGTACACTTTTTCTCCATTGTTTTAAGTGGGAAGACAAGAGATGGCAGACATATCTAGCACTAGGACGAATTTTAACTGTAAAAAACTTTGGAGAAATAGCTATCGAAGGCCATTCGAGGGTGGTTAGTGACATAAAAAAAGGTATTGGCGAAAATGCAAAAGGGAATCAGAAAAAAGACGGGGCAATTCCAACAATGTACAGGGTGTTTCGTAGTATATGCGCAAGACTTCAGGATAAACGGTTCCGGAGATATTTGCAAAAAACGATTTTTTTTAATTAAATTTCAATACCCTGTATCTCGAAAATGGTGCATTTTAGAAGGTAAGTTGACAGAAACTAGATATCACATCCTAAAGTCCTGCGCATATATTATGAAACACGCTGTATACCATGAGCACCTATTGCAGCGCTTTTGACCAGTAATGTATGTCGTGCAGTATATCAGCACTACCATTATGTCATACAGTAAAAACAATTGCAATTATTAATTTACAATCATAATCGATTTACTTTCGTCTAATCTGGTAATCCAGGACCATTGTTTATTAATTCTATCGTCCATTATGGATTTATGAATGCTCACATATCATAAAACTACACTACTACGACTTCAATTGCAAACGGTTATGCAGGTTTCTAGAAGATGGATTTACGGAGGCTATCTACAAAATTGGGAAATACTGACTTTTTAAAAATATTTGCGCATATATCTTAAAAAAAATACATTCAATAACAGCTAAGAAAAGTATATTCGTAAATATTTAGCCAATATCACAGAAATGTTGAAACTCGTCCAGTAAACATTAACTTTAATTAAATTTAGGAAATATACAAATATGAGAACTTGTTTAAAAACTCCTTCTAATTTTCAGAAATATTTCGAAATACTACAATTATAGACTTAAATGAAGGCATTGAAACATAAAATCCTATTATATATAATCATTAAACAAATATTTACATAATAATCCCGTCATATAACTCTTAGATTTAATACAGTTTTCCTTGGGGAAAAAAAATAAAATAATAATAGAATAAATATGTAGAAATATGATAATATTATTTGCATGTGGATACATACCCTGAATTTCATCCTCACAGCCTTCCTTTGCACTCAAAATACGAAACACGCGGTCACCTTTTTTAACGACACATATCAAACCACTGCATTAATGCGAAGGCACGGGATTATAATGTAACATTTTTAACGATTTATCACATTTACGATACGGGAGAGTAAAAAATATTTTATCTGTGTCGTGACCAAAGTATGTTATCAAACTCATCTATTGCGTTATCCGTTACAGCGTCGAGCGTGTTTCTTTAAAAAAAAGTTTTACTACTAATGCGATATGTTATTTGAAGAAAAAAAAACATTCAGTCGCTAGATAGATTACGTAATTAAGAGAACTTCGTTAAAAATATTTATTGTAGTTATGAATTAAAACAGTAGATGTCAATTTACCAGTTCTGGGCCATTACTATTTGTTCCAAAAAAAATTGGTTTACTATAGTTTGTAGCCCATTACTGGCCCCACCAATTTTGACCCGTTACGGTTTGTAGCAAAAAAAATTAATAGGTACACTAGTTGCACCCCCATTATTGACTTCATCATGATTTGCCTCCCAAAAAAATTTTAGGATGAATTAGAGAAAAAAATTAATCTTATTGAGTCGATGAATTATTTTAACCCTCATAAAAAAATTGTAAATAATTTAATCATTGAAATTATTTAATCACCACCAAATTTATGAATGAATATAAATAGCAATTTGGTTTTTTTATTTCGACCCCTTGTCCCCCATTCCGCGAATATAAAAACGCTCCCTCGTATCTTTGGTGATTTTGTTGTTATTAAGGACTTTCATCATTATTTAAGAAGGAATTTTTGGGAAAGGGGTGACAAAGATTATACTTCGTATTAATGCTTTTTGACGTAAAGGTGGTGAAAGAGGGTGGCAACATTTTTACATGAAAAAAATGATGAAATTGACACGAAACTTAATAGTAATGCTATTTGATAGAATTAACGAAACATATCCTTAGCATTTTTTTTTAATTTTACCCCCAAAGATAGTGAAAGAGGGTGGCAAAGTTTTGTTAGGAAAAAAATTAAAAATAATATTTTTATGATTACATCTATTTGAAGCTTGTTATTAATACTCGTTTACACAATTAATGAATCGCGTATTTCGTCAATTAAAAAAAAGGCAATCTCTGAGTGTAGTTGGAAAATCACGAAAGCACACAAACTTATCAAAATAAAATATAAAAGACGAAGAATTTACGAAATCAAAATTAAAAACAGTGAAATTATTCTGGAATAATATTTTCTTATAATTTATTATTCATATACTATCCTGCTGACTCAGTTCATTTAAATAGACTCACGAAAAAGTCTCCTAATTTGTCTTTAATTGATTGAAGTGATAGACAGTATTGTGTATCTCTTTTTTGTCAACAACTCGGTGATAAGTAAACGTATAAATGTACGTGTTTTAAGTAGATGTCAATTTACCAGTTCTGGGCCATTACTATTTGTTCCAAAAAAAATTGGTTTACTATAGTTTGTAGCCCATTACTGGCTCCACCAATTTTGACCCGTTACGGTTTGTTCAAAAAAAAATTAATAGGTACACTAGTTGCACCCCCATTATTGACTTCATTATGATTTGCCTCCCAAAAATTTTTTAGGGTGAATTAGAGAAAAAAACTAATCTTATTGAGTCGATGAATTATTTTAACCCTCATAAAAAAATTGTAAATAATTTAATCATTGAAATTATTTAATCACCACCAAATTTATGAATGAATATAAATAGCAATATTATATAAATGAAACGTGAACATTGATCGTAATGTAAGGATGTAATTTAGGTACACAAATTATACACAACGAATTCGTTCACAAACTAAAATTCTATATGTACTAACAGGAAAGAAGCGAACGTAAACGTGAACATTGATCGTAATGTATGTATGAACCATCCATCACGTAAACGTAATGTGTCTAACATCAAAATATGTTACATAATTATTTTAAATATATATAAATTGAAATGGATTGTGATAAAAGTTACACGAAGGAAATTAAATCACTTAATAATTCAAAATTCGAGAACATTATAACAAATTCATTTGATTATACAGGGTGATTGGTGAGAATGGCCTATTAAAAGTATTATACAAACGGATAGGAATTTGAAAACAAAATTTTGCAGGTGGATATGGTTGAATATGAACTATCACGTGAAAATATTTTTGAATAAATATCACTTCCGGTTAACCGGAAGTGGGCATCCACTTCGATTTTTTAAATAGCATGCTATAAAATAAATTACAAATTCAGCTTCTATGATAAATTTTACACATATTTCATGTATCATACCCTATACCTAAATACCATTCCTTCTGAGTTATTCGCAATTAAAGAAAAAAGTGACAGATACCGATCTTACTTTATAGTGATATTACTTCACGTAGGAGTAAATGAGGCGAATGAAATTTTGCATACGCGCAGCTGATATTATGTAGTTATACAACATTTGAAGTTTTTTTCTGTAACATTATACAGGGTGTTTAAAAACTTAGTTGCTTATAAATAAGTTCAATCCGCGGAAAGTACATTGTCTTAAATGGAAAGGTATATATTTTATTAGATATTATGATTCTACAAAATATTCTTTTTGAATCCGTATTAGGTGTTCCTATACCTAAAATGTAAGGTTAATAAGTTATAACGATTTAATTAACCTCCGTACCTAAAATGCTCAAATATGTCAATTTACAGAAGCAAGTGTGCTTAGCTCATTTGTTTTACATACTTACTTGCCACTTATTTTGACGTCTGTCATTTTAGTTAGTTGTTCTCGCGTACACTGTGGGAAATAGATCTGCACCAGTATAATAATTAGGGTAAACAATGCGAGTATTTACTTTACAACAACAAAAAATTATTTTATTTGTTGCAAAACATTGTTATCTTAGTATTTTTTTACAATTTTTATTTTACCTCTGTAATAACATTGTTTTCGTTTCTGTGCAATACATTTTTCTCAGTATATTGTGTTAGAATGGATTAGCATTGAGAGTAGACCAAATCAGGTAATCATGAATTTATTTATTAAGCAAAGTGAATGTAATGAAATAGTGAAATAAACGTATCAAACGTTTAGTGAAAGATACTGACATTTACAAACAATGATCAGCAAAAATTTCTAAGAATTTTTAAGATATAAAAAGTTTTAGCGACCGATATGTTCGTAAAACAATGGTGAAAGAACAATACCTGTTAAGTAATAATAGCAGTTATAATTATTTAAGAAGGCAGATATTTAAAAAAACAGTTGAAGTAGTTTGCCCAAAAGACAATATTTTGTTGAACGTTTTTTTACTCAATGAAATATTAGTTGATTGAAGAGTCTTTTGTGTATCTAAAATAAAAGTAAAATCCAAAGTGTAAAGTAAATCCCAACGTGTAACAATATCAGTAAAAAATTTAGATTATGTAAGAATTCTCCTAGATACTCCCAACAATTGGTATTTGAATAATCAACATAAAGTAAATCTACATCAAAGGTCTAAATAATTAGTAATAACAACCCAGCAAACAAAATTCAAATTTCGCGCAATTATTTTTAGTAACTACAACATAATCGTATAAAAAGAACTATTAATCTGAAACGAAGAAAAGATAATATAAAAGATACAGTAGAAAAATTATAAGAACAACAATAATAATAACACAAATAAATAAGTTATCTAAATGGTTCGACATGGCAACCATTTCTATTGAGGCATTCTATATTCAGAGACGTATTCCAATAATTCTTGCTAATCATCTAGTGTTATTTGCGTAAAGGATCCCTTATTCCTATAATTCAATGGGAAGAATTTTTGAAAATACGATTAACAAAATGACAGACGTCAAAATAAGTGGCAAGTAAGTATGTAAAACAAATGAGCCAAGCACACTTGATTCTGTAAATTAACATATTTGAGCATTTTAGGTACGGAGGTTAATTAAATCGTTATAACTTATTAACCTTACATTTTAGGTATAGGAACACCTAATACGGATTCAAAGAGAATATTTTGTAGAATCATAATATCTAATAAAATATATACCTTTCCATTTAAGAAAATGTACTTTCCGCGGATTGAACTTATTTATAAGCAACTAAGTTTTTAAACACCCTGTATAATGTTACCGAAAAAAACTTCAAATGCTGTATAACTACATAATATCAGCTGCGCGTATGCAAAATTTCATTCGCCTCGTTTACTCCTACGTGAAGTAATATCACTATAAAGTAAGATCGGTATCTGTCACTTTTTTTCTTTATTTACGAATAACTCAGAAGGAATGATATTTAGGTATAGGGTATGATACATGAAATATGTGTAAAATTAATCATAGAAGCTGAATTTGTAATTTATTTTATAGCATGCTATTTAAAAAATCGAAGTTGATGCCCACTTCCGGTTAACCGGAAGTGATATTTATTCAAAAATAGTGATAGTTCATATTCAACCATATCCAACTGCAAAATTTTGTTTTCCAATTCCTATCCGTTTGTATAATACTTTTAATAGGCCATTCTCACCAATCACCCTGTATAGATAATACTAATAAAATAGTGAATTTCTTTGATTCGTTTGGTAATTCATTACCAGAAAAATTTCTAATTCCTAAAAATTATACAGTAACACATAATAATTATAAATTTCAAAATTCTAATGATGTAAATTGTGGTTGGTGGTGTTTATTATTTTTATATGTTTGTTATTGAACGTAAGACACGAAACATTTATGATTTTGTTTCGAATAATCGAGGATCTTGTATATTTAATAATTTTTTAATTTCTTCTGTTGGATTAATATTTTCAACTTGTTTACTTTTATCAAAACACAGTAATGGTATATCATCTTCACAATCTGAATCTTCTTTGTTATTCATATTCATAAGAGCTCTAATATTTTTTTCTATCTTCTCTTTATCTTTCTGAGACAATGTTTTCTTTAAAGGAATTGGAGGTTGATTAGGGAGTTCTAATGTTAACGACTTACCACTTATCTTGTCAACAACTTTATTTAAAATATTTGCTAACACTGGTCCAGCAGCTGCAGCTAATATAGGAATTAAGAAATTTATAAAACCACCATTTATTTCACCTCCTTCAACTATTTTTGATTTATCTTGTAAAATTATTGACGAACCTCTTTTTATTGTAATAGTCATTTATATGCAAAAAATTAATATCGATGGAAAAATATATATGTATATTATTTATTAATGTGATAAATTTAGGTAATAGAAACAAAAATTTAACATATGCAACAGTGTACACCATATATTACAGTTAAAGTTTTTTGCTTATCGGACCTATATTCTATCACAAACAGTCCCAGTGGTAACCAACTTGTAAAAACCTCGGTGTCACTTTCTTTGAGAGCATCTCCAGTGAATTCGTATACCACAATCCACCGACATCTTGCAGCCACTAATCTTTTAATGCAACACACTGGTGTTACATTTTTCACTATAAATTTTGCTGGGCAAAACATTTTCAAAACCGTTGTAGCATGGGTTGTCGAGTTAGATGAACTTCCAACGCATCCAATCAATATATTGGAACATAAATGAAAATACATAATTTTCAAAAAAAAATTGCCACTAAAATATTTAAATGGATTTACCTTTTGGTAAATTAGGGAACTTCTCCAGTTTTACTCTCTTCGGTTCGTTTATGTCTTAGATAACCACGGGAACAATTGATCAAAGTACCTAATGACCGTAGACAATATAAACAATAATTAAATAAACAAAATTAATATATTAGAAAAACGTACAAATAGGTACAGAAATATGGTTAGATTATACCTATTACCAAGACGGTCAAACGCACAATAAACAATGAATAAACACGTGCTCAAACTCAGGGGGTAGAATCATAATAAGAAAAATTTCGCTCGACTTCTCATTGGTTCTTGTAATCACATGGTAAATTTAGTTCCTTGTGCTGAGGTGACAGCGTTGTAAGCATTTAGCAACCTATATTATCGACGTAACGGGGAGGCATGGAAAACGTCATATTTGATATCTCACTTGTTTGTTTATCTTGCGTGAAAGCATGAGCACCCTTGGTTTGGCATTTGTAGTAACTGTTATTTACAATATCTTCTTTTCGTTTATTTTAGTTTTATTTTACGTGGTATTTTCTTTATAGTATTGTAGTAGTAGTTTATAGTTTTATTAGTAGTATTAGCAATAGTAAGTCCTTTTGTAAGAATTATTTTATTTTTCTATTTTTAGCATTAAGCGTTTGTTGTTGCATTTTCTTTTGTAGTATTGTAGTAGTAGTAGTATTCTTTCCTTTTTATTGTTACCGAATTACATAATTTGTTATACTTAATTGAAAATAAAATTTTGAACATTTACGGGCCACTGTGGTATTTATTGAGGTCAATTGTCGAATCTTTATTCCCCTGAGACTTTTAAGAGAGTTGGTTGTTTTAGCTCGATCCAACAACGGGTAGTAGTACAATAGATTAGATTTATTTTAAAATTACCTCTCGAACCTATTGTAACAGTTTCTTATAAAGTATTTTTATATATTATTCCACTGTATTTATACCCAGATTTTCTGATATGTGTATATACCAAATATTTCATAATTATATTAGTATAGTTATATGTTAACTAAACTATTATAGTTATGAAATATTTGGTATATACTTTAATAAAAATCTTCAATATTAATAAAGTAATTCCTTTGAATGTCCCGCCACCTGTAGTTCGTTGTGCTGAAGTTGGTGGCGCACTATCTTATCAACAAAATAGAACACTGTCTCCACTCCCGATAATATAGGTTGCTTAATGCTTACAACGCAGTCACCTCAGCACAAGGAACTACATTTACCGTGTGATTTCAAGAACCAATGAGAAGTCGAGCTCCATAAAGTTAGCCCCTCACTATAAGCAATTATAATAAATCTTACTTTTATTCGTTTGTAGGTCGTTTGTAGGTGTTTGATAGCGAATTTCCAACGTTTGATAGTCAATAGTTCATTAGCAAACAATAAAACAAATTCTTCGGAAAAACCTATGTGATGTTAGCCCCTCGTGTCGTCATTTTGACATCAAATTCAATTTTATTTTAGCAGAATCGTTTGTAGGTGCCTGATAGCAAATTTCCAAATCTTGATAGTTTATAGTTCATTAATAAATAATAAAACAAATCTAGTAGGATATTAGGCAGGCAACCAAAATTACATCAGAAAAGCGTCCTATCGGGAACATATGTAATTGTAACTCATCCCGGTCACATTTGCCATCGAATTTAAATTCCTTTCAGAAAAATCGTTTATGCGTCGTTTATAGGTGCTTGATAACAAATTCCCAAC
The DNA here is from genome assembly GCA_023690525.1 of Holotrichia oblita. NCBI lineage: Eukaryota > Metazoa > Arthropoda > Insecta > Coleoptera > Scarabaeidae > Holotrichia > Holotrichia oblita. The sequence goes on along the minus strand of CM043020.1, from coordinate 99,621,783 downwards.
GTTTGATATTTGATCATTTATTAATAAGCAATGAAAGAAGTTTTGCAGAATATTGTGTAGGCAACCAAAAAAACATGCGAAAATCATACAAAATAAAAAAACATACCTATATTAAAGTTATTTATTTTATAAAATTATTATAATAAAAAAAAAATAAAGAAAAGAGGAAGTACTGGATTCAAATTGGATTTGAAAAAGTTAATAAAGAAAACTTAAATTATCAGTAGCACATATCAAATAGCACACACCAAATATACCTATAACATAACCACAACTGTCAATATATGCAGTTTTATATTGTTTTCAGTCATTTTCGTACACCAAAAGTTAACGTTGAATGAACTTTTAGCGTACCGACTTTGAAACTCTAAAATTTTGGAAATCTAAAATCATATTGGTTGTTTGTTGTCAGCTAAAAAAAGCTTGCATGTGAAGTCACTTTTACATAATATGTCCGATAGGACGCTTTTCTGATGTAATTTTGGTTGCCTGCCTAATATCTACTAGATTTGTTTTATTATTTATTAATAAACTATCAACTATCAAGATTTGGAAATTTGGTATCAGGCACCTACAAACGATTCTGCTAAAATAAAATTGAATTTGATGTCAAAATGACGACATGAGGGGCTAACATCACATAGGTTTTTCCGAAGAATTTGTTTTATTGTTTGCTAATGAACTATTGACTATCAACACCTACAAACGAATAAAAGTAAGATTTATTATAATTGCTGATAGTGAGGGGCTAACTTTATGGAGCTGAGAAGTCGAGCCAAATTTTTCTTATTAAGATTCCACTCCCTGCTCAAACTCCAAACAGAAGAATGAATTGTGCCGGAAGGGGATTTCATTTCCTGTCAATTTACGGTGGGTATTCAGTTGATCAAAGAGAACTCATGAATCAAAATTTAAAGAAACGTTACATTTGTTTATCTTCTAACCACTAGGTGACAGCACCAGCAATGTATAATTTTCTAATTTACAATAATTCTTTTTAATTTCAGATAATGAATGCAATAAAAAATTAAATGAGAAGCTTAGTAAATATTAATATTTAATATGTAGTAACTACTGACAATGTGTGCAGTGCACATGAAATGTACATATAGTTAATATACTATTGTTTGTGAAAATATAAGCTGTGTTATTTATGTTTAATAGATTAATATTTATATTAGTACACATTTTGATTTCGACTTAAAAAAATCAATTTTTTATGGAATTATTCAATAAACTACATACAAAATTTTTGTAGTTTACTTTTAATTTCCATATTTAATATTTATCATTGGAAAAAACTTTTCTTTTTTCATAATTTGATAACTAATTATGTAATTAAACATGACATTTATTTGATCTATATAGTTTTTATTTATTTTATATTTCTTATTCTTTACCAATACTATATAATCAAGTGAATTTGTTATAATGTTCTCGAATTTTGAAATATTTGTAATGAGTAGAATTTTATTTATTGGTAGCTTAGGTAGTGAATTATATGATTTTATGTACTTCATAGGATCATTAGTAAGTGATTTAATTTCCTTCGTGTAACTTTTATCACAATCCATTTCAATTTATTTATATTTAAAATAATTATGAAACATTTTTTGATGTTAGACACATTACGTTTACGTGATGGATGGTTCATACATACATTACGATCAATGTTCACGTTTACGTTCGCTTCTTTCCTGTTAGTACATATAGAATTTTAGTTTGTGAACGAATTGGTTGTGTATAATTTGTGTACGTAAATTACATCCTTACATTACGATCAATGTTCACGTTTCATTGAAATAATATTGCTATTTATATTCATTCATAATTTTGGTGGTGATTAAATAATTTCAATGATTAAATTATTTACAATTTTTTTATGAGGGTTAAAATAATTCATCGACTCAATAAGATTAATTTTTTTCTCTAATTCACCCTAAAAAATTTTTGGGAGGCAAATCATGATGAAGTCAATAATGGGGGTGCAACTAGTGTACCTATTTTTTTTTTTTTTTGAACAAACCGTAATGGGTCAAAATTGATGGAGCCAGTAATGGGCTACAAACTATAGTAAACCAATTTTTTTTGAACAAATAGTAATGGCCCAGAACTGGTAAATTGACATCTACTTAAAACACGTACATTTATACGTTTACTTATCGCCGAGTTGTTGACAAAAAGAGATACACAATACTGTCTATCACTTCAATCAATTAAAGACAATTTAGGAGACTTTTTCGTGAGTCTATTTAAATGAACTGAGTCAGCAGGATAGTATATGAATAATAAATTATAAGAAAATATTATTCCAGAATAATTTCACTGTTTTTAATTTTGATTTCGTAAATTCTTCGTCTTTTATATTTTATTTTGATAAGTTTGTGTACTTTCGTGATTTTCCAACTACACTCAGAGATTGCCTTTTTTTTAAATTGACGAAATACGCGATTCATTAATTGTGTAAACGAGTATTAATAACAAGCTTCAAATAGATGTAATCATAAAAATATTATTTTTCATTTTTTTCCTAACAAAACTTTGCCACCCTCTTTCACTATCTTTGGGGGTAAAATTAAAAAAAAACGCTAAGCATATGTTTCGTTAATTCTATCAAATAGCATTACTATTAAGTTTCGAGTCAATTTCATCATTTTTTTCATGTAAAAATGTTGCCACCCTCTTTCACCATCTTTGTCACCCCTTTCCCAAAAATTCCTTCTTAAATAATGATGAAAGTCGTTAATAACAACAAAATCACCAAAGATACGAGGGAGCGTTTTTATATACGCGAAACGGGGGATAAGGGGCGGAAATAAAAAAACCAAATTATTTTTCTTTTTCAATATATTCATCTGCAAGACGGATACATTTTTCACATCTTTCAATTAATTTATTTATACCCTCATAAAAAAATGATTTCTCTTTATCTGCAAAATACGCCGAAACTGCCTCCTTGACTTCATCATCGGCAGTAAATTTTTTACCCCGCAGCTCTTTTTTCATTTTCGGAAACAGGTAATAATCACTCGGGGCCAGGTCTGGGCTGTAGGGTGGGTGATTCACAATTTCGAAGCCCACCTTATGCAGGGCAGCTAACGCAACGCGGCTCTTGTGGACGGGCGCGTTGTCGTGCAAAAGCAGCACACCTTTCGTCAATTTTCACCGTCTTTTCTCTTTAATGGCTTCTTTTAGTCGCTCTAATATTGAAGCGTAATATTCTCCGGTTATAGAAACACCTTTATCTTTATAATCAATCAACAATATTCCTTCCGAGTCCCAAAATACCGTTGCCATGAGTTTCCACTTTAAATTTCTTGGGAGGTGCTGTGTCCTTTTTTATGCCACTGCATGGAGTCTTGTTTGGACTCAGGTTCATAATGATGAACCCAAGTTTCGTCTCCAGTAACAATTCGACTCAATACACCATCCTTGTCTTCATTACATGCACGCGAACACTCTACGCGCTGTTGTTTTTGCGGCGGCGTGAGCATTGTCGGCATCCATCTTGCGTTGTAGATGATCGGATTTTACGGATACTCAACCATTTCTGCGAGTTGTTTCTTCTTTAGTCGAGCATCTTCAAGTACAATTTTTTCAACTTTTTGGATAAGTGCTGGCGTCACCTCAATGCTCCTGCCCGGCCTCACGTCGTCTTCAAGGGATTCCCTTCCTTGTTTAAATAAACTATGCCACTTGTACACCATGGTTTTTCCTGGACAAGAGTCGCCGTAAACCAATGACATCTCATTCATTGTGGTCGCGACTGATTTTCCTTGCCTGGTAAAGAACTTTATAACGGCACGATATTCGATTTTTTCCATATTTCACTTTTCACTCCTGATTGACGATAGCTCAAAGACTGGTTTAAAGATGAAACACTGATGAATTCAAATGAGTCGCTGCAAATAGGCTTAGATGCCCTAAATTGCTACTAAACGCCTAATCTGTTGTGGGGTTCGAAATGTATTTAGCAAATATTGTTGCAATTTCGAAAATAGATATTACGTTTAAATAAGAACAAATGAAGGGCTATTAAATAAGAATATACAGTGCATTATCGAGCATAAAATCAATTGTTGATGTCCACTGAAATTCAAATGTGGAAATAGGCTTAGATCCCTTAACGCCTAGGAAAAAAACTCAAAAACAATCGAAGATAGATTTAGAGAAACTTAATACAGCTTATCGTAAAATCAATTGTTGAATTTGCAATCTAAAGGATGTTCTATTTTAATTAGGAAAGTTCATTGATATTGATTTCCTCCTTTTCTTGGCCAACTTCTACCTTTTTTCTAAAATGTTTCTGCTAATAAAATCTAACATTTTAAATCACACTTCACTTATCTCGGCATTTCCCATTCTATCACATTTTGTGACCTCTCGAATTAATCTCTTTCGTCTCTTCTTTCTTCTTTACTTTTTCTTTTTCGCTTGCATTGTTTAATTGAATTGGAATCATTTCATTGGAACCTGTACTATATTATATACTTAATAATCAATCTATTTGTTACAGGGATTTTTGTACGAAAGCTGCAGCGGATATAGATCGTTTCCAATCACAAAAATGCATCGATTTGAAAGAAACATTGGCTGCTTACGCGTTTCTTCAACTTAAAACTGCCAGAAAGGTAAATTCAATATTACGATTATTAATAAGTTTCCATTTAAGTATATCGATACAATTTCAGGGATTACAAACATGGACTCAGATACGAGATTGCTTACAAAACATTCCTTAAACGTAAAAAGACCAACTTTACAATTACATATTTATTATAATATATAACGCTATATTATTAATAATATTTTCTAATTCCAAGAAGAACGAATATTTTTGACATTTACCTCACTCACATTTTTCATTATAATTGTTATATGATAGAAGCAAACCGTGGCAATATTATCTCGATATTTTCATTGTAATATATGTCCCGAGTGAATGTGTATATTTCCTTAAGTTATTATTTTTTTGTTGTACGTTTTATGTAATTATATTTATTGTTACTGCGAAAATGGAAACAGGAAAAAAATACAATTTTTTTGTTATAAATTAGTTTTATTTATGAAATCTGAAAAGTAAAAGTCGTCATACTGATTGGCATTTTTTTAAATAAAAAAATTTCGTAAGAAAACATAGAATGTATACGGATGTGGTTTCAATTTTGTTGTTGTTGTATATAAAGGATGTTCTGGAAAATTGAGGCTGAATTTTTGTTTTAATGTTTAAATTTAAGAAATGCAAGAATAAATGCATTAAATTGCATACCTAAGTATAATCCCAATTTAAACTAATCAATAATTTAAGTTCAATCATCCATAAAACGCCCTATATACACTAGCTACAATTAAATCAAAATTATATTTCGATTTCTTCCGATTTGATAGAATCTTTTTATATTACACTTTTAATAATAGAAAATAAAAAGGGTATAATTATAGTAATATTTATATCCATTATAGATAAGTTCAATTCACATATATTAATATATTATTAACTTGTATTTAGCAATATTATCACAAATTTCTCATAGGTTCTCATTATATTCACTTATAAACCTTTGCAACACTACGCAATACATAATTTTGGCAATGTGTACTGTCATGATTGCATGAAAACGAAAGCTTACGAATTAAGACAAAAAAAAGGAGAAACAATTATAAGACGGTATGTATATGTACTATAATTAATATACAGGGTTATCTGAAATTTAAAAAAGTCAATTATAGTTTTTTTTATTTTTTATTTTTTTTTTTTGAAAAGCAGTGAATGGTTTTATTGTGCAGACACCCTGTATAACGAGGAATTATGTTAAATTGCATATAAATTATCTTATTTGAAACTACAACGTTTAAATACAATTACAATTAATAAAGCCTATATTCTTTTCACTAACGCAAATACTATAGATGGTTTTAGGTAAAGAATCGCAATCTTGATTAACTTTCAAAGAGATCGTAGGATTGTGGGTATTATTTGCCCAAAATCACCTATATGCTGGTAAGAACACGATTCACTTAAATAAAAAACTAAGCTCTTATGATTTATGTATGTAATTCAGCATTTTATTCCACTATAAAAGCAATTATTTTTTTTATTGAAATTGAGAAAAAATTATTGTAATTATAATTTCTTGAAATTTATAAATTTGCTCAGAGATACTTAATAACTTTTTTGATTCTTTTTTAATAGAACATTCTGTATTTAAATGTCTGAATTTAGATGTCTCTAAAAGGACTTTACACTTTACTTCCTGTGAATCAATTAACAACACCGCAGAAAATATTTATTTTAAAAGTTCAGTCTTTCCCAATCGAAGAGGTGATGTGAAGATTAAAAGCTAGTGGATGTAAAAGGGAAGTCGCTGGTGCTGGGGGACACTACAACGCTTGATTAATTAATTCTGGACACGTGTTTCGAGGGCTTATGGACCCTGATCATCAATTAATTAATTAAGCGTTGTGATGTTTCGTGTTACCGATTTTTTATTCGTATCCTACAAGCCCACGATCGTTGATAATCTATATAAGCTTGCTGAATCTTTGGGAGTGACTCGATAAGCCATTTCATTGCGTCTAAATAACTTTGGTATTATCAGGAAACTGGGAAATCGAATCCAATTACTGGGAAAAGAAAATGATCCATTATGACAACTCTAAACGCAAGAAAAGTCGAATCTCCATGTTTCCAAGGTGATGCTGTGTATTTGATGGGATCAGAAGGGTGTGGTGTATTATGAGCTGTTACATTCCCTTCTGACTACCACTTGTTTCGATCAATGCAAAATGTCTTGTCCGGAATATGCTTCACTTTCGTTGAAGGTATTAAAAATTGGGTCGATAAGTTCTTGGCTTCAAAAGATGTAGCTTCCAGGGATAAATACTTTTAAAGACACCTTGTATATTTCAAAAAAAATCTTTACGTTTACAAGATAATTATATTTTTAAGATTTCTTTATATAAATGACAGCTTTTAGTGATCGGACTACCTCAAAATGACTTATTTATTATTTGTTAGCAGGTTATTAGTGGACGGAAAGAAAATGTTCTTAACAGGCTAACTCTTAATGCAATCATATACAGAGTGTTCCATTAAATAAAATAAAAACAAGTTTAAAGAAAAATATTTTTCGAATAATCCAAAAAGTCAGCATCTCTTGGAAAGTCGTTGATGATTTTTTAGTTGAAAAATCTTATACGAATAAATGATTCATAACTCAATTTCTACTTAAATAATAATTTGAAAAAAATGTTAACAAACAAAAATAAACACGATTTTAAGATTAAAAAAAAAGAAAAATAATATTAAATAAATATTTGATCTAATTCTTTTAGGAAATATAAATTTAGTATATACAGATTAAAAAAAAAAAAAAAAGAAGTAACTTTGAAACAATGTAAACAAAAAAATTACTTTGCATAATGTACAAAATACATATGATCTCACAAATGAAAACGAAAAAGAAAAGAGGAAATCACATTTTATATCGGAGAGATGCAAAACGGAGCAGAAAATCAACATTTCTGAGCCCATTTCGCAGTTCAAGTAGTCTATTCTATTAATAATTCTGATAATAATAATAATAGCTATTATATAATGAAATAACAGAAAAGCAAGGATACTTATAATAATCGATGTTATTTAAATTAAGATTGTAACGTAGAAAAAAAAGTAAACGTAACTAATTATACAGGATATTAATTGCAATGCGGTCTATTAAATATATATCGGTTTCTCATTTAAACGGAAAGCAGAAAGTGCACCTTTTGTAGTCAGAAATATGAATGCTCCGGAATTTTAAATATATATTTAACGTTAGATATATTTAAAAGACCATCGAGATTAAAGATCCTGCACTTCTACAGTTCGGGTAATTATATTAAAAATACAAAGTAACATAAAAAATAAAGAATATACAATAAAACATTCAACATCTCCTATACGAATTAAGTTTAGAAATATTTTTCGAAGTTCACTATGGATGTGTCGTATTTCAATTACAATGATTCTATTTCGTTTATATATGTTTTTTTTTTTAATCTGTTTCGTTTTAGTTGTAAATAGGAAAAATTCATAATTTATAATAAAAAACTGTACATTCTTAAGATTATTACAATAATAAAAAGGGACTGTGTATTATTTTGCTGATAATGTAAAAAGTAATACTTCATCAATTGTCATATCGGTACCCTTCGTTTGTTAAATTTTTTTATGTGGGTGTGGGTGAGTGTGTTGAAATTTTTTTTTGATGTTTTTTTTTTCGAACATTCATACAAACACGTATAAGCATAACACGGTCTTTTGCTGGGCGTATGCTTCGGAGGAGGCATCCATGGGATGCAAATACCGTTTACATAATTTGTAGAAAATAGAGATTTCTCACTAATCCCCTTACAGACTGTGTCTCTGGCTTCGCTTGAATCAAATGTCTATGTCTCGAACGCTGAAATTAAAATAGAAATTAGAACATTTCGTTAAATGATTCGTATTCGTGGAATGATTGTCTGAGAGTGAATTAATGCACTTTTTAGGGGAAATTAGTTTAAGAGAATTTGGGGTAATGCCTAAATTTACCAAATTTATAATCGTAGGTGTACATTTTTTTTTACTACAAAAAATAATATTTCCTATTATATATTTATATATATTTCTTAAAAATAAGAGCTACTTTAGTGTCGCATGAACATCACTTCCCCAATAGAGTTAAATACATTCAGTTGGCAGCACTGTTTCTAAGTAATTATCGATAATTTACCCTTAAATTTACTTTTAGAATACATTCAAGAAGAGCGCTTCCAGGTAGAAAGGGTGACAAGTCAATTATATTGTGTTGATTTATTTAAAAAAGAGAACCGGTTCAAATCTGGATTATATTGTGTACTCCAGTCTAAATAAAAGAAAAAACGGTGGCTGTGAGGGAAGACATGGCCACCGTTTTTTCTTTTCCAAGTTGAGAATATTGTGGTTCTTGAACTCATTATTAAAAACCTTTAATTTGAAATCGTTTTTGCTACTGACAAATTAATAGACATGGAAACCGTCCCACGAGCCGTATTTCGTAAGTTGGTTCTACTGTTTCCATTGTAATTGAATTTTTTTTTGTTATGTCATGTCATGTCAAGATTTTGAACACAAACAAACAACTTAGCATCTTTATAATTAAAATACATTCTTAGAATTACTAATTTTTCTAATGATTTTGATTAATATGCTTCCCTAGATTTTAGAAACAAATGAACACCTGAATAAATCCTAATACTACATATCGGGGTAATCTGCAAATATACCACGTTAACAATTCGAAACTGTACACGTCATTAATCATGGCAATAAATCTTGCGCAATTCGTCCATTTACATTTTAGGTTAGAATATAAAAACGTAGTGACAAGACACTACACGTCAACACCTATACATTCTTACCAACTTTGAAATTGTACTGCATGTATAATGTTTTCTTGCTTTTATGTTAGCAACACTGAGGACTCGGTTCATGACGGAATTACGAACGTAGAATAGTTACTTGCAAACAAACAGTGTTACCAATGTTTATATGCTAAAACTTTACCGATTTATTTTAAGAAATGTAATTATACGAAAAAAAAAACACCATGATAGCATTGCTAGTTATTATGTTCTCTGAGTTGTTGGAAACACTTTCACAGTCAAACGAATGGAGCAAACCCAAAGAAGACCCTTCGCTTAAAATATGCTCTCGCGTCGATTAGAGAAATTTTATTCTAAAGCCCCTACAGTACCTCCTAGTCAAAATGATAGAAAATATGTAACTATACAGGGTGAGACAGAATTATACAAGCTGCGTTAGGTACACATCAATTGTCGAAATTTGAATGGAATTACAACAAAATTGTTCAATATTTAATCATAACAGTAATTGGCTTTTATTTAATCAGCCTCGTCGAAATATATAATAATACACATGTCATACCGTTAAAGTTTTAACAATTTTGATTAATAATTATTTTGGGCCACTCTGTATATTTCAAACTAATTTTAAAACATTTCGAATAGATCTATTCTGCAACTCTCTCCAACGATTACATTTTAAAAATATATTACTATATTTCATATATAAATAAACTTCAATACCCCACCCACTATACAGGGTCCTCCAAAAGACTCGTATAAATGAATAATTTTTTAAATTACTAATTTAGTGTTATTATATTATGTCGGTGCTTGCTTTGTAACGAGTTGTCATTTTTTGACATATTCCTGAAAAGTCCTCATTCACAGCTTTTTAACAAATTTTCAGATCCTGTGGAGGACCGACAGAATAACATCCCAGCTGAAATAGAATAGAAACTTCCGAATTCGATAGAAGCTCTGTATTGATTATGGAGGCCGACGTTTACAAGATATTGTTTTGAAAACGGTGTGTAATTAAATCCCCTATTAATTAATATATCTATTTTGTGACCCTATGTACTTATCTTTCAATTCCTGAAATATTTCCACTTGCAGGTCAATAAAACATATAATATATGTTCTGAAATAAATTGGTATTTAATTAATTGTTGTTTTAAGATATTAATACGAATAATTTGCCTGTTATTTGTTATATTATATTATAAAAGAAAATACATGTTTTAGATGCAATTTACCTTATAAAAATGCATAGACTCGAATAACAAAGAATACAATTCAAAACTACTTTATCAAATCTGGAAATACACACTCTATTAACTGTGAAAATACAAGAGACAACCTAGAAAACTCGGATAATTAATGAATATTGAGGAATAAAGATAAGTTTAGAGAAGATCGAAAATGATAACAAGATTGAGGACTTTTTTAATGTAAACAATAAATTAATGTTCGAAGAAACGGATGACTCTGCATGTCTGGAGGTTCCCACACAAGAGATAGTGTCCGATGAGTCAGATGTTGAATATACTCATGAAGAAGAGGGTCTTACTACGAGGGAGCGTTTTTATATTCGCGGAATGGGGGATAAGGGGCGGAAATAAAAAAACCAAATTATTTTTCTTTTTCAATATATTCACCTGCAAGACGGATACATTTTTCACATCTTTCAATTAATTTATTTATACCCTCATTGATTTCTCTTTATCTGCAAAATACGCCGAAACTGCCTCCTTGACTTCATCATCGGCAGTAAATTTTTTACCCCGCAGCTCTTTTTTCATTTTCGGAAACAGGTAATAATCACTCGGGGCCAGGTCTGGGCTGTAGGGTGGGTGATTCACAATTTCGAAGCCCACCTTATGCAGGGCAGCTAACGCAACGCGGCTCTTGTGGACGGGCGCGTTGTCGTGCAAAAGCAGCACACCTTTCGTCAATTTTCCCCGTCTTTTCTCTTTAATGGCTTCTTTTAGTCGCTCTAATATTGAAGCGTAATATTCTCCGGTTATAGAAACACCTTTATCTTTATAATCAATCAACAATATTCCTTCCGAGTCCCAAAATACCGTTGCCATGAGTTTCCCAGCTGATTGTGACACTTTAAATTTCTTGGGAGGTGCTGTGCCCTTTTTATGCCACTGCATGGAGTCTTGTTTGGACTCAGGTTCATAATGATGAACCCAAGTTTCGTCTCCAGTAACAATTCGACTCAATACACCATCCTTGTCTTCATTACAGAGGTCCAAAAATGCACGCGAACACTCTACGCGCTGTTGTTTTTGCGGCGGCGTGAGCATTGTCGGCACCCATCTTGCGCTGACCTTAGACATGCCGAGATGATCGTGTAGGATTTTAAAAATTGTTGTATCGGATACTCCAACCATTTCTGCGAGTTGTTTCTTCTTTAGTCGAGCATCTTCTCAATTTTCAACTGCCTGGCGTGCCCTCAATGCTCCTGTCGTCTTCAAGGGATTCCCTTCCTTGTTTAAATAAACTATGCCACTTGTACACCATGGTTTTTCCTAGACAAGAGTCGCCGTAAACCAATGACATCTCATTCATTATGGTCGCGACTGATTTTCCTTGCCTGGTAAGGAACTTTATAACGGCACGATATTCGATTTTTTCCATATTTCACTTTTCACTCCTGATTATGTTACTTGCTTGACGATAGCTCAAAGGCTAACTGTCTAATAACAATGAAACTTCGTATTTATACTAATTATGAGTCGCTGCACACGCCACGCCCCCAACGCGCCTAATCACCCCCCTACAACCTTCATTCCGCGAATATAAAAACGCTCCCTCGTACATACCAACAGGCAATTAATGTAACCCAGCAACTAAAACGTTTTGTTGAAGCTCATGGTGACTTATCAGCTTTTGATTTAATATCTAAGCTTGATCTTCATTTCGACGATGCATTAGTTACCAAGAAAACTCGGCAAACGTCTATATTAGAATATTTGTCCAATTTTCCATTTTGAATGCGATTAACAAACTAAACAGCATTGTCGGGTTTCCGACAATAATAACAATTAATTCACGTAGGCGGTGTAGTGCAAAAATATTCATTTTCTTTTAAACATTTAGTTACTTTGTAACCAGTAATATCTACCAATATTAAGATCATAAAAAATATATATTCAATAATTGTTACCTTTAACTTAAATCCTGACTGTGTGATAAGGCTGAAAGGTGGAAGCAAAAAGATACATGCATTCGTATAACGTTTTTGTTGTTGTCGGTAGCGATGAAAGCAAACAGAAAAGATATTTTAAAAAAGCATAGAAATAAATAAAAGGCACAAAAATTAGAAAAAAAAGCACACAAATTATTATAATATTTTATTGTGAACAAAAATACACATATAACATAAATATTATTTTAGTTAATCGGAACATGAAAGCGTACAAGAAAAATTATCGAAGGCAAACTTGATTCAATTTATTGAAAAGTTACGTCTTCTATCATACATGTTCGTGTAAACCGAAAAACTCTTTCCTATGTAGATGCTTGTAATTGGTGTATAGTTTAAGTTTATTATTAAAGCTGAATTCATAATAAAAGCAGGAACATATTCACCACTTAAAATTGATGCAATTCATTTACTATTTCTTTTAAAACTCTTTAGTAAATACGAGGAACCCCATACGAAACTGCACGGTATGTGGCGCTAAATAAACATTAAAAAAATAAACTCATTTCCTCGCATTATCCGAATATTATGATGGAAGGATCAAGCATGAGATTCAAGCGATTATAGAAGAAGAACTACATAGTGCTTTTGACAGTATGAAATTAGAAATAATCGTGGAGATCAATATTTATTACAATATATACAGGTTACGTTTCGTTCTCCTTAGATACTTACATATATTAAAATTTATTATAAATGTTTTCATCTTAATAAATACATTTTAAATCAAGTGATATAGAAAATTTTGGTTATGTTTACTTTACCTAGTGCATTCATTAAGTTTTTAAGTGGTACACCTACGAAACTTTCAAGTTGTCAATATCCCAATCTGAAAATGTTGTACAATCATTCACGAACACTCTCTATGTAGGTGACTACTCGTCGTTAACGCCTCTGTCCGTCGAACTGAAAGTATTTTTTTTAAATCAGTTTTCACAACGAAATCTCTGCACTGTACATAAATTTTTTATTAAATGGGTACCCCGTAAGGTATTGCATTGATATCTAGTTACCCTAGATTGGTTCCGTAGAAAAATAACATATTAAAAAAAAAAATAAAACTGAAATTGCGCAATAAAATTCGAAAAAGTGAATTTAAAGGGGTTAAGAGCAGATTTGCGAAGATATGCTTAATACCTTGAGGAATCAATGTCCCTCGTAGGCGACCGGGAAAAATTAGATTGAAAGCTTTAAAAGGGATACCGTAAAATGGGGTTACTTTGGCAGGTTGCTATATAAAGGCTGATTCATTATGACCTTTATTTTTAAATTCTAAATAAAACACATAAAATGAAGTTCGACGGCAAAATCTTTATTATAACTTGAAAGAACAATCTTTGACATTTACTTTTTAAAAATAATTTCATTTAAATGGTGGCCGCGGCTACGCCGTAGATGGTCCATTCGGAGAGTCCAATTTTCGATCACTCCTTCCAGCATTGCGATCGGTATTTGCCCAATTACACGAGGAATGTTAGCTTCCAAGTCCTGAATTGTAGCTGGCTTATCGATAAAAACCTTGGACTTCACGTATCCCCAAAGGAAAAAGTCCAAAGGTGTGATATCACACGATCTTGGCGGCCAGTTGACAGGTCCAAAACGCGAAATTATCTGCTCACCAAAATGATTTCTCAATAAAGCCATTGTTTCGCGCGCTGTGTGTGCCGTAGCTCCGTCTTGCTAAAACCAAATGTCGCCGACATCCCGAGCTTCAATTTCAGGCAACAAAAAGTCCGTTATCATAGCGCGGTACCGCTCGGCATTGACGGTGATGTCCGGTCTCATTTTTAAAGAAATACGGACCGATGATTCCACCGGCCTATAAATCACACCACACAGTGCATTTTTGAGGATGCAACGGTAGTTCGAGTGTCTCTTCGGGTTGCTCGTCAGCCCAAATACGGCAATTTTGTTTATTGACGTATCCGTTGAGCCAGAAATGTGCCTCGTCACTGAACAAAATTCGACGTGAAAACAGAGGATCTTCATTAAGCTGTTCCAGAGCCCATTGACAGAAATTTAAGCGTAAATTTAAGTCTTGTGGCTTCAAGTCTTGAACGAGCTGGATTTTGTAAGGCTTTAAAGCAAGATCCTTACGTAAAATTCGCCAAGTTGTCGAATACGATAAGTCCAGATGTTGAGATCGGCGTCGAATTGATTCCTCACGATCTTCAGGTACACTCTCCGCTACAGCAGCAATATTCTCCTCATTACGGGCTGGATGTGGCCTATTTGGTCTCCTGTCATCCGATAGCGTATAATAAGACTCAAATTTGCGGATGATATTGGCAATAGTGGTCTCGGAAGGTCGATGATGCACACCATATGTTCCTCGTAGTGCACGAAAAACTTTTCTTATAGAGCACTGATTTCCGTAATACAGCTGCATAATTTGGAGACGCTGTTGCGGTGTGAGTCTTTCCATTATGAAATGTCAAGCAATACTGAATCAAAATAGGATGACAGAATGACATCAGTCACAAAAAAAACCTTTAAAAAAACCTATAAAAAAAAGGTCTAAATGAATCACCCATTATAACTAATGATAATGCCGGTTGTTCGGAAGATCCTGTGATTGGTCGTTCCGAAGAACCTGTGGCTGGGATTTCGGGGATCCAAAAAACGATTGCAAATTCCAGTGATGAAGATAACGACGTCTCCCACTTATCGCATTAAAGAAAACTGTAGATTTGCATCTAAGAAAACAAGAAAAGCGAAAAGTCAAAAAAAAAGATTTTTGTGGAAGCTGCAACATACAATTGAATAAATCCAAAGGTGCGGACTGGATTTGTTGTCGTCAGTGTTGTAAATGGTTTTGTGGAATTTGCAACCAAGAAAGCGATGATCCATTTTACGTCTGCACAGAGTACACAAATCCTGATTTCGGCAGCGATGATAGAATACTTTTGTTGTTAAACCATTTATGGTTAAACATTTTTTAGAAGTTAATTTTTATTTAAATATAAATTTAGTATTTTGAAATGTTCTACAGCGAAATGTTAATTTAGTTTGATGTTCCCTTGTTTAATAATTTTTTTCTGAATAAAAACTGCGTTAACTAATTTTTAGTTGAATTTCATTACCTGCCAAAGTAACCCCGAACAAGTGTCTACTTTGGCACCTTACAAACAAATTTTTTTTGGTACACCTAGTTGATGAATGTTGACCATGTTTGGGTGATCTAGTCCCAGTTGTATACAAGGCCAGATAAAATTTTAAAACATGTACAGGGTGTCTCTCTAGTGCGTCCAAGTACCATATCTCCCCTTGTAGATATTTTTTCTGAAAAACAATTATACGGGGGTTACTTGAATTGATATGCCACATGTTCTAAAATTACTTTCACTTATACAGGGTGTTTCGTTTTCACTGAACAAAACACAACTTTGTTCTTTTAAATACAATGGTATAATTTTTTTTCAACGCAATCGATTCTACGCATTATTTACAAATATTTTGTATTAGGGTTCCCTATATCTAAATTCAACTGTTTCAAAGATATTTACAATTTTCCGTAATATTTTTCTATTGCACCATCTTAAAGAAAAATTAATATTGTAAAACTCTTTGAAGCGTAAGATACCAAACTTCTGCAAACGAAAGTAAAAGGTCATAGATACTGACAACCGTCATAACTTTCAACAAAATTTATACAGGGTGTGCAAAAATTAGCAACCAATTCAGATATCTTCAAACATTAAAAATTCTTTTTTTTTATGGCACATAGTACTTTTTATTGTAGCGCTTAATTCAGCAAGACATTCTACATCCATTCGTATTAAGGTCTCATATACCTATCTTTATTATTTTTTGAGATTATTTGTTCCAACTACGGAAAGTACTGTCCGGGTCAAAAAAAATGGGACATGTCTTATAACGATTTTGTTAATTTAGTTTTGTAATTAAGTCCGTTTGTCCAATAATAGTAGCCTTGAATTACTTGAGTATAAGGACATTCATCTGTCATTTTTGTCATTATTGTTTTTATCTTTCAAATTGACATTTAAAATTTTTGTTAATTCAAAATAATTAATTATACGCTTAAAATTTGTAAAATGCATGTAAATGAAGTTACTAAAGCCAGAATATGCACTAAAGTATAAGAAGGATGGTCTATGAGGCGAGTAGCAGATTAATTTAGGATAAGTAAGAGCTCAGTTAGTAGAATATGTAACAAGTGGCGGGAAGAAAGGAATCTTTCAAGAACGCCTGGTTCAGGACGACCTAGGATTTCTAATGCTCAGGAAGATGATGGCTTAATTACATATATTAATCGAAAGGAAGTACTTCAGGTTGTACAAGCAGCGAAATATTTTATTTTCATAGCTAACTATGAGAAAAAATAATAGATATGAGTATACTTTTCTTAAACAATAAAATTTCTGCGGGTTTTTTGCAAATTTAGATTAAAACTCGACGTTAATCTAAATTCTTTTTAAATAATATAATTTCCTGGAAAAGTCACAGAATTGTGACGAAATATTGAAAATAAAAATTTTTATTATTAAAAGACCGAAAAACCTGTAGAAATTTTATTGTTTAACAAAAAAAAAACGGTCAAAAAACAACATCAATAGTATACTTTTCGTAGTTGGACCCAATATAATCTCTAATAACTCAAAAACTAACGAAAATAGATATATGAGACCTTAATACGAATCGATGTAGAATTTCTTGCTGAATTAGGCGCTACAATAAAAGTACTATGTGCCATTAAAAAAACAAGAATTTTTAATGTTTGAAGGTATCTGAATTGGTGGCTAATTTCTGCACACCCTGTATAATTTTTTTTGAAAGTTATGACAGTTCTGACTATCTATGACCCTTTACTTTCGTTAGCAGAAGTTTGGTACCTTACGCTTAAAAGGGCTTTACAATATTAATTTTTCTTTAAGATGGTGCAATAAGAAATTATTAGGGAATATTGTAAATATCTTCGAAACAGTTGAATTTAGGTATAGGGAACCCTAATACAAAATATTGCAAATAATGCGTAGAATCGATTGCGTTGAAAAAAATTATACCATAAAATAACAAAGTTGTGTTGTGTTCAGTGAAAACGGAACACCCTGTATAAGTGAAAGTAATTTTGGACCATGTGCCATATCAATTCAAGTGACCTCCGAGTAATTGTTTTTCCGAAAAAATATTTACAAGAGGAGATATGGTACTTGGACGCACTAGAGAGACACCCTGTACATTTCAAATTAATTTGTGAGTTACATTTTGACTAATTAAAAAAAAGGTCAAATTCTGCCAAAGTAACCCCGTTTTACGGTACATTTTCCATTGAGGAGGACCACCGATCAGAAAGACGTTTCTGTGTCCATCCCCGAAAATATTGATGCAATGAATATTTCATATAAACGCGTCCATCATGTAGTCGTAGACGTCGATTTGGACTAAATATCATATAGTTCATACCGATTTGCACATGAGAAAAATTTCTGCAAAATTGATCCCCAAATATCTGAACGTTGAACAGAAGCACCACGTTCGATGTGAAATAATATCATTTATAAATAAACGGATAAGAAAGGATAGATTTAAATTATTTCTACATATTTTTCTGATACGTATTTCGATGTGAAAACTGACAAACCGAGGCGTTACAAGCGGGCCAGCCTGTATACAGGGTGATTCTCAATATATATGACAAACTTGAGGAGCTGATTCCTGGGGCTATTTTGATCATTTTTTTTTCGATTTTTAATTTCGTCAACATTTTCAATGGGAATCGTATAAACTAAAGATTTAAGGTGACCCCAGAGAAAAAGTTCAAACAATTTAAATCTGGAGACCGAGGAGGCCATGATTGTGGACCTCCCCGTCCTAACCACCGATTTGGATACGTATTGTCCAAAAACTCGCGAGCAACTAAATTAAAATGCGCTGGATCACCGTCATGCATAAAATACATTTATAATCTTAATTGCAACGGAACTTGTTCCAGCAGTAGTGGTAGCTCCTCTTCAATAAAATTGCGGTATAGCTCGCCATTTAACCGCAACAATTCCGGTCCACACATTGACAGAAAATTGATGTTGATGACGGGCATTCACTATTTCGTGCAGATTTTCTTCGGCCCATATGTTATTAAGATGAAAATTAACAATCGCGTTTCTAGAGAAAGTAGCTTCATCGGTGAAAAATATTTGAGCCAAATAGGCAGGATTTTGTGTTGGATCCATTGACAAAAAGCAACTCTTTGCGGAAAATCTGCTAGCAAAAGTGCCTGCACCCGTCGAATGTGATATGGATACAACAGTTGAGCTTTCAGTATTCTCCAAACTGTGGTCTCACTGTAGATCGGGACAATAAACTGAATGAATACTTTGACAACTACTGACAAATAAACAATTCCCTCTCAACACAATTGTTTTTGAAGAACCAACTGTGATATTATATCGTGTTAATCATAGTTCATAATTTATTATTAAACATTCAATAACTTTAAAACCAAACCGTTTTGGACATATATTTATGAACTTTTATGATCAAAATAACCTCAGGAATCAGCTCTTAAAGTTTGTCGCATATATTGAGAATCACCCTGTATACTACCTTTGAAATAAATGATATCTATATGTCAAAAATAAAATCGGTACTACAAAAGGAACTAGCGAACAAAAAAACACCTCTAAACCATCAAAAGTGATAATTTATTTTTTGTATGGAATTTGACGGTTTCGACAGGGCTAGTTCCCCTCATATGCACCTCATCTAAATTCGCACTTACGTGAAGGTGAACGCGCCATTAACTGTGGCAAACAATTCGCGTTATCAGTCGTCGAATTTAGAAAGTCCCATATCAAGATCGTATCGTCGTGGGAACTGCTGACGATTTGGAATTCATCGAACTGCAAACGGAATACACGTCCCGTGTGTTCCTGTAAAATTAGAAACGAATTGACTACAGTATATGTTTTTGCAAAAGATTTGGTCTTAAAAAAACAACTTAATATAATACGTACCACTAGCGTCCTTAAACATAAAGAATTTGCAGGCTTCCTTGGATCCAAAGCGGCTACCAAGTCCCACACTTTGATCTTCCCATCGTACGCCCCGCTCACAATTCGTTTCGAATCGAAACGAATACAACGTACTAGTTCTTCGTGTCCTTCTAATATCCTAAGACATATTCCGCACTCTATATCCCACAATCTGCAAACAATTCATCCTTTCAAAACTATGATAATTAATACTAAAAAATTGAATTTATAAATAAAAACAACAATGGGAAAATCTGGTATTACTGCAGTCGTGTTTTATCGATGCTTGAACGAGCGCACTTCCTTTCATTAGGATTCTCGTATTTTCTGATTCATTTAAATTAAAAAGGATTATACAGTAGACGCTCACAAATTAGAACTCGCACAAATTCTAATCTTGCGGAAATTAGAACCGGAGATTTTAATGCATTAAAGGTTCTGAAATTTCAACTAATAATAAAGTTCTAATTCTCGAAAGTTCCTTTTTGTGTTGACGGGGAAATTACCGAATTATACGAGTACGTGTAGGTGGGGTTTTTCTTCGCGTGCTTATTGAATATTTAATCATTCGAACGTGAATATTTAATACGTGCACACATATTTTTTACATTAAAAACAACTGTAACACTAGAAAGTAGAGTAGAGATATTAAGAATGCTTGATGAGGGTGTCCAAGGGAATCATTTAGTTGTAGATTTCAATGTAACAAAGTCTCCGATCAGCTATATAACATAGAAAAAGGATGCTATATATTAAATGCTGTTTCCAACACGTATCAGGTCTCAAAAGCTAAATCTTTACATAGCGCTGAATATCCCGAAATGGAAGTTCGTCTTTACGAGTGGTTTTTAAATCAACGCAAAAAAAGGTGCACAATAACTGGACTCATTAAAAACGAAAACCAACTAAGACGATTTTTGGTGAAGTCTATCCCGATAAAGATAAAAGTGCATTCCATAATAATAATAATATATTTATTTGCCCAACAGATTGCTCCAAATAAAGGACAAAAGATACAATTAATATATTACAATAAGAACTACAAAAGTTAAGTATAAATGATTACTTGAACTCAACATAACATTAAAAATTCAATGAGGAAAAAAAAAGTTACATAATATTGTATTGTGTCAAAGAATTACAGAATCACGATAACTGATCAATTGCTATTGACAATATTGTCTGTAGAAGAGTAAAATGTATGTCGCAAAGTGATGATATTAGATTAAAGCTGCGTGACAATGACACTATAGAGGAATTTAGTGAAGAGTTTAGGCGAGCATATGGTGTATAGAATGTGAATGAGGACCTTGAGGATCAATATTGTAATTCACTAGGTTAAACACAAATTTTATAAGCGGTAATTGTCGTCTAACCTCCAACGATTCAACATCAAATTGGTGAAGCAGAAGCCGATAGTCATAGCCACGCTCGGGGTAAGAACCTTCCTGCTTGAAGTACAAATATTTTAAAAGTTTTCTTTGAACTTTCTCAACAGTTTCCTTGTGGGAAGTGTAGAATGGATGCCAGATCAGAGAACCATACTCCAGTTTAGATCTAACGAATGCGAAGTAAAGTAGTTTAATTGTTTCAATATGAAACAAAGGAGAGCTTCTAATCAAAAATCCAAACATCTTCATAGCTGACATTACGATGTTTTCACGATGAGTGGAA
>CM043020.1:99457102-99600031 GCA_023690525.1 Holotrichia oblita | reverse complement strand
AAAAGAAGCCATTAAAGAGAAAAGACGGTGAAAATTGACGAAAGGTGTGCTGCTTTTGCACGACAACGCGCCCGTCCACAAGAGCCGCGTTGCGTTAGCTGCCCTGCATAAGGTGGGCTTCGAAATTAGAATCACCCACCCTACAGCCCAGACCTGGCCCCGGAGTGATTATTACCTGTTTCCGAAAATGAAAAAAGAGCTGCGGGGTAAAAAATTTACTGCCGATGATGAAGTCAAGGAGGCAGTTTCAGCGTATTTTGCAGATAAAGAGAAATCATTTTTTTATGAGGGTATAAATAAATTAATTGAAAGATGTGAAAAATGTATCCGTCTTGCAGATGAATATATTGAAAAAGAAAAATAATTTGGTTTTTTTATTTCCGCCCCTTATCCCCCGTTTCGCGTATATAAAAACGCTCCCTCGTATCTTTGGTGATTTTGTTGTTATTAACGACTTTCATCATTATTTAAGAAGGAATTTTTTGGGAAAGGGGTGACAAAGATGGTGAAAGAGGGTGGCAACATTTTTACATGAAAAAAATGATGAAATTGATGCTATTTGAAAATTAATTAATTAATGCTATTTGATAGAATTAACGAAACATATTTTTTTAATTTTACCCCCAAAGATAGTGAAAGAGGGTGGCAAAGTTTTGTTAGGAAAAAAATGAAAAATAATATTTTTATGATTACATCTATTTGAAGCTTGTTATTAATACTCGTTTACACAATTAATGAATCGCGTATTTCGTCAATTAAAAAAAAAGGCACCCTGAGTGTAGTTGGAAAATCACGAAAGCACAAACTTATCAAAATAAAATATAAAAGACGAAGAATTTACGAAATCAAAATTAAAAACAGTGAAATTATTCTTGAATAATATTTTCTTTATAATTTATTATTCATATACTATCCTGCTGACTCAGTTCATTTAAATAGACTCACGAAAAAGTCTCCTAAATTGTCTTTAATTGATTGAAGTGATAGACAGTATTGTGTATCTCTTTTTTGTCAACAACTCGGCGATAAGTAACCGTATAAATGTACGTGTTTTAAGTAGATGTCAATTTACCAGTTCTGGGCCATTACTATTTGTTCAAAAAAAAATTGGTTTACTATAGTTTGTAGCCCATTACTGCCTCCATCAATTTTGACCCATTACGGTTTGTTCAAAAAAAATATAGGTACACTAGTTGCACCCCATTATTGGACTTCATCATGATTTGCCTCCCAAAAAAATTTTTTAGGGTGAATTAGAGAAAAAATTAATCTTATTGAGTCGATGAATTATTTTAACCCTCATAAAAAAATTGTAAATAATTTAATCATTGAAATTATTTAATCACCACCAAAATTATGAATGAATATAAATAGCAATATTATTTCAATGAAACGTGAACATTGATCGTAATGTAAGGATGTAATTTACGTACACAAATTATACACAACCAATTCGTTCACAAACTAAAAATTCTATATGTACTAACAGGAAAGAAGCGAACGTAAACGTGAACATTGATCGTAATGTATGTATGAACCATCCATCACGTAAACGTAATATGTCTAACATCAAAAAATGTTACATAATTATTTTAAATATAAATAAATTGAAATGGATTGTGATAAAAGTTACACGAAGGAAATTAAATCACTTAATAATGATCCTATGAAGTACATAAAATCATATAATTCACTACCTAAGCTACCAATAAATAAAATTCTACTCATTACAAATATTTCAAAATTCGAGAACATTATAACAAATTCACTTGATTATATAGTGTTTGTAAAGAATAAGAAATATAAAATAAATAAAAACTATATAGATAAAATAAATGTCATGTTTAATTACATAATTAGTTATCAAATTGAAGAATATGAAAAAAGAAAAGTTTTTTCCAATGATAAATATTAAATATGGAAATTAAAAATAAACTACAAAAATTTTGTATGTAGTTTATTGAATAATTCCATAAAAAATGGATTTTTTTAAGTCGAAATCAAAATGTATACCAATATAAATATTAATCTATTAAACATAAATAACACAGCTTATATTTTCACAAACAATAGTATATTAACTATATGTACATTTCATGTGCACTGCACACATTGTCAGTAGTTACTACATATTATATATTAATATTTACTAAGCTTCTCATTTAATTTTTTATTGCATTCATTATCTGAAATTAAAAAGAATTATTGTAAATTAGAAAATTATACATTGCTTGTGCTGTCACCTAGTGGTTAGAAGATAAACAAATGTAACGTTTCTTTAAATTTTGATTCATCAGTTCTCTTTGATCAACTGAATACCCACCGTAAATTGACAGGAAATGAAATCCCCTTCCGGCACAATTCATTCTTCTTCAATTATAATAAATCTTACTTTTATTCGTTTGTAGGTGTTTGATAGCGAATTTCCAACGTTTGATAGTCAATAGTTCTTTAGCAAACAATAAAACAAATTCTTCGGAAAAACCCTTGTGATGTTAGCCCCTCATGTCGTCATTTTGACATCAAATTCAATTTTATTTTAGCAGAATCGTTTGTAGGTGCCTGATTTCCAAATCTTGATAGTTGATAGTTTATTAATAAATAATAAAACAAATCTAGTAGGATATTAGGCAGGCAACCAAAATTACATCAGAAAAGCATCCTATCGGACATATTATGTAAAAGTGACTTCACATGCAAGCTTTTTTTAGCTGACAACAAACAACCAATGATTTTAGATTTCCAAAATTTTAGAGTTTCAAAGTCGGTACGCTAAAAGTTCATTCAACGTTAACTTTTGGTGTACGAAAATGACTGAAAACAATATAAAACTGCATATATTGACAGTTGTGGTTATGTTATAGGTATATTTGGTGTGTGCTATTTGATATGTGCTACTGATAATTTAAGTTTTCTTTATTAACTTTTTCAAATCCAATTTGAATCCAGTACTTCCTCTTTTCTTTGTTTTTTTTGTATGATTTTCGCATGTTTTTTTGGTTGCCTACACAATATTCTGCAAACTTCTTTCATTGCTTATTAATAAATGATCAAATATCAAACGTTGGGAATTTGTTATCAAGCACCTATAAACGACGCATAAACGATTTTTCTGAAAGGAATTTAAATTCGATGGCAAATGTGGCCGGGATGAGTTACAATTACATATGTTCCCGATAGGACGCTTTTCTGATGTAATTTTGGTTGCCTGCCTAATATCCTACTAGATTTGTTTTATTATTTATTAATAAACTATCAAGATTTGGAAATTTGCTATCAGGCACCTACAAACGATTCTGCTAAAATAAAATTGAATTTGATGTCAAAATGACGACACGAGGGCTAACATCACATAGGTTTTCCGAAGAATTTGTTTTATTGTTTGCTAATGAACTATTGACTATCAAACGTTGGAAATTCGCTATCAAACACCTACAAACGAATAAAAGTAAGATTTATTATAATTGCTTATAGTCAGGGGCTAACTTTATGGAGCTCGACTTCTCATTGGTTCTTGTAATCACACGGTAAATTTAGTTCCTTGTGCTGAGGTGACTGCGTTGTAAGCATTAAGCAACCTATATTATCGGGAGTGGAGACAGTGTTCTATTTTGTTGATAAGATAGTGCGCCACCAACTTCAGCACAACGAACTACAGGTGGCGGGACATTCAAAGGAATTACTTTATTAATATTGAAGATTTTTATTAAAGTATATACCAAATATTTCATAACTATAATAGTTTAGTTAACATATAACTATACTAATATAATTATGAAATATTTGGTATATACACATATCAGAAAATCTGGGTATAAATACAGTGGAATAATATATAAAAATACTTTATAAGAAACTGTTACAATAGGTTCGAGAGGTAATTTTAAAATAAATCTAATCTATTGTACTACTACCCGTTGTTGGATCGAGCTAAAACAACCAACTCTCTTAAAAGTCTCAGGGGAATAAAGATTCGACAATTGACCTCAATAAATACCACAGTGGCCCGTAAATGTTCAAAATTTTATTTTCAATTAAGTATAACAAATTATGTAATTCGGTAACAATAAAAAGGAAAGAATACTACTACTACTACAATACTACAAAAGAAAATGCAACAACAAACGCTTAATGCTAAAAATAGAAAAATAAAATAATTCTTACAAAAGGACTTACTATTGCTAATACTACTAATAAAACTATAAACTACTACTACAATACTATAAAGAAAATACCACGTAAAATAAAACTAAAATAAACGAAAAGAAGATATTGTAAATAACAGTTACTACAAATGCCAAACCAAGGGTGCTCATGCTTTCACGCAAGATAAACAAACAAGTGAGATATCAAATATGACGTTTTCCATGCCTCCCCGTTACGTCGATAATATAGGTTGCTAAATGCTTACAACGCTGTCACCTCAGCACAAGGAACTAAATTTACCATGTGATTACAAGAACCAATGAGAAGTCGAGCGAAATTTTTCTTATTATGATTCTACCCCCTGAGTTTGAGCACGTGTTTATTCATTGTTTATTGTGCGTTTGACCGTCTTGGTAATAGGTATAATCTAACCATATTTCTGTACCTATTTGTACGTTTTTCTAATATATTAATTTTGTTTATTTAATTATTGTTTATATTGTCTACGGTCATTAGGTACTTTGATCAATTGTTCCCGTGGTTATCTAAGACATGAACGAACCGAAGAGAGTAAAACCGGAGAAGTTCCCTAATTTACCAGAAGGTAAATCCATTTAAATATTTTAGTGGCAAATTTTTTTTGAAAATTATGTATTTTCAGTTATGTTCCAATATATTGATTGGATGCGTTGGAAGTTCATCTAACTCGACAACTCATGCTACAACGGTTTTGAAAATGTTTTGCCCAGCAAAATTTATAGTGAAAAATGTAACACCAGTGTGTTGCATTAAAAAATTAGTGGCCGCAAGATGTCGGTGGATTGTGGTATACGAATTCACTGGAGATGCTCTCAAAGTGACACCGAGGTTTTTACAAGTTGGTTACCACTGGGACTGTTTTTGATAGAATATAGGTCCGATAAGCAAAAAACTTTAACTGTAATATATGGTGTACACTGTTGCATATGTTAAATTTTTGTTTCTATTACCTAAATTTATCACATTAATAAATAATATACATATATATTTTTCCATCGATATTAATTTTTTGCATATAAATGACTATTACAATAAAAAGAGGTTCGTCAATAATTTTACAAGATAAATCAAAAATAGTTGAAGGAGGTGAAATAAATGGTGGTTTTATAAATTTCTTAATTCCTATGCTGGACCAATGTTAGCAAATATTTTAAATAAAGTTGTTGACAAGATAAGTGGTAAGTCGTTAACATTAGAACTCCCTAATCAACCTCCAATTCCTTTAAAGAAAACATTGTCTCAGAAAGATAAAGAGAAGATAGAAAAAAATATTAGAGCTCTTATGAATATGAATAACAAAGAAGATTCAGATTGTGAAGATGATATACCATTACTGTGTTTTGATAAAAGTAAACAAGTTGAAAATATTAATCCAACAGAAGAAATTAAAAAATTATTAAATATACAAGATCCTCGATTATTCGAAACAAAATCATAAATGTTTCGTCTCTTACGTTAAATAACAAACATATAAAAATAATAAACACCACCAACCACAATTTACATCATTAGAATTTTGAAATTTATAATTATTATGTGTTACTGTATAATTTTTAGGAATTAGAAATTTTTCTGGTAATGAATTACCAAACGAATCAAAGAAATTCACTATTTTATTAGTATTATCTATACAGGGTGATTGGTGAGAATGGCCTATTAAAAGTATTATACAAACGGATAGGAATTTGAAAACAAAATTTTGCAGTTGGATATGGTTGAATATGAACTATCACGTGAAAATATTTTTGAATAAATATCACTTCCGGTTAACCGGAAGTGGGCATCAACTTCGATTTTTTAAATAGCATGCTATAAAATAAATTACAAATTCAGCTTCTATGATCAATTTTACACATATTTCATGTATCATACCCTATACCTAAATATCATTCCTTCTGAGTTATTCGCAATTAAAGAAAAAAAGTGACAGATACCGATCTTACTTTATAGTGATATTACTTCACGTAGGAGTAAACGAGGCGAATGAAATTTTGCATACGCGCAGCTGATATTATGTAGTTATACAGCATTTGAATTTTTTTTCTGTAACATTATACAGGGTGTTTAAAAACTTAGTTGCTTATAAATAAGTTCAATCCGCGGAAAGTACATTTTCTTAAATGAAAAGGTATATATTTTATTAGATATTATGATTCTACAAAATATTCTCTTTGAATCCGTATTAGGTGTTCCTATACCTAAAATATAAGGTTAATAAGTTATAACGATTTAATTAACCTCCGTACCTAAAATGCTCAAATATGTCAATTTACAGAATCAAGTGTGCTTGGCTCATTTGTTTTACATACTTACTTGCCACTTATTTTGACGTCTGTCATTTTGTTAATCGTATTTTCAAAAATTCTTCCCATTGAATTATAGGAATAAGGGATCCTTTACGCAAATAACACCAGATGATTAGCAAGAATTATTGGAATACGTCTCTGAATATAGAATGCTTCAATAGAAATGGTTGCCATGTCGAACCATTTAGATAACTTATTTATTTGTGTTATTATTATTGTTGTTCTTATAATTTTTCTACTGTATCTTTTATATTATCTTTTTTATTTTTTTAATTTTACCTAATTTGTTATCACTAATTATTTAGACCTTTGATGTAGATTTACTTTATGTTGATTATTCAAATACCAATTGTTGGGAGTATCTAGGAGAATTCTTACATAATCTAAATTTTTTACTGATATTGTTACACGTTGGGTTTTACTTTACACTTTGGATTTTACTTTTATTTTAGATACACAAAAGAGTCTTCAATCAACTAATATTTCATTGAGTAAAAAAACGTTCAACAAAATATTTTCTTTTGGGCAAACTACTTCAACTGTTTTTTAAATATCTCCCTTCTTAAATAATTATAACTGCTATTATTACTTAACAGGTATTGTTCTTTCACCATTGTTCTACGAACATATCGGTCGCTAAAACTTTTTATATCTTAAAAATTCTTAGAAATTTTTGCTGATCATTGTTTGTAAATGTCAGTATCTTTCACTAAACGTTTGATACGTTTATTTCACTATTTCATTACATTCACTTTGCTTAATAAATAAATTCATGATTACCTGATTTGGTCTACTCTCAATGCTAATCCATTCTAACACAATATACTGAGAAAAATGTATTGCACAGAAACGAAAACAATGTTATTACAGAGGTAAAATAAAAATTGTAAAAAAATACTAAGATAACAATGTTTTGCAACAAATAAAATAATTTTTTGTTGTAAAGTAAATACTCGCATTGTTTACCCTAATTATTATACTGGTGCAGATCTATTTCCCACAGTGTACGCGAGAACAACTAACTAAAATGACAGACGTCAAAATAAGTGGCAAGTAAGTATGTAAAACAAATGAGCTAAGCACACTTGCTTCTGTAAATTCACATATTTGAGCATTTTAGGTACGGAGGTTAATTAAATCGTTATAACTTATTAACCTTACATTTTAGGTATAGGAACACCTAATACGGATTCAAAGAGAATATTTTGTAGAATCATAATATCTAATAAAATATATACCTTTCCGTTTAAGAAAATGTACTTTCCGCGGATTGAATTTATTTATAAGCAACTAAGTTTTTAAACACCCTGTATAATGTTACAGAAAAAAACTTCAAATGTTGTATAACTACATAATATCAGCTGCGCGTATGCAAAATTTCATTCGCCTCATTTACTCCTACGTGAAGTAATATCACTATAAAGTAAGATCGGTATCTGTCACTTTTTTCTTTAATTGCGAATAACTCAGAAGGAATGGTATTTAGGTATAGGGTATGATACATGAAATATGTGTAAAATTTATCATAGAAGCTGAATTTGTAATTTATTTTATAGCATGCTATTTAAAAAATCGAAGTGGATGCCCACTTCCGGTTAACCGGAAGTGATATTTATTCAAAAATATTTTCACGTGATAGTTCATATTCAACCATATCCAACTGCAAAATTTTGTTTTCAAATTCCTATCCGTTTGTATAATACTTTTAATAGGCCATTCTCACCAATCACCCTGTATAATCAAATGAATTTGTTATAATGTTCTCGAATTTTGAAATATTTGTAATGAGTAGAATTTTATTTATTGGTACTTTGGTAGTGAATTATATGATTTTATGTACTTCATAGGATCATTATTAAGTGATTTAATTTCCTTAGTGTAACTTTTATCACAATCCATTTCAATTTATTTATATTTAAAATAATTATGTAACATTTTTTGATGTTAGACATATTACGTTTACGTGATGGATGGTTCATACACACATTACGATCAATGTTCACGTTTACGTTCGCTTCTTTCCTGTTAGTACATATAGAATTTTAGTTTGTGAACGAATTCGTTGTGTATAATTTGTGTACCTAAATTACATCCTTACATTACGATCAATGTTCACGTTTCATTGAAATAATATTGCTATTTATATTCATTCATAAATTTGGTGGTGATTAAATAATTTCAATGATTAAATTATTTACAATTTTTTTATGAGGGTTAAAATAATTCATCGACTCAATAAGATTAATTTTTTTCTCTAATTCACCCTAAAAAATTTTTGGGAGGCAAATCATGATGAAGTCAATAATGGGGGTGCAACTAGTGTACCTATTAATTTTTTTTGGAACAAACCGTAATGGGTCAAAATTGGTGGAGCCAGTAATGGACTACAAACTATAGTAAACCATTTTTTTTGGAACAAATAGTAATGGCCCAGAACTGGTAAATTGACATCTACTGTTTTAATTCATAACTACAATAAATATTTTTAACGAAGTTCTCTTAATTACGTAATCTATCTAGCGACTGAATGTTTTTTTTTTCTTCAAATAACATATCGCATTAGTAGTAAAACTTTTTTTTTAAGAAACACGCTCGACGCTGTAACGGATAACGCAATAGATGAGTTTGATAACATACTTTGGTCACGACACAGATAAAATATTTTTTACTCTCCCGTATCGTAAATGTGATAAATCGTTAAAAATGTTACATTATAATCCCGTGCCTTCGCATTAATGCAGTGGTTTGATATGTGTCGTTAAAAAAGGTGACCGCGTGTTTCGTATTTTGAGTGCAAAGGAAGGCTGTGAGGATGAAATTCAGGGTATGTATCCACATGCAAATAATATTATCATATTTCTACATATTTATTCTATTATTATTTTATTTTTTTTCCCCAAGGAAAACTGTATTAAATCTAAGAGTTATATGACGGGATTATTATGTAAATATTTGTTTAATGATTATATATAATAGGATTTTATGTTTCAATGCCTTCATTTAAGTCTATAATTGTAGTATTTCGAAATATTTCTGAAAATTAGAAGGATTTTTTAAACAAGTTCTCATATTTGCATATTTCTTAAATTTAATTAAAGTTAATGTTTACTGGACGAGTTTCAGCATTTCTGTGATATTGGCTAAATATTTACGAATATACTTTTCTTAGCTGTTATTGAATGTATTTTTTTTAAGATATATGCGCAAATATTTTTAAAAAGTCAGTATTTCCCAATTTTGTAGATAGCCTCCGTAAATCCATCTTCTAGAAACCTGCATAACCGTTTGCAATTGAAGTCGTAGTAGTGTAGTTTTATGATATGTGAGCATTCATAAATCCATAATGGACGATAGAATTAATAAACAATGGTCCTGGATTACCAGATTAGACGAAAGTAAATCGATTA
This sequence comes from Holotrichia oblita, assembly GCA_023690525.1. Lineage (NCBI taxonomy): Eukaryota > Metazoa > Arthropoda > Insecta > Coleoptera > Scarabaeidae > Holotrichia > Holotrichia oblita. The sequence continues at coordinate 99,590,133 of CM043020.1, read as the reverse complement.
TGATTGTAAATTAATAATTGCAATTGTTTTTACTGTATGACATAATGGTAGTGCTGATATACTGCACGACATACATTACTGGTCAAAAGCGCTGCAATAGGTGCTCATGGTATACAGCGTGTTTCATAATATATGCGCAGGACTTTAGGATGTGATATCTAGTTTCTGTCAACTTACCTTCTAAAATGCACCATTTTCGAGATACAGGGTATTGAAATTTAATTAAAAAAAATCGTTTTTTGCAAATATCTCCGGAACCGTTTATCCTGAAGTCTTGCGCATATACTACGAATCACCCTGTACATTGTTGGAATTGCCCCGTCTTTTTTCTGATTCCCTTTTTCATTTTCGCCAATACCTTTTTTTATGTCTCTAACCACCCTCGAATGGCCTTCATCTTCGATAGCTATTTCTCCAAAGTTTTTTACAGTTAAAATTTATCCTAGTGCTAGATATGTCTGCCATCTCTTGTCTTACCACTTAAAACAATGGAGAAAAAGTGTACCCCGAAGGATTCGAACTACCAAAGCATACACAGCCTTTCTGAGCTTCTATGGACTACTTATGACCAGCTACTTTTACCGTATTTTTCGAAATAATTTCCTTGTAGCGTTCTATCTTCTTCACCCCATCGAATTAACAAGATTTGCAAAACAAACTTTGCAAAATAAGTATTTGTCACAAACAGCTTTCCGACAAGGCATTTTCACAGGTGGGACAAAAGTAATCACCCTATTGGAAAACGCTATAACTTTTGCAAATGTCGCCAAATGTCAATTCGGTTTTGACATTTGTGAAGTAAACAAACGCAGAATACAAATCGACAAGCCATTGTTTCCATTTTTTTGCGCAACAATTCGTCGGTTGTGTTGGCATAGCGAGAATTTCGTCGCAGATGGCCACTCGCCTTGAAGAGACTGGGACAACACAAAATCTTTCCAAGGCTGGCCGGCCGCGGAGCAGCCGTTCTGTTGAGAATATCGCTGCTGTTGCCCAAGATGTCGAAGAAGAGCCCGGAACATCGACCAGACGACGTGCCACGCAATTGGTTATTAGCCGGTGGTCCCTACGTAGAATTTTGGTGAAAGATTTGAAAATGCTTCCTTACAAAGTGCAGACAGTTAATCAGCTGTTAGCTGTTGACCGCCAAACGCATATAACCTACGCTCAAGCCATCCTGAATCTCAACGAAGAGGTGGACGATTTGTCATCGAAAATTATCATGAGCGATGAAGCTCATTTCCATCTTAGCGGTTACGTGAATAAACAAAATAATCGTTTCTGAGCTTCACCCGCTAAAAGTTGCTGCGTGGTGTGCTGTTTACGCTGGAGGAGTCATCGGGCCATTTATTCTGAGAACGCCGCGGGCCAAACGAAGACTAAACGGCGCGCGCCACAGAGCCATGATTACCGAATTTTTTCTTCCTCAATTGGATGAATTGGAACTGGAGAACATATGGCTCCAATAGGACGGTACAACGGCGCACGCTGCTCGAGCCACAACCGATATTCTGAAGAAAGCATTTCCGGGTCGCTTAATCTCTCGTTTTGGTAATTTGCACTGGCTCCAGATAATAATAATAATAATAATAATTCATGATCAACCCGCCAATTAAGGGGGCATCGGTGGCCTGAGACTTCTGTTTTAGACCGACTTAAGATGGCATTTTGGAATTTGGAAAAAGTCAGAAAGGAAGCACCGGGGTTCGAACCCGGTTTACGTCAAGTGTGCAAGCCACTAGGCCACGAGGCCGAGATCACCCGATTTAACCGTTCCAGACTTCTTTTTATGGGGTTTTTTGAAGTCGTGAGTTTACGTCAACAAGCTTCAGACTCTTGAAGCCTTTAAGGAGAATATTGCCAGGAATGCGAGAACCTGTCGTCCGAAGTTCAATAGTTCTGGCAAGAATGTCATTAAACGGCCCCGTATGGACATCAACTCTGACGGCGGGCACTTGGCCGATATAATTCTCTCCACTTGATCGAATAAATTCTAATGGACTAAATAAACAAATTTCACAAGCAGAACCAAAGTTTTTCATAAAAAAAAAAAACTTATAGCAAAAGAACATCGGGTAATTACTTTTACCCCACCCTGTATTAAGATTGGAAAAAGAAAGAAGTCACAGGGAGAGGGTGGGGAGTAAATCTGGCTATTTCTTCGCTAGTAGTCCTTGTATCTTTAGTGCAGTGTTAGAATCAGTCTTGTAATTGTCCTTGTTTCCCTCAATTAATTAATTTAAAGATCGTTATCATAACTTTTCCTCGATTGAAGGAATCGTTTTCACTTCCTTTGTTGTGCGTTTGCTGGTAAAAACTCATTGTCACAATTGACATTTTATACCTTTTTTTATATGGGATTTGACAAAAATTCCCACTTCCTATGTTTGTAACCGTTTCAATTTTAGAGAAATTTTTCATTTAATTAATTAACACACATCACATGATAAACTCCTTTGGATTAGGATTTAAAAGAGAGAACAACATACAAAGTAAACTTACATTAATTCTGTTTTGGTATCGCTAACCACCACTTCGCCATCCTGAATCTGTTGATCCAATAAAGTCACCTTCAATTCCCTAACTTCATCCGTATCGATTGTCCCAAATAACCTACTCATAATACCCATTTTACCCTGTTGCGCCTTCACTCGTTCAGAATTTTTTACAGTAATATTATCCTCGGCAGATTCCAGCTTCAATTGCAACAATTCTTGGTGTTTGCACAGATTTTGGAGAGAACTAGCAAAGAAAAGATACTCCTTGAATTGATCCACTAGTAATTCTTCATCTTCCAACAAACTATCGATGCTCGACGATAACGAATCTAAATAATGTCCCGTCTTCTGTAGAGCATCGCCCATCTCCTTCTCTATGGCACTCCATTCGCTGAATACCCGACCATAATTTGCGTGCAGCTTGTAAACAGTATATTGTTTTTCGGCCACGCGAGATCTCGCTTTTAATAAATTATATATGCTCGTATGTAACGTATTGCCGTAGGTTTTTATGGACTCGAAACGTGGATCGGTATTTTTTAGACGGACTGATACACTTAAAGCTTTAAGTTTGTTTTCGGCAATTTGAAGATAACCTGTAAAAAAAAAGGGGTGCGTCACTTTATTATATTCGATTAATTAATTGCGAAACTTACCGTTCGATTTAAACATCTCCCTCCAACCATCTTCGTTTTGCAAAAATTCTATAAAATGCTTATCGTAACTTAAAACAGGGTGAGAAGCGATTAAGTAATAAAAACGTTTCCAATCCAGCACGTCTACGATCGACGAAATCTGGATCAAACGTATCCGTAGATACTTTCTGCCAACTAAATAGCACTCTCTTCTCCGGCAGGGGTGGTATCACTACAAACGGATATGTATGTTCCAGATAATCCCGTAATTGTTCAAATTCTGTATACCGTCTCCATACGGCGGATAATTTAGATAATTTATTTTGGAATTCAGGATCGGTAGCTCTAAAATAATATAAATAAAAACGTGATAATATCTACAAAATTTTCTGGTAATAATACTTTAAACTATTCGGGTAAAATTTATACATGTTTACGTTAAAATTATTATGATTAAAATGATTATCGTATAAGTGATAATTACTCACTTCGTTTCAATTAAGTACACCGTGTAGTATTCCCGAAGATTTAATGAACCGTTCGCTCGTTTTTCCGATTCCGAAACGGAAATCTCCCCGTGCCTTAAGAGGGTATCCTGAAAATTGAAATTTTGAGGTTAGTAAAGTTTATACTCACGTATTGATTAGAATTCGTCACCTCTTTTAAATTTCCACCTGTTAAATATAGTTTTTTAGATTTCGCGGAATTCTCGCACATTTTCGCGGTATTTTATTATTTTAGCACCAATTATTGTAATTCAACAAAACTTTTTAATATTCGTTTCCTTCTTAGCACAATCATATTTATACGGTTTGTTTTGATGGTCGTATACGACCTTTCAAAGCTTGTGTGTTATGTATGTTGATAATCATACTATGGTTCGATATAATTTGAACGAAATTCAATAAAACGGTTCATGAATTATTTTTAACATTTCTATCTACTTAAAAATGGATTTATCTTTTTTTAGGATGATTAACAGCGTAATATAGTAGAGAATAGTTTAAATATTTGAAACGTGTTGGTACTGTGAATAACTGCAATTAATCTTGTAATCGTCGATAATAAAGGCATTTAAGTTATTGTGTTACGCTATTGCACCTAAGATGACGCTGTAATTAGCGATATTTGAATAATTTAATTATATTATTTTAGTTATCACGAAATTAACACCTACAATTTTGATCTGTACTTTGTTCTCACTCACAAAGTACGAAAATTAAAATAAATATTGTGTGATTTTAAACATACACTCAAACTCATGATTATTATCTATCATTTAGTTTTATATAAATTAATTTGCGGAATGATACATTACAAATATTGTTATAAAAATTCCAAAAAATGATGTAATTGCTCATTGGCGACGTTATTGATTTAATAACAAATGTCTCAATAAAATTGAATTGTTGCAAGTTCCAGTGACAGCTTATGTCGAAATGTGACAGGCAAACCGCTATTTTTACTATTTTGACTTAGCAAATGGATGGCCAATATTAGATCAGACCCGAAATTTCAAATATACCAGGTGGCCAACTAAAAATGTCGCTCGGTCATATCTCTGGAACGGTTTACAGTACAGCTTTGGGAAAAAATATTCTTGACTAAAGTCACCCCGAGAAACATCTCGAAATTATTTAGAAAAGCATAGGATGACCGCTAGAGGACAACTTTTTTGTATTTTTTCAAATAAGGGGAGGGGAAAAAGGGAAACTTTGTATCGAAGGAACGCTTAGAACTCCGGTTCTGTTGAATCGAATTTTCCAAATTTAGTCTCGTTGAAAAGAGCATTACTCCTCCAATCTGATGCTTACAAATTGGAACCAATGTAATAAGTGACGTGCATGCTAGAGGGCGCCGTTTAAATTTTTTCGATAATTTTGTTTTTTCTCGAAAACATTAAATAGAAACATACATTTTTGGCAACAAACTAAAAAAGCAGGCTAAATTACCAATAAATGAGCGAAAACTTGGTATCGCTATCTTTTACCAATCCGAAGATATCTTCAGAAACATGTGGATGGCAAAAATTTCTTCTATAAATTTAAATTATTGTTTCCTGTAACCGGAATTTATATTTATCGATTGAAGCTATTTAATTTTATCTTGTCCGTCACCGCTAGAGGGCGATAAAGGACTTTAAATTTTATGATTTTTTAAAAGATTAGTGCGTGGAATGCTTGGCGGCCAAAAAAGTAGACTATCATGGATTTTCCTAAACCTACTCAAGCTAATGATTCAAATTGTTTAATATTGTCTTTATTTCTATCACCGCTAGAGCGCGTTAAAGAGAACAGAATTAGAAGACATGCCACTAGCAATTCGCAGCAATATGTTTTTCAATATGATGAGTATGCTGTGCATTTCTTCGTAAACGTTCGCAATTTTCTGATTCCCTGATAAGTGGATGTAAGACGTCAGTCTATTTCCATGGCCACCCAGGACCCCAAATTTGACTTGTTTGGATTTTTATTTGTGGTGGCGAAAAAGTCTCTTATTTTTGCAACATGATCTACTGCTCGTAACAATTTGGTTGTGGAAATAGGAAATATCGTTCAAAGTACTTTTAAGACAGAAATAGAGATTGGAGTTCTATCCACTCGTTGTAGACTGGAAGTTTGCATCCAAAATAATAGGAGACAACTTCAAGATTTAGGCCGCCAGTAATATAAACTTTGTTATGCTGTTTCCTTTTTTGTTGCTTTTCTGCAATGTTTCTTTGAATTATATCATTGTGTTTTTGACTAAAATCTTAAGCTTTCAATTCATTATTTTATAGTATAAACATAAATATAACCTTCCACGCAGTGTTCTTTTCAAAAATCATAAAATGTACATAATTAATTTCCTTAACGCCCTCTAGCGCTCATGGACAACAAAATATTAAACAGATTAAATCACGAAACTTAGGCCAATGAAAATCCTTTCTAATAAGACTAAATTCGCTAAATTCCGTTCACGGGAAGTAGAATAATTTAAATTTAAAGAAGCCATTTTTACCACCCACACGTTTTCGAAGATATCTTCGGATTGGTAAAAGATAGCGATACCAAGTTTTTGCTGATTTGTCGGTAATTTAGCCTGCTTTTTTAATTTTTTGCCAAAAATATACGTTTCCATTTAATATTTTCGAGAAAAATAAAATTCCCAAAAAAATTTAAACAGCGCTCTCTAGCATGCCCTCTATTTCACAAAATACAAAAAAAGTTGTAAGATGTAAAATATGCAAAATTTTCAGTAGATTCCGATTTTCATATTTATGATAGACGTTAATTTGGTAAATTTTGCGTAAAATAAGAATTAAAATTTTTGGGGATCAGTTATGCCCTCTAGCGGTCATCCTAGGCTTTTCCAAATAATTTTCAGATGTTTTTCGGGGTCACTTTAGTCAGTCATATTTTTTTCCCAAAGTTGTAACGATTCCAAAAACCGTTCCTGAGATATGGCCGAGCGACATTCTTAGTTGGTCACCCGGTACACGTTTTGTTACGTATGTGTGACGTTAGAACATGATGTCGTTAGGTTGTAATGGAATGTTATTAATCGCCACTTGTATTATAAGAGAATAGTCATCATTCTATTGAGATCTTGGACATATAGTGCCTGACAAATGATGTCCTGTCGCATTTCAAATAAAAATTGAATATTAAGGCGCGTTACGTCATCCTCTATCGATTTGATCTATAAGAATTAAGAAATATCTTATCTGGCCCATAAACAAAAGCGAGCGTAAAAAATTTTGGCTAATTTAAATTTATTCTCCAATAAAGCAGGTATAGCCGATTACAGAACAAAATCATGTTTCAATACTCTGCGAATAGAAATACTTTACCTGAAAGGTATCTTTCCAAGTATAGACCGCAATTCTCCACGGCTATCGCTTTCCAAATAGAGATGACGCTACAGCTTACAGGAGAAACGATAAAAAAACTGACAGACAGAAGTAGAAGTTAGCTTATCAACTTGTGCCCCGATCCACTACTTACTAGCCAACCAACGTTAAAACAGAAAACTTGATAGTGATACTATTGCACAATTCAAAAAAAAAAAAAATTTAAACAGTGATTAAATTGTTTCTAACCGCTACAGACCTTTTTACATGTAATTGTTTAAGTGTGTTTACTGCGTTTTACTAATCCGGTTATAAGAGATTAAAGCAATTAGTGCGTTGCATATTATTAATTTCGTATATTGGAATGAACACCTTATTTAGTTCTATATTTTCATGGGCTCATTGTCAAGAGGTGGGTAAGTTTTTTTCATCATACTTTTCTCAATCATCTGTGCTCTCATTATATCAACCAACCAGTCACAAGGGGGAAAAAAGAGTACACCTACAAACATGACGATACCGTACAGAAACGGATGTGTATAAGGTTCATCCGCTCGGAGATGGGCCAGGAAATGTTGGTTTGCAGTATTCACGTTATCGATCATTTTCTAGCAATTTAAAATGCAAAAATGCAATTGCCAAAGTCAATGCTACGCATAAAGCGAGCCAAGGGTGTATCCTCTCTTTAAAGTAATTTAGTTTATTTGTGTCAATGTTGAATTCGTCGAAAAATTCTGTGCGGTAATTGCTGCGGTTTTTCTGTTAAATTTAATTTAAGAAGAAAGTAATAAATGATTTATAATAAAAATATGTTGTGACAATAATATTTGTTTAAGAAAGATAAGCATCAGTTTACAAAAAAATATCTTAGGTAATATTTTTTATTATTTTAATGCAATTTTGTTGATACCATGAGATTCATTAAAAATTGTCCGCGTGTACTTTTGCTCTCTAAGGTCAAGCAGTAAGAAAGTTCGTGTACTTGAAACGATGACATGATTTTGCAGTTACAATTAAAGCGTTGTGATCTTTAAGATTTACTGATTTAATAATCGATTACAAGGTTTTATTTTATAATTCAAGAAGAAATTTTTTTTGTCGACTACGTTGCCTAATCGATTCATTTTTTTATTTATTTTTTTTAATTTCTTGTGCAGCATCTAAATTAAAATATATTTTCATTAAATATATTTAATCTAGAATTTCTATTCTTATATTGTCAAAACTTTTAGATTTTTTGAACACAAAATCAATCTGAGATTTTAGGCAACATGGTTGCAGTTGTTTTGCCGGTACCATAGTTACGCTTTATATCTCAAATTTAATCAAAGCAACGCCAGATGTGGATGGAAAATTAAATTCATTTTATACACACTTTTTTTATAACCTTCCACGTATTTTTTGCCCTCGGCTGCCGCCTCGGATTCACAATAATGTCTTACACCATAAAAACCTTTTTTCGCTTTAGTGTAGTGGTATACAATGTGTCCCAAAAGGTCCGTAACAGCCTTGTAAGTCCTGTATTATAGTCTGCATACTGGATAGGATTGACCAACGTTTGACCATGATCGACCACCAAGTAATTTTTTTGAAAACTTAACAATAGTCGGAAAAAAATGAAAAAAAAACCAGTTCATATCTCCAATGAAATGACATCAAACCTAGAAAATGTCACAATGCATCGCATTTTTCACGAATTTGGGAGGTGGTAATTTTAAGATCGGATAAAATTTAACCGGAGGGTGGTCAAACGATAATTTTCAGTTTTCTGTGGTCTAGAGACACAAGACAATAAGTCCTATTATTTTCAGCGTTTGACCACCTCTAAAAATGTGTGAAAAATGTGATGCAAGAGGTTGTGACATTTTCTGGGTTTGATGTTATTTCATTGGAGATATGAACTTGTTTTTTTCATTTTTTTCGTCTGTTGTTTAGTTTTCAAAAAAATTGCTTGGTGGTTAATCCTATCCTGCAACAAAATTTTAGTGTTTGAAGTGTGAAAGGTGATCAAACATGTCAATCGAAAGCGGTGATGGTCAATAAATGGTCAATCCTTTCCGGCATTTCTCTCGATTTTTTACCACTTTGTGGTCCCAACTTCGCACACCTTGAAGCACCTTTCCATTCCTCAGCTAGCATTCGAGAATGGTTGGAAGTGCATATCAGAGCAAACAAAATATTTACTCGATCGACACTGATGGATTTTTTCCTTTGGGGCTACCTGAAAAACCAGGTCTGTAGCTATTGGCCGTTCCGAGACTTGAACCAGATGAAGGATGACATCCTGGAGTGTGCAAACGGAATAGGGGCTATTATGCTGTATCTACATGAGATCGTGACGTGCATGGCAGATGAAGGAGGTTTCATGGAGTGATTGTATTGCTGTTGCGGCAATTTGGGACACACTATATTGTGTCGTGTTGATTTAGAAAGAGAATTTTGTTTCTTATCAAATTGTTTCTCGTTTACCTTCAATCACAGGAAATGGCTTTTGTTGAGATGAAGGTATCAATCAATTTCAAACGTACTATCTTTATATCCTCATTTCAGTTACAAGTGGAAATATATTTGGGAATAAAAGATAAATATAGATAATAATCAAAATTATGTATAGTAAAAATGGTGCCAAATATTCACACTTTTCAAGCAATTTCAAACGAATGAGTTGACAGAACCAATATCCATTTAGTAACACTGAATAGTTAGTAGTCAGTAGTTAGTTGACTGAATAATAAATGTCAAATGCTCAAACTTAGTGATCATAGAGTGTCTTAAACATTCGATAAAGAAATTGTTCCCATGCAAGAATTTTGGTGCAACCAACTTTTTTTTTGCTGAAATTGCTCAAAACATCGCCAAAATTTTTTGCTCTGCTGAAGTACATCCCCTTGATTTTTCTTAAAAAAAATGTACCCAAATCCATTTCAGATTCAGAAAGTTATACAGTGAATATCTCACAATCGGTATCATTATCATTTAGATCTTCCAATTAAAATTTTTCTTAAGCCATGTTGAAAAAAAACAGTTCACTCATATTGCCAAAATATATGATGCATTATGGAAATATTACATATATACAAAATTCAACAACTTACTCGAGACAGTTGAATGTAATATAATTTATCAATCAAAATGGGTCGATGGCCGCAGTGGTTAGGCGGCCGACTATTGTTGTGAGAGGACGATAGGTGCCGGGGTTCAATTCTCTGGAGGGACGGTGACATTTTTTCAGAGAGTTTAATCCCGGATCGACTTGCCATTCGCTGTTGGGAGCAAAGTGATTAACAGCGCGGCATCATAAATGGCGATATGATGCTGTCACAAAGCCATTTAAAAACAACTTACACACACTAAACTACACCGCAAGAGTTGCAGTGATAGCCAGACAAGTAATACAGCTTACGGAGCCACTGCAACTAAGCACCCACCACACATTAAAAAAATAGACATTATTAATAGTTTTGAGGGTAATCAGAAAAAATCACTTTTTTATTTAGAGGTTGAGGATACAGGCAGATATAAATGCAATTAAGTATCCTTATCAAGTAAATATTTATAATATCAAATTTGTTACACGTTTTAATCCTACAAGGACAAAATAAGTGAATTGTTCTTATAGTTCTTTCAACGATATAGCGATCCGACATTTTATTGCGTATTAGGATTTTTTCCAATCTTTGAAAAAACTAATCAGCGTCTACTGTATACAGAAAAAGAGACAAACATGCCTTCTGTTGTGGTCAGATATTTTCACGCAATAAACTCTAGTCGGATCGCTATATAATCGAAAGAACTATACCTACGTTTTTTTTTCACCCTTTTCCAACAATTTTCATTTTCATACGAGGATGTATTGATATCTAGACGCGTCCGTCATATAGTACACGAGAAAATTTCTGCAAAATGGATCTTCAGGTGTCTGAATGTTGACCAGAAGCGTGCAAGGGTGAAAACCTCATATTTGATCTGTGCTCGGTTGGAAAATAATGCAGACTTTTGAAGCCTTATTGCTATTGTGGATGAAACTTGGGTACATTTCTACGACACAGAAACAAAACAACAATCGATGAAATGAAGACACTCTGGTTCTCCAATGCCTAAGAAGTTTAATCATGATTGATTTACTATCTATTTTGGTTCAAAATTTCATAATTATAGCTCTATCTACAAGTATCATCGTACCTGAAAAATTACCGTTAATTGACTTACGAAACGTATTACTCAGACAATTGAATCCTTTAATGTGTATTTTCATATAAACAAAAATTACAAAATATTAATTATTTCGTTGATAATTTTGAATTCGATATAGTACACAATTATAACCTTATCAATATATTTATCAAACGTATGATGAATAAATTTCCATCGATTGTGTAACATTTATATGAAATAAACTGTTGATAAAATTCGATAAACTTCCTTTTCTATAGCTCGCGTTACATAGTCTAAAGTAAAGAATAAATACCTATCTTTAGGAAAGGTTTTTTTAATTTTAAACCTTTGTTAGTTCGTTTAAATGTCATCATTATTTTTAATGCGGTCTTAAAATATTCAAGCAGGAAATAAAAAAAAATTAATATAGCATTCTATTAATAAAATCTTTGAAATGAAATCAATACTTTATTAGCGAAAGTATGTTAATGTATTATTATACCAGACGTTAATCTCCTAAGCTCTGCATTAAATTGTTAATGTAAATACATTTGCATGTTGTATATTGTTTGAGATTATAAAATGAGGTCATATGTGCGTATCGTGACATATGTGTGTATGTAGCCGTATTTTAAGGTTTTATATGAATATATTATGCAATTCAATGCCACCAGACTGTACCCGCAAAGTGCACTAAATAAATATGTTTAATTGATTAGTATTAAATAAGAAAGTGTGACAAAATTCATATACATAGCAATATACAGGGTTTCCACGGCCGAGTGGGACATAGGGAGAATACATGTAAAATCGGTTTTCGGTGAATATTATCTCCCTAATACTACTTCATCCAAATTTAAGTGCCGAATATTATAACTGGGTTAACAATGAACATTTCCACAATCATAGTACAAAACAAGTCATTTTAATAAAGCCAAAAAATTATTATTTTTAAACCTATTGTACGTGAATTCCTAATAAGGCTTTTAACACGTAAGTTAGTGCAAGTGGCTGTGGCCCAGACGTTCACGCGACGCCTTAATAACGTAAGGCACAGATTCTTTGGGGTTCGAATCCGAGAAATGAATTTTATTTTTTATTTTTTTTAAATCTTGATTAAGTTTTGTTGTTTATTTCGACAAATGATTCGTTGTTAGTAGCAATTAAAAATCGAATAATATAATAGCACGTGATCATTTTTGTTATTGTAAAAATTATTCATTATTTACCTTAATCCTTAAAAAATCGATTTTATAGTCTTCAAAATCTCTGATTTTTGTAGTGTTATTGAATTTGTAGCATTATTGTTGGAGATAAAAAATAAAACTAATCTGCCGGGATTCGAACCCTAAACAATCTGTACATTTGCGTTATTAAGCCGTCGCGCGAACCCTTGCGCCATGGACGCTTGCACTAACTCACGTATTAAAAGCCTTATTAGGAATTCACGAACAATAGATTTAAAAATAATGATTTTTTGGCTTTATTAAAATGACTTTCTTTGTACTATGATTGTGGAGATGTTCATTGTTAACCCAGTTATAATATGCGGCCCTTAATTTTGAATGAAGTAGTATTAGGGAGATAATATTCACCGAAAACCGATTTTATATGTATTCTCCCTATGTCCCACTTGGCCGTGGAAATGATGTTTTTGGCGCAAATAACATTAAATATAAAAGCTCTTCTGCCAACGCCAATTTTATAAATGCAATATTTTTAGAATTCCAAACACAATATATTTTTTTTAATATTGCATTTATAAAAATGGCATTCGCTGTTGAAAATATTGCAACTGGCAACACTGTAGAAACGCAATTTTTTTTAATTTCTTTATTTTCATTTTCTGGATTCGAAAAAACGTCATTTTCTACAGATTTGACAGCTATTTTGACAGCTCAAATTTGTATGCTTAGGAATAGGATTTAAAAAAACACCGAAGAACTTGTTTTATTAATTTTGTCAAAAACGATTAATATCGAGGATCAAGTAAAATTGACCTTGAAAATATTGTTTTCTCGTAAACAAATTTTGTCACCCCCTTGTACCCTATTAAGGGTTGAATTTTAAAAAATCCCGAAATATGTGTTTTATTTATTTAATGGGTTTAAGTGGTTAGGCGACTGGCTATCGTTGTGGTGGAACGATAGCAGCCGGGTTTCAATTCTCTGGAAGGACGATGACATTTTTTCAGAGACTTGAAATCCGGATCGACTTACCATTCGCTTTTGGGAACAAAGTGATTAAAAATTAATTATGACTGAGAGTATTGTGTCAAGTAAATTTGACTATAATAATATTATTTTTCAAACACACCCTCTTCTTCCCCGTCCACAAGCGGGTCAATTAAAAAAAAAACTAGTTCCGATCTTACCCACAAGAGGGCATGGGGTTGGAATTAGTCCATTTTCGGAGGTATTATACAATTAAGTTTTAAAAATTAGATCTCGGCATTCGGAGATGCACTGATGAGACCTGGGAGGTTTATTTTTCATTGTACGCGTTCGCAGGGTGGTTTCCCACAATATACTATAAACGCTAATTACAGGCGTTGTTTTTTTGGTTTTTACAAAGATTCATTGACACATTGACGACCGTAAATATTATTTCTTAATACAAATTTTGTCTTTTCCTTTTATTCTGTTAGGGAGAGGGGAGAGAGGGAATCTCCTCTTAAATGAAACCTTTTTGAAATGGAAAATTGCGTCGACTCAAAAATATTTAATTTCCTGTAAATTTTAACATATTATTGATAAAATAGCAAATTATTGAAATACAGAGCATTCCAATGAAATCGATCCACCTTAAATAAGAAGAAAACGTCAAGAAATATGAAAAAAACACCGAGACATGTCGATATTTGTTTGAAACTAGGTTTTGCCCCCTCCCATCTCTCCCGATCACCCCTACCCAACAGCATCGAACATTAAAATTTCAAATGGCACTACGTCGTTTTTTTATCGTAATTTCCTGTAAATTTTAAAATATTATTGATAAAAAAGCAAATTATTGAAATACAGAGCATTCCAATGAAAACGATCCACCTTAAATAAGTAGAAAACGTCAAGAAATATGAAAAATACACCGAGACATGTCGATATTTGTTTGAAACTAGGTTTTGCCCTCCTCCCGCCCTCCCCCAGAATCGAACATTAAAATTTCAAATGGCACTACGTCGTTTTTTATCGTAATTTTCTGTTAATTTTAAAATATTATTGATAAAAAAGCAAATTCTTGAAATACAGTCATTCCAATGAAAACGATCCACCTTAAATTTGTCAAGAAATATGAAAAAAAACACCGAGACATGTCGATATTTGTTTCAAACTAGGACCTCCCCCCACTCTCTCCCTCCCAGCATCGAACATTAAAATTTCAATGTGGGACAGCCTATAGCTATTCTTAATATATTCTAAGGTTTCAAGGTGGATCGTTTTCAATGGAATGGTCTGCATATTTAACAGCAAAATTTTTTCGACTAAAAAATGTCGTTACTTTCTGTCAGTTTGACAGGTTGTATTAAAATAGCAACAAAGCGACAAAATATTTTATTTTCTGTTAATTTGACAGTTATTATTATTTTTTTTATGTGTGGTGGGGGTTTAGTTGTAATGACTCCGTAAGCTATATTACTTGTCTGGCTATCACCGCAACTCCCGCGGTGTGGTTTTGTGTGTGTAAATTGTGTTCAAATGGCTTTTTTGACAGCATTACATCGCCTTTTATAATCACTCCCTTCCCAACACCATATAGTAAGTCGATCCGGACTTCAACTCTTTAAAAATGACACCGTCCTTCCAGAGAATTGAAACCCGACTCCTATCGTCCCACCACAACGATAGTCAGCCGCTTAACCACTGCAGCTATCGACCCGATAAGCTTCATTATTATATTATAAAATTATATTTTCCTGATTCTAAAATTTTCTTTAGCCTGTTTGATTCTTACCTGACATTTCTCATCATCCTCTGTTATGTCACCACACCATCATTAAGATCATTTCAGTGATAAATTTGTTATTAAGCTTATAAAAGAAAGTAATAAATACGATTACACGATATTTATCTCACAAGTCGCTCTCACTTTTCAAATTCCATCACTGATTGCACTATTTCATGATGTATTAAATATTAAAATAATATTGAAGTCTAAAAATAGCATTTCACAAATATGAAATCTAGTAATGCGCTATTGTCAAAAAACTTTAATTGTCAATTTTGAAGTTTATACAATCGAAGTATTATTTTTTTTTACACCAGTATAACGTAAATTTTTAAGCAAATGGATCAAACTATGCAAATAGTATTATCGGTGTACGTCGGCCTGTACCTGCTGCACTCTATGAAAATGCGCGTTAAGCGTAAAATCATGAATGCTTTACACCGTTCCATAACTTCAACGCTTTAACTATTACTACCGAAAGTATTATTTTTAAACGGGATTTCGTCATCATATAGGCAATGCTATTCTGTCTATCTTTACTACATAGGTACTACACTATTCACTACGTATTATACCCACGTTTAACGCCAGTTGTAAGTTTTTTTTTTTTTTCGAACGGATTTAAATGCACAATATCGGACGTTATCACCTCAAAACTGACCGCGAACATTAACAGTTTTAAGTTAAGCGCGGGACGCTGCAATCACTGTACGGACTTCACCGCGAAGATTTATAAGATTATATGGTGATGACAGTTGTTGATAGTGATGATGGTAATAAAACGGAAGGCAATAGCACCGAAGCTAAGGCCAAACAGGCTAAAAACCCGGAGGAATTAGACGAGGTCAGTTTTTATACATTTTTTAATTTAATATAATTCGAGCGACCTTTTCACCTTGGTGAATCGCGATCTGTCAAAGAACTGTCAATAATTTTCAAAAATCTGGATTCGAATTAACCTTTTTTTTTTTCACCAAAAAAAAAAAAAAAATCTATTCACATTTATTTCTCGCTACTTATTTGATTTGATTACGACGTTATTATATTTTTGGGACGATCAGGTCGTGTTTTAAGCGATGATTTTCGTGTCCTCTACATATCCGGAAGGTCGCATTGAAAACTACAAAATAACGAATAACATGACTTTTGAGAATCTTGGTGGAATGCCAGGGGACGCGTCTTCCACGGTTAAACGATAAATCTGTTTTACTATAAACCCATGTTTGCTCATAATACTCTCTTTGTTTACTTCAAACAAACATCATCGAATAGCACGCTTCTAATATGAATGGGTATTTTATTTTGTTTGTTGTAAAAATTTTCGACCTGTTGTACCTACATTCTATGCTGTGTTAGTTGTAGGCTTAAATTTAAATTAGCGCTTTTTTATTTACGATTGTGTTAACTTATCTTTTGAGTAACAATGAGCCTCGTTAAGTAAATAATTAAATATTTGGTGTTATTTATTGCTATAAAAATATTTGAATGCAAGCTAATTTTCCTAACACATTTAGAAGTGAAACGGGTAGACTAGATTATTTAGTCCTTGGAAATTTAAAAAATATGCTTTAAGCTCTTTAAAGTTCGAGTGAAAACATATTTTTTCCATTGTTATATAATACTATTAAGTTGGTGTTAAGTTTATCGATATGTGCAAATATTTGGAATATTATTGCTTAAGTTTCAATCTATAAATATTCGGTCGCGAAAGCCTGTGATGTTTAATAGTTTTTTGCAACTTTTCCATGAAATTGCGAAACTATTTTGTATAAATATGTCGATAGATATTAGTCACGACCGAAATTTTAGTATCTCTCAAAGTGAGCGTCCGTTCTATGGATGGAACCCTAGGGTTCCATTACTACTTTATAAAATGTATAAACTGTAAATCACAAGCTTCTGTCGCGATTGATTTAAAGAGAATTAGTCATTACTTTAGCGAGTCCACGATGATCGACTACGAATGATTTAAAGTTTCACCGTTAGAAAATTCAAGCTGCACACAAGCTGAAACCATTCAATCACGTGAAGTGACAACAATTAATCTGTGCAAAGATTAATGATCATCACAACCTTATCATGTCGGACGAGGCTAATTTCTATATAAACGAATATGTGAACATAAAAAATGTAGGCATTGGACAGCTGACTACCTTTGCTAATTGCAGTTTTGATGATTGGGTGATACTTTGAGGATGACAGAAAGAATGTAGTCTGTTGATGTGAAACTTTTATACTTGAACAACCTCACATCTTTTTTGCTGGGGTGTCAATGGTAGTCCATGTAATTTTTTTACAGTTTGGCAACATTTTTTCTTCTTGGAAAGCCTGAAAAAGGAAATGCTTCAAAGTGCTACGCAAAATCCGAGGATTCGCTTCGTATGTGATTCAATGGTTATTATCTGAAGGACATTCTTCTTCCAAATTGAATTGATGCAAGTTATTAAATCAGCAGACAAGTAGATAATATCTGAATAAGATAGCAATGATAGAAAACAACGGTTCATGTGTCGCAGAATCTCTGTACTGTAAAGGCAATCGTGGCAGCTGATTGTCTACAGAGCAAAGTATTGCCACCTTTGCTATGCTTTCTGATGACGGATGGCCTGTTTTCTGAGCTTTGTATGGCGGACTTCCATGCAAAAGGCCCGAGAGAATGCAAATTGTTTACTCGTTACGAAATGGTGCAAAAGAGACGAGTTAAATTTGGGAAGTAAACTGTCCAAATTACTGTCAATTACCTAGATGTGATCTTGGATGATAAACTGACGCATAAATCGTACTTGGACTAACTGACGAATAAATCCATGATTGTCTTTTGGGACTGTAGAGGAATTTTTGGAAAAACGTGGGGGTTGAAACCTTTAATGGTGCATTGGCTGGAGACGAAGGTTATAGTACGAGAGATGGCGTATTTTTATGTTATCTACCTAGCTTTGAAACAAAAGAGTGACGATGGCAAACAAATTATTGAAAAATTGCTTTCACTGTTAGAAGTACATGTGCTAAGTTGTGTTTAGTTTGTGCTGTTTACAGAGATTTGAGACGGTCTACTTCTCGATAAAATGAGTGAAACTAAGGTTGAACATCGCAGCGTTCTTGACAAAAGAAGGCAACGATCCAAAAGCAATTCATGAAGAATGGTTGTTGTGTATGGGGAAGATGCACCATCTTATTTTTACGTAAAATATTGGTCTAAACTCTTTCGATGGGGCCGAGAGTCAATGAATGATGACCCAAAGTTCGGACGACTTGTTGAAGCTCGAACTGAAGACCTTGTCCGAAAAGAAAAATTTGGGTATGACGAAGGTGTGAAGAACGGTGGATACCTAGATTGTTTACACCTGAACATAAACTGAACAGAAAATAAGTTTCTCAAGAAAATTTGGCCGAGTTGGAGACGGACAAAACATTTTGATTTCGAATTATCACTGGGGATGAGATTTGGGTACATCATTGGGATCCTTCTACTAAACAATAATCTATGTAGTGGGTTCATAAGGGCTCTCCTCTACCAAAAAAGACCAAGACACAATTTTCTGGAAAAAAGCTGATGACAACTGTTTTCTGGGATGTGGAAGGAGTCTTGCTTATTGAATATATGTCAAGATTGTCTACAATAAATGGAGAGGCCTACGGAAACACAATTAAAAATTTGGTGCACGACAATTGCCGGGTTCATAAGGCAAACAAAGTTCAGTAGATAATTAATGACTGAAGAGAGGAAAAACTTTTTATATTTAACTTTTTCGAAAAAATGTATTCTTTATAAAAAAAACTGCTTGTTTTAAAACAACTAATTCAAGTGAGTTATCTTTATTAACTTCAATAATTTTAACAGAATATATCTTCTCTAGTTATGTGACAGTCCTGTCAAATTAGGTATTTATCAGGTACATGTTTGTCCCTGTCAAATTTAACATTCAATTAGAGATTGTATGTAGTACAGTGCTATGGAACCGGAGAAAATAGCTACAGGTGGGTCATTGATAAATTAGATAAGATCATCAGAAAATTTATGAGAACTGATTCTGTACAAAACATTAAAGAGCAGACAGTGCAATTTGATGCTGAAGATGCTGCGGCTATAATAATTATACAATCTGTGGACAAAAGCCTTACCATGTCGTTAAGAAGACGATCTTTGCAGCTAGGAATGACTAAATCGCACATCCATAATATCTTAAAACGGCTTAAAATAAAACCTTATAAGCCAGTTTTTAATCAAAATTTGGAAAGAGGCGATGAAGGACAACGACTACTCTTTTGTTTATGGATGGGTGAGAAAATCATTGCAAATGAAAGAAGCTTTGATAGAAGAATTATGTTTTCTGACGAAGCAACATTTTCTACTAAGTGGATAGTTTCATCGCAACATGTTAGATACTGAAACGACATTAATCCGCATTTTCGAATTTTAATTTTTTAAATCGCCGCCAATATTTTCAAAAGGTTAATGTCTGGTGTGTGAGGAGGGGGGATAATAGGATCTTACTTTTTTGATGGAAACAAATCAGCATACCCATTTTCATTTGTTAGAATTTTTTTTTAGCGACAGTATGGACCCTTTAGTTTAGCTTATCGCAGTACAATGTACTTTCAAAAAAATGGCTGCAGGGCTTACATGGCTCGTGCTGTAGTAAATTGCTTAAATAATAAATTTGGAGATAGATGGACTGGAAAAAATAGACCAATTGGGCGGCGTCCAAGAAGCCCAGATCTCACAATTGCAGATTTTTATCTCTGTGGACGTTTGAAACAGATAGTTTATAGTCAGCCGTTACCCAATGACATAGATGTCCTTGTCAATTCGTGAAATAAAAAAAAAGTTTTGTTGAATTTCGAGTCTAGTCTTGTTATCTGTTCCAAAACATTCTGCCAAAAGTATTGAAGTTAATAAAGATAACTCACTTGAATTGGGTGCAAAACAAGCAGATTTTTTTATAAAGAATTCATTTTTTCGAACAAGTTAAAGATGGGAAAGTTGTTCCTCTTGTTGTTCACGGGAACATACTGTAGAGTTAAGGCATCCATCTTATAGCCCCAACCTAGCTCAGTCAGACTTCTTCTTATTCAAAAATTTAAAAAAAAAGCATATCAGGAGAAAGCGTTTTTCGTGTGATGAACAACTCAAAGAAGTTATTGAAGAATATTTTGCGAGGTTACCGAAGCAATTTTTTTCTGAGGGTATGAGACAATTGGAAAAAAAGATGGAATAAATGTATTAGTGTTGAAGGGAGTTATGTAGAAAACATTTTTTTTGTTCTCTTATGGGCTTTTTTTCACGGCTAGATAGATAAAAATACGCCCTCATATCTTCTGTAATCTACGTCTCACTAGTTTGGTGGCATAAAGTCTAGTCTAGTCTAGGTCAAGTTCTCAACACTAACGGCAGCCATGGAGACATTTTTGGGCTTCCTTCGTTATAGTTGGTGTTGTGGTCACAAGCAACTATACTATAGGAGACTATAGAGGAAAATGTAGTAGGTGTAAAGGATTCATCATCTCATCTCCTGTCCAAAAGCAGGGAGAGGCGGATTTGGTTTGGTGTAGATCATTAGATTAACTCATAATTAGATGTAAATAAAAACTTTCGATCAGGTAGTGGATTTTTCTGTTCGGATGTAACCAAATTGAGAAGGCTAAAACACCTAATGCGCTCATTTAATAATCATAGCTGTGTGAGAATTGCCTTATTCTTTATTTTTTGATTGAATACCAAATTAAAAAAAAAAACTATTTCTCTAAAAATAAATAAATAAACCTGCATAATACAAACACCATCATTAAAAATCCAAGAAGGACAATTCCTATAGGCCTTCCGGTTAGAAGCGTTAATGAGACGTCAACAAAAAAAAAATTCTTCGTCATTCGTCTCTGATGTTGGCCGCAAACAGACGGCGATTTTCTCGAGATAATGATGTTATCATAGAACTTGAGCGTGGCCTGGACGTGATCACGTTAGTCCCACCGATCTAGCGCAAAGACAGACGAGTTGGTCGAAGTTTACGTCACACACGTGATTTCCATTTTTATGGCTTACTTATAATTTGATGCGTGTGCTTGTAATGTAATAGTATGTAGTCGATAATGATTTAGGGAGCTCTCTTTTACACAGACATATATTTCCGCGTTCTATTTTTAAATTCAGATTAATTAAAGAAGGCTTAGAGTAAATGTAATTAAAGTACGGTTTAACCAGTTTTATCGTTATCGCGTCCGCTTAAATGAAGTGCACGTTATCAACGTATTTGCGTAAAATACTACGATATTGCCGTTCATAATGTCGTCTAGTGTAGATTATCGTAATCTGAGGATTGTAAGTGAGAATATACACGTTTAGTTTATTCGCGATATGATCGTTTTAATAATATTTAATTTATGATCGATATATTATCGCTGTATAATTTATAAGGATTATAAAATGTCGAGGGCCGAAAGTTGTACCTTGCAGTACACCTCATTTTTCACGATGATAATTCTTATTTGCGTTATTTACAGGGAGCAGGCTACTTAAAACGGGCGAATCCAGATCAACTTTTGGACATCTTCAACAAGTATGCATCGGTCGAGAAGAATGGCGAGAAGTTAATGACCCCAGAGGACTTCATTAGAAGATATCTGGGATTATTCGAAGGTAACGATTTTAATGCGGATTCGGTACGTCTCCTCGCGTCAATCGTCGACACAAGTAAAGATGGTTACATCTCGTATTCGGAATTTCAAGCGTTCGAGGGCCTCCTCTGTTACCCGGACGCCCTGTATAAAACGGCTTTTCAATTATTCGACGTTAACGGAAATGGACTGGTTAGTTTCTGTAAGTATTACCGATTCTAATCTATAGAGGCACCACCCTCTAATTTTGATTTTATTCGTTCGATCAGCTGAATTCGTTGAGGTGATGACGAAAACTGAACTTCATCAGAGGATACCGTTTAATATACAATCGTCGTTCGTAGAATTGTATTTCGGTAAAAATAAGCAACGGGTGATATCGTACAGCGAGTTCAGTCAATTCTTGCACGACTTCCATGAAGAATACGCAATAGAAGGCTTCCGCAGGGCCGATAAGAATGGTTCGGGTTTTATTTCCGTTCATGATTTTCAAGATATTATGATCAGCATTAAGAGCCATCTACTGACGAAGCAAGTACAATCACATCTTATAGAGGTGAGTAAGCGGTAAAAAAAGGTTTCGAATAACACGATTTTTAAAAATATCTTCCTCGAAAAACAAGTTCGTAAATAAACGATTCGAACGTAAGAATTGGAAATTGTTGATATTTTGTTTTTTCGTTGTAATCGGAACGTTGCATACACACCACACGAGTAATTTGCTATGTGAAACTTTATATTTCTGCGGCACTCTGATTACTAACTAACCTTGAATACCTAACATTACGAAATATGAAGTTATCGTTTGTTGAATCATATTAATTTAGTTTGTAAAATTTTTATTGGTTTAGCAACTTTATGAATGTCATAATATTACGTTCCCACTTATGTTAAGGTACAGCTTGAAAAATTATTTGAACTTTTACGAGTCGAGAGTGACCTAGAAAGTAGTTCTTTAATTAAAAAGAAATGTTTGCAATTTTTGTATTAATATGATTTGAATTCAAGCATAAGTGCGTTTTGAATTTTATTGTTTGGAAAATATGAAAACAAGTTCATGTTAATTTAGATCCTAATTTAGATAATTTCTGAGATACAGGATGTATCTTGGTGTTATTTTGGTCCGAATATACTCTCAGATGTTCTCAGATGGAGTAGATAAAAGAAAAATTATCTTGCTTTAAAAAAAACAACACAAAACACTGAAAGCAGTATTTTTGGCCAGAGTAGTAGATACAGTATGGCATTAAGAATTGATTTCTGGGAATGAATCCAAACATCATTGGACAGAGACAGGCCCGTTAGGAGGGCTCTCTTCTTGCACCCAACATTTTTTAATCTTTACAGTAGAAGTTCTAAGAAATGGGGTTAACACTGTCCATTGATTAGAAGACGTTTACATTAATTTACAATTACAAATTTATAATCTACAACATTTTGCATAACAAGGAGACATATACTGCCGTCCTAAGCAAGAAGGCAGTATCTCCAATTTTTGTTATTTTCGGTTTACCCTTTTTTATTTGTTCCTTATATCATTATACATTACCTTACAAAGCTAGAACGGCCTGGTAGACCATCAAAATTGTAGTAAATCCATTTGATATTGAACATTCCTAAGTTAAAATGCAGTAAGAACCTTCTTCTGGAAACCATGGATCCAATTTATGATTGTAGTAAACATGAAATTGAAGACACAGGACCTAAACTATATGAAAAATTAAAGCCAGTCAGACTGCACACCATTGAGGAATCAACTTTGCGTGCTACACCCACTTTGAGGAATTTTCAATGTGATTCAGATGACTCACTGAAAGACCCTGACTTTCTGATGTTTAATTCAGGAGAAAGCTCTGGATCAGAATCACACAACGACAATTCCAATGTCGCTAATTGGACATCTATCGATACAAGCATTACAACAGCTGTTCCAGTCGATGTCGTAGCTTCAACAAGTACTGCCGTGTCTTCTGTAGAAAATCATGATGGAAATTTGACTAAAACGGGAGAATTGAGAAAGAGGAAAAGATATGATAAAACGAGGCTAGAAAGAAAAGAAGAACAGGCTCGGAAGCAACGAGAGAAACACTACATTCGACCTGAGTGCGTTGTGTGCCATAGACAATGTAAAGCATTGTTCAACAAGAACCATCGCACTTCAATAAACACGCAGTACTGGTCGATGAATTGGCAGGAAAGAAGAATTTTTGTTTCATAAATGTCGACGTGCACGCGCGAAGAGAAGGCGCGGTAGTGCGGAAAGTGCTCGAAAACGGCCATTCAAGTATTTTTTAAAAAGTGGGGGTACAAAGCACGAAGTGTGTAAAACATTTTTTCTGAGCACTCTAGGATATGATCCAAAGAACGACAGAGTCATCACAAATGTGTTGTCGAAACAAGACCCAATGAATATCGTACCTTCAGGTGACAAACGAGGGAAACATACAAAAACACCACGAATAGACCGGGAAAGTATAAAAAAACATGTTGAAACATTTAACCCTTGTGTGTCGCATTATCGGAGAGAACATGCTCCACACAAAAGGTATCTTCAGAGTGATATTACCATTCGAAGCATGCGTAGAGATTTCATTACAACTCACTCAAACATAAAGTGCTCATATGAATTGTACAGAATATGCGTATCTAAAGATGGCAATATTTCCTTTGCGTCATTGGGTCATGAGGAATGTGAATTATGTGAGAGTTTTAAACTCCACAATCCTGCACATACGGAGCACTCGTTATCGCAGGACTGCACTGACTGTAACTTCTGGAAAGAGCACATCAAAAAGGCCAAGGAAGGCCGCGAAAAATACAGAATTGATGCAGAGTACAATTTTCCAGCAAGCACAGTATGCGTTTCAGCTGACTTGGAGAAGGTGATTATGTTGTCCAGAATTGACATGTTCAAAAAAGTATTGTTCAACCAAAGAATAATAGTTTTCAATGAAAGCTTTGAACCCGTTGGAAAGAAAGCGAAAATCAAACCATTTGCGTGCCTGTGGCATGAGTGCATTTCAGGGAGGAAAAGGAAGATCTAATAAGTACATTTCACGCATTTATGTTGCATATGCATGATGTAGAGAATATAATCATTTGGCTTGACAACTGTGCAGGCCAAGACAAGAACTGGGCTCTGTTCTCATACTTAGTATACATTATTAATTCAAATGAAATTGCCGCCAAAACAATAACCTTCAGATATTTTGATCCTGGGCATACGTTCATGTCTGCAGACAGTTTCCACCATCAAGTGGAACAGTCTTTGCAGCGAATGAAAAAGGTGTATAACTTCGCTGATTTTGTATCTTGTGTCCGGTCTGCCAATTCTCGAAAGGTAGAAGTCAATTTACAAACTCAACCATACGACACCTCGGCCCTACTTAAAAGACATGATTGAAGTTGTTGCTAAGCGAGGTAACTTAAATTTATTTTACAAAACAAGTTTTGGTTCGAATGGAACAAAAGAATTAAATTTTTGAAAATGAAAGTTGTCAAAGGCGACTCAACAACACCTTTGGTCATTTCAAAAGCAAGAGGAATCAAGAAAGAAAGGAAGCAAGCGATTTTACAAAATTTGTCAACATTAATACCAGATAATCGAAGACAATTTTGGCAGGGCCTTCCCGTCAATGATGCAGCCACCGATTTAACTTTGTAGTATGATGATATTTAATGCGTGTTTTTGTTCTGTTAGAATAAATGATGTTTGGTAAAAAAATGTTTTTTTAACTATGTATAATGCATATTGGCTCACATGTTGCGACTATTTTGGAGTAATCACTAAAAAGATCTTTAAATAAACTTAATAAAGATCTATGGTTTTTCTTGTCGTCACTACAAACTCTATAGAACCACTACACCAAAAAGCAGTAATCACCAACTAATAGGATTTACTGCTTTTTCGTTCTTACTTCTTCTAATAATATGCTTAGCTTAAAAGTAGTAACCGCCATTTTAATTATGAATCGTAGAAATACGCGATAAAAAATAAAAGTATTTGATAGTAAGCAGAAGAACCACAATACAGTTAAATCAATTTGAAAATTCATGAATATTTTCATGGTGGCTCAGCTCTGTTTACAAAAATCTGCTATATCTCGAAACTAACAATTGTGGAGATACTGCCTTCTTTCTTAGGACGGCAGTATACCTAATGTTATGTCGAAAATCAAATCAAAATAATTCAAATAATTTTTATATTAAGCACTCTACAATTAATTTAGACCCACCCTCTCTTACCTTAGTATGTATAATATTAAAAATAAAAATAGTAACTACTTCCCGACTTCTGGTCTTCTGGTCCTTCTTTCCTTTGAAATTTTTCTTCTTTTCCTCTTCACTTTTCAATCTTTTCAAATCTTTTGAATCTTCAAACTTTTCCTTCACCTGTCTCTCTAATTTCTTTTCTTCTTTTTCTCTTTTCACTTTTCAATCTTTTCAAACTAATTTTTCAAATTTCACTTTCTATTTTTTTTAAATGTTTTTCTACTTTTTAAAAGAACTTATCTTTTTCGTCTGACTTTTCCTTCTTTTTCAACCTTTCAAAAAAAAACCAATTGTCCACTTTTCTTGTTTTTTCTTGACCTCCTTCTCAAATTTTATTATTTTCAAAAACCGCGGTAACATGAGTGTGCGTCGTACGTGTAATTTTGACAAAATATTTCCTAAATTTACAATGCTTAACATAATATTCTAACGAATTTTGTTGGAAATTAACGAAATAACATAACACTAAGTATGGTGTCAATAGATAAAGATAAAACATTTAGAAATCAATGTAAAGTGATCTTTCTCTATAGCGTTCCTGTTGTCATCGGCACGATATGAAATGAACCGACGACTATACAGTGTGTCCAAGATAAGAATGAACAGCATGGGGATCTCGGAAACGGTAAGAGATACGGGGTCGATTAAAGTAGGGAAAACGTTTCGTTTCTGAATAATCACCATCAATTTAATTTTTTTAAATATGGACTAAAATTGTTCTAGAAATTTTTTGAATTCTACTAACGTCGTTTATACAACCTCCGATATTTTTTAACTTTTATTTTTTTTATTTGTATTTTTTTTAATTTTGTTTTTTTTTTGTTTGAATACATAGTTATCATAAAATGTCAAACATAAATGTCTTTTGTATTAATAAAACAAAATTAAAAGTAATAATAATTAAAAAAATATATAAATAAAAAAATAAATAAAAGTTAAAAATTATCGTACAACCTCCGATAATTTTTAAGTTTTATTTTTTTATTTTTTTTTTCATTTTTTAAAAATTTTGTTTTATTTTAATAGAAAAGACATTTATGTTGATAACTATTCAAACAAAAAAAAACAATAAAAAAAAAAATAAATAAATAAATAAAAGTTAAAAATTATCGGAGGTTGTATAAACGACTTTAGTAGCATTGAAAAAATGTGTAAAACAATTTTAGTCCATATTAAAAAAAATTAAGTTGATGGTGATTACTCAGTAACGAAACGTCGGATTACAAAAATTGGGACACCGTTGGATAGAGCGGAAGAAGTGGCAACGGAAATGTGCAATGTGTTTTGAAATTCTATCAAAAATAAAGTCAGGAAGAAATAAATCGATTTTCCGAAATTTCGGTTTTTCTCGGATATCTCCGGAACTACTCGGAATATTAAAACTTTTTAAATGGCATATTATTAGCCACGTAAATGCGCTACTTTTCCCTAATTTAATCGACCCCGTATCTCTTCCCGTTTCCGAGATCCCCCTGCTGTTCATGTACTGTATACAGGGTGTCCGGGAAAATGTGGGAAATCTCTTGGATGCAGACAGAACATGAAGAAATAAGATGACAAGTTCCTATAAATTTTTTTCCTAAAGGCCCTTCCTACGGAGATATGTATGTCTCCCTGAGGGGCCGCAGCTGGAAATAGGTTTTTCTTGAATTTTGTTTTAAAGCACTTAATATAATTTAATAAAAATTTAATGTGATGGACACTAGTAAGGACCTCTTAAAATATTTAGCTTTTGTAGTTTCCTAAAAGCAAGCTAATCTTTACAACTTAAACCCTTTCAAGTTCAGTGATCTCGATGTGGAACCACCTTTTCATCCTTTTTTTTCCAGTTTATTTTAAAAAACAAATACCTTTGGAAAGGAGAATGGACAAGGCTGCTCACATGCCGGAACATGGCTCTAAAGTGAGGTGGGTAAACTGCAGTACAAAAGTGGGATTGTGCCTGTCTGATAAAAATAATTGTTTCATTAAATTCCATGAGAAATAATGTTATCGTTTTGGTTGACCTGTAACGGCCTAATGGTTCCAAATTCAACCACCGTCTTTTGGTTTATTTAAAATAAAATAATTTTGGTTTATCTTTATTTTTGTCAATTATAACCGTTCTTCTATTAAAACCGAGGAAAAAAAATAAATTTTCGAAAAAATTAGTTTTCTGAAAGGGTTAATGTCAAAATTTTTAACACCCTGTGTGATAAAGACTGCAAAAAACTTAAACTGGATAGCTTGAACCTTAGACTACCACCGTAGACTTTCACTTTTTGTGTGATGTGATAAGGAACACTGCTGGGTTATTGTTGCAGGTAATTTAATTTGTCGTGCCCGCGAGTGTATCAGACTTCACGGAGCCCATGTTGAACCCCTCTCCTTAGGAAAGGGCTGTAGGAAAAAGTTCATAGAGACTTGTCATCTTATTTATTGATGTTCTATCTGCATCCACACATTTTCCCGGACACCCTGTAGAGTAGCAAGCTTACAAAGTGATGAAGATCAAGATCTTTATATTCCTACAGAGTCCCAACCCACGTTTCCGTGGAACTAAGAATAAGGTTGGATTCACGATTGACCTTTCGGCAGCAGCACATTTACAAGACTTGCCTCCACCACCATCTCCAAAAATTAACTTTTTCAAACATGTAAAGAAAAATATTGCAGATGGCATCAAATCCATGAAGAAATGGCACTTACGCTTGTTCAAGAAGAAAGCATAGATCAATATGTCTAAGAAAATAATCATGAAATAATCTACCAGTTGTTCTGTCTCCAGCATTGGTCGTCAATCACAAAGTATTGCAGCTGTTTTGATGTATGATGGCCATGTACCACAGATTGGTTTATTCAGAACTATAAAAATAAAGTAGGATGAAGAAGAATTGGTCAAAGCAAACGTTCAGCATGCTCTTACCTCTATTGTCAACAAAAACCAATCGGATGATTTTGACAAATTCCAAAAAGTTCAAAAACATTACACAACATTACGGTACTACATGTTCTGCTTCAAGTACGGCTACATCACTCTCGATCTAATTCATTCCTAATACGGTGGTTCCTAGAAGTCATTGGGTTTAAAATATCCGATAAAAACGAGGAAGAAAGAGGTTTTCATAGTTGTGGTCGTAACGTCACGAATCTGACGTTTAATTCGAAATGAACACTGGACGAATTTGCGGCTAAATTCGTCGCAACCTAATTCTAAATCGAAATATTTTTGTTCTAATTATATTCTTAATTAATTCTTTTTTTGTATATTTGACCAATAATCTTCTTTTAGGCAGCTTCTGGTGGTCAAACTGGCAGACGTGTCAGCTTCCCGTATTTCATTGCATTTAACTCGCTGCTCAACAATATGGAGTTGGCAAAACGCATTTATTTAAATTGTACGAACGGCCATCGTACACAGGAGGTGACCAAAGAGGAATTCATGCATTCTGCCCAGGCAATGTCCCAAATGACACCGTTAGAAGTCGATATACTCTTCCAATTATGCGATATTTTACACCAGAGTGGGTAGGAGCTATTTTTCTTATTTACCACTTTTTAATATAACATCTGAATGGTCCAATGAAATAATATTATATTTTAATCAGATTCACGTGTAAAGATATTCTTATTTAAATATAAATTTTTATTGGATCATAATCATGATTTTGATCAAAGCTAGTTCCAATTATAGAAAGTATTTTGTCAAATTTATCCGATCAGAATCACTAATTCTGTTCAATTTTAATTTTTTTATTGCTGCTGAACACGGAACAGTCTATATTACAAATTAGAGGATTGTGGATTGTGGGATGGGTTTGTGATTTATATGATATTAAGAACTACGTAAATCATGTATACAATATATTATTTAAGATAATTTTTGTTTCCCTCGCTTTCTTTCTGCAATTATTTTCCATCTTCACTTCTTACGCTCAATATAGATCTTATTAAATTAATGAATAACTCTAATTTTAGACGAAATAAAACAATCATAAATGGTTTTCATTTTCAATATTAATTAGATAGTACCGTTTCAGATTAAGCTTCCAGTTTCAACTAATTCTGTCTTTTTGTGTTGCAGGCGAATAGTGTATAATGATCTAAGTGCAATAGCTCCCGAACAGTACTTTAAACAAATTACGAATAGGCTAGCAGAAATTAAGGCAGTTTCGGTATGTTAATACTTATTGGCTATACGAGGGTTGTCCGATAAGTAAACTGTATTAAGATTATTTTGACAAAAAAATACTTATCAAACAAACCTTGTAATACAAACTCTATAATATAAATATATTAACGTGATTTTAGAGTCCGGAGGATCGAGGCATCTTCATACAAATTTTAGAGAGTACATATCGTTTTGCACTAGGTTCTATTGCCGGTGGTACGTGCGCTGATGATATTTTAATAGATTCGATCTTAATTCTGTCACGTTTTTGTAGCTGTTGGTGCCACAGCTGTATACCCTATAGATTTAGTAAAGACGCGGATGCAGAATCAAAGAACAGGGTCCTTCATAGGTGAATTGATGTACAGAAATAGTTTCGATTGTTTTAAGAAAGTAATTAGGCACGAAGGCGTTTTCGGATTATACAGGGGCTGGTCCCTCAACTGATGGGTGTCGCACCGGAAAAAGCTATCAAATTAACGGTAAGTACCCATTACTTACACTCTTGGAAAAAATTCGTTAACACACCCTGTATATTTTGATTTTGATTATTAGGAAAGGCTAGATTCATTAGTACTCTGTGTAAATGCATTTTTTTCCTTTCGAAACGGAATATCTCGAAAACTGTTGGGATTTTGTGCAGAGTATGTTAATTAAAATTACCTTATATTACATGAAGGAATTCAAAAATGTAATCATATATAGAGTGTTCCATTTAAATAAAGTTATCCTGTCGTACAGACAAAACTGAACACCCTGTATATAAGAAAATATTTTCTTCCTGTAGAGAACTTCATTCTAGACATCTTTTACTCAGAACATTTTTCGATAAAATAAATAGCCAAGTCACAATCGGCCAATCCTAGGAAGATGCCACACCCTATATAAAAGCCATACGCATTACCCGAGTGAGTTTGAGCGTGGAATGATTGTGGGTTTGCACATTGTGGGTGTATGTTTTTGCGAAATCGCTTGTCGTCTAGAACTATTGCTAAGTGCACTTGGGGCGCACTGTACGTTGCAGAGGATTCTACATCGGTGGGTTGTCACATTTTTTCCGACGAATCAAAATCTCAAATGAGTGTTGGTGAGGTGCAACATTTAGTTCGTCGAGGATATGGTGATTGTCTAGTAGAGCAGTGCATCGAACCACACCCCCCCTCTCCACCGCCAGTAGGATATTATGGTATGGCGTTGTGTGATGCAGAATCGATGGAGAGAATATTTTAATGCAGATAAAGACAAGAGATGCAGTGATCTTAGCACGACAACGCTCGACCACATGTCGCGGATGTTGTACAGACCTTTTTGAAAGAGCACCATATACGAATGCTTTCATGGCCTGTTCGTGCTCCGGATTTAATACATCCGCGTCGGGCAATCATGGAGGCGAGTTTAAGCAGCGTTCAGGCTACCATGCAACTAGTCATTTACTCCATACTTCGCCATGTAGTGATTATACACTCTACTCATGATGGATACTCTAGTCATTGATGCATTTTATTGTGTTCTCGATTATACAGGGTGTGCTAATGATTTTTTCCAAAAGTGTATTTTATGCGTGTATTACAATGATTAATTTTCAGGTAAATGACTTCGTCAGAGATAAATTTTACGATAAAAAAGGCAATATACAAATGTACGGAGAAATTATTGCAGGTGGCTGTGTAAGTTGAAAATTTGAGCTTTGTTCTAACACCATTCTCCTATTTCCAGATCCCTTGCGATAATTTGGTTTAACACTTGTATCCTTGGCTCCTATTTCAGTCCTTACCTCCAGGTATCTTCAAAAAAAAATCCTCCATTAATATAATAATAATTGCAATTTTAGGCTGGCGCTTCTCAAGTCATCTTCACCAACCCTTTGGAAATCGTCAAGATCCGTTTACAGGTAGCCGGCGAAATCGCAGGTGGTAGTAAGGTGCGGGCGTGGGCGGTCGTCAAAGATCTCGGTTTGTTCGGCCTGTACAAAGGTGCGAAAGCCTGTTTACTCCGTGACGTCCCGTTCAGCGCTATCTACTTCCCGGCGTACGCCCACACGAAGGCTAAACTAGCAGACGAGAACGGCTACAATCATCCGCTTACGTTATTGTTGGCTGGTGCCATCGCTGGTATACCGGCTGCTTCGCTTGTTACCCCTGCCGATGTTATAAAAACTAGGTTACAGGTGGTGGCCAGGGCCGGTCAGACAACCTACACGGGGGTGTTTGACGCGGCGAAGAAGATCATGGCCGAAGAAGGGCCTCGCGCATTTTGGAAAGGAGCTTTGGGTATGTATCGGCGAACGCGCACGTGAGGTGATAATCGAGAAGCCTCTCTCTCTCTCACATACACACGTTTTTTCTTTCGCTCCTATCTCTTTATTGTCCATAAAATGCTGCTCGATTTACGAATCATGTGTAGGTATCTATATTGTTAAATATTGTTTATAATAGTAATATTTTGTAAACATTGATTGGATTCGTTTAAATTGTTTGTATCTGTAGAGATGTCTTCAGTTTTAGTTATGTTTGATTTAAAACTGCAAATTATCTAAGAGCGAGATTAAAATTTATTCAATCTTTATAAGGCGATCACCTATAGAGCCTAGGTACCGTTTCGTTTAGATTGTTGGTGAAATAAGCAGGAATTCGGAGATCTAGTGATTTGTTTGGTTTGTCTTTAGACGTACACAATTCGGGAGAAATCGCGCTTTCATGGTGGGGGTAACCAATAATCACTTAGGCTCCATTCCATACCTGGATTTGATACGTTGTTTTTTAAACTAGTTGAAAGCCAGGTCTAAATCAGATACATTCTTTTTAAATCAGGTCTACTTCAGCCCACACCAAGTCAAAACCAGATCCAAATCAAAAGCTATTTTTGACATCAAATTGCTACATGTCGACCAGAATGCTGTGACAGTGATGACCCGTTCTGCGCATATATGTAGATGGGTGGTGCTACGGGCTACCGGTTCGGCGCTAATTAAGTAGCACGGTATAGTAACAACGGGAACAGTAATTAGAGAATTCAAAAGAAATGCAAGTAGTACGGAGAGAACGGTTACCTTCTTGGTGGAGACCTACCTTGATGTATCGGGGGTGACACTCCGGAGGGAGCTCGCTCAGTGAAGATGGGAGTGGGTAGCTTTATTGTTCGGTAATATATAGCGCCACTGATTTCTTATAAAAACTCCCAAAACATCGGGGGTGCATACTTATGAAATCGTAGTTCGTAAGTCCGAGGGGATTTTCCCCAAAATAAGGCAAACACGTCATAAACAAGTCAATAAAATTTATTGAATGGTAAACAAACAGAGAGAATGAGGACGAAAAGAAAAACGTAATTATATTTCCAAATATGAGACGAGCGCTTGGAAAGGTCCGTTTCGCAACGAGACAAATGAAATTTCAGGGAACGAAGAAGAAAAATCCATCGCGCGAACGACGTCTATGGGGAGACATCGGAGTTTGACATGATACTAAAGACGTCCGAAAATAGCGTACGGAAGGGAGAAGATACTAAGGAAGATATGAAGTGATTATACGTAAAGACGAAGAAGACAAACATAATATTAACGGAAGTACGGCATAAAAGACAGGTACTCTAAAAAGACACAAGGAATCAAAAATTCCAGCCATTAGGTCTGCCTCTTACATTAGCGCGGCAATCAGTTGAGTGCTGCAACGTCATACTTTTACTCGACCTTTTTGACTTACGCGCAACTGTCATGGAATTCTGGTCGACCTGTATATGAGTAGCACAAAACTGTATAGTATCGAAAATGGGGTTCACGAAATGATGGCTTCGCTTTTAGACTTACTTGACTCGAATATGATGAAACTCCGAAGGCAGCTGAGTCAATGTAAATTGACGAATTCTTACCAAAATATAGCGCCACTGATTCTAAAGTAATGCTTCGGAAGCATCGTTTGTATTTACCCTCGAAATCAGAATTAGAAAATTAGTAGGGGGTTGGCGAAACACAATAGTTAATAATTGGGATAGACCTTAAAAAGTCAAGTATTAGAGTGTACGTTTGATTAAGATCTAAGCGAAAGTTACGTGGAAGTAATTTACTCGCGGAACTTATAAAACAAAACAATAGAACGGCGGAAATGAAAACAGAGATTGGGAACACAAATTGACAACTAGAAATATCGATTATAAAGATGTCATATCACACTAAATGAAAGCTAAGGCGATAGGTGGTTGCTTTATAAATTTTTTTGTGATTATTTGCAGTATTTTCATTTTTATAAGCTTATTGAAAGCAATAGATGATTAAATGCTACGTTATTGCAAGAAATCCAACTCTCTAGTTGTGCTTCTCGTTACTTTTATATAATCTGGTAAAGTTTGAAACTTATCTTCTTTCTTGCCAATAACGTAGTCGTTTAACGTTTCAAAAAAAAAAACTTGAACTATTCGACTTGTACCAAATTAATAGGTGTCATTAAGATCTTCTATAGATTGCATTGGCATTGGATAAATTAGACAAGGTAATATGGATTATTCTATTCATCATATCAAATAACATTTAAAGGAAAATTAAAATGTGCATCAAAAAATTTTTTGAGTTAATATTTAAGGTTATTTAAAATTTAATTTATTTAAGATGTATATTTATTTTAAATATCCTTATGTATTATACGAGGGCGCATTTTTA
The DNA here is from genome assembly GCA_023690525.1 of Holotrichia oblita. Lineage (NCBI taxonomy): Eukaryota > Metazoa > Arthropoda > Insecta > Coleoptera > Scarabaeidae > Holotrichia > Holotrichia oblita. The sequence goes on along the minus strand of CM043020.1, from coordinate 99,555,383 downwards.
TGTTATCTACCTAGCCACGACAAAAATAAGAACAAAAATAAAATATTTTTCTAGATAATTCCCTTCAACACTAAAATTGCTTCGGTAACCCCGCAAAATATTGGTCAACAGCTTCTTTGAGTTGTTCCTCTTAGATGCCTTTTAAATTTTTGAATAAGAAGAAGTTTGATGGAGCTAGGTCGGGGCTATAAGGTAGATGCCTTAACAGCAGCAAGTTTTTTTGTGGATACGAATGTGAGCGTTTTTCCTCTAGATCAGTTTTTAAATTTTTAATTATGTTTCCGTAGGTCTCTCCATTTATGGTAGACCATTTTGGCATATATTCAATAAGCAAGACTCCTTCAACATCCCAGAAAACGGTTGCCATCAGTTTTTTTTCCGGAAAATTGTGCATTGGCCTTTTTTGGTGCTGGAGAGCCCTTATGAACCCACTGCATGGATTCTTGTTTTGTAGGAGGGTCCTAATGATGTACCCAAGTCTCATCCCCGATGATAATTCGAGATAAAAATGTTTTGTCCGTCTCCAACTCGGCCAAATTTTCTCGAGGAACTTCTCGTGCAGACACCTTCATGCCCAAATCGTCATGCAAAATTTTGAGGACACTTGCTTCGGATATACAGACTTCATTGGCAATGACAGAGATCTTTACACGCCACCAAATTTTCGACTTTTCGAACAATGTCTTCAGTTCGAGCTTCAACAGGTCGTCCTGACTCATCACCAGGTCATCATTGATTGACTCTCGGCCCCATCGAAAGAGTTTAGACCAATATTTTACTTGAAAATAAGATGGTGCATTTTCCCTATACACAGCAACCATTCTTTCATGAATTGCTTTTGGACCATTGCCTTCTTTTGTCAGGAACTTCATAGCTAAGTAGATAACATAAAAATACGCCCTCGTAGTTCTAAACACGAAATCGTCTTCAAACTTATATTTGATCTTACTAAGAACATTAATCAGATTCTATTATAAAACGACGCGATATAAGTTTGTAGAATGATTTTGTCTTCTATTGCGTTAACAACTTGAAAATCAAAATTTAATTTAACTTAAGAACACGGATAGATGGCGTCCTCCTGCGTTTATTACGATGTCTAATATGTTATTCTATTTTGTGTTTTTTCAGCTAGAGTCTTCCGATCATCCCCGCAATTTGGCGTCACTTTAGTAACCTACGAGTTGCTACAGAGAATGTTATATGTTGACTTCGGTGGAACGTGAGTATTTTGTTTTTATTATTAAATTTATTCCATTTAGAGAGTGATAATTTTTTCGTTTTAATTAATCTAGCCGTCCAACCGGATCTGAATTCAAAGTACCTGTCGTCGGCCTGGAACAGGATCGAAAAACGCGCAGCCCAGATCACATAGGAGGTTACTCGGTAGCGTTGCCGATCTTCTCCGGTATCGAAACGAAATTCGGAATATGCCTGCCCAAGTTCAATGTTGTCCGGACGACACAACCAGCGTCCGCGAATTAGAAATCGAAAAAAATGAAAACAGAAAACGCAACAGACAGACAAAAACTCGTGCTATTAAAAATGAATACTAATTAAAATACAATCTTCTTTTGTAAATATTAGGAAATCTTATGAATTTTGAGGTTATAGTCTATAATAATTAATAATATTAGAGACCGAATGGAATTCGAAAATTCGAAAAAAAAAACAGTAATCATATGATGTATCTATCAGATCACGTGATTCGAAGCGAGACTGACATTACACTGATATACTCGATATGTTTGCTTCTTGAATGCGGTTAGCAATATAAAATATACAATTTGTTTTTAATTTTATAAATGACGAAATCATTTTCTGTAAGAGACTCATTATTTGATATTAAATTAATACTAATATTCATTTGTTTTAAAGAAAAATGAATTTGACTCTTGCCAAAACAATTAATTAGAAACACTTGATCTGATGAATACTTTTATATTGTAAAATTCGTAAACTAAATTATCATGTCTGACACACTGTGATATTGTGTCGTTTTGTTGAATATTATATAGTAATAATGATAATAGGATATAATAATTAAAGAGATGATAAAATATTATTTATAAGAATTGAGACAACTCGAGAAATGTTATTATTTATAAAAAAAAAAGAAGAAACTAGAGAAGATATATTATTAAAAATGTATACAGCATATAAAATTGGATATGCTTATTATATTATATAATATAAATATATTTTTATTTTTTTAAAACAATCTTTGTTTCTCAAAATGGGAAATGAACGAGGAAAACTGTGAACAAACAAAAAAAAAAGAAAAATGAATAACAGAATGTTGTTACAAACAAATTTCTGTTAATTAATTAATCTAAGATCGTAGCGTGGGAAATTGTCTTGACTAAATTAGACACTTAAGAGCTCGATTCTTACGATTCCTCCTGCATTCATATGGTGTAAAATCGACCTGTTAGGTGCCGCTTTTAAATTGCGATATTGCGGTGTTGCCTTTTCGCCTACTAGTTTTTGTAAGTACATTAAAACTGCCCTAAATACATTTATATGATTTGTGCTGTTGTTATTATGTTGTTGTTAGTGAGCGATCTGGATAAATTTTATTATTTTTTTTAAATACTTTTTTTTTGAAGATGGATTTTCGACTTATCGTAGTATACAAGAGAAAACTATTAAATTAAGATCCTTTCTACTACTTTTTTTTTTTTTGGATTTCTATGTAAGATAAATTTCGAAATATACGCACAGAATGCTGTTTATACTATTTTTTTTTTGTTTAAATAAAAACTTTTTTCCACAAAAAATGTGTCGGTTTTTTTTTGCATTTAACCTTTCATCCAGCTTTTAGTATTTTCAGTTTTAATCAACTCTATCGATCGATTGTGGAAAAACGTAAACAGAAAAAATCTGAAAGGTGGCAGTGTAAAATGAGGGGGGAGAGCTTAGACTAAATTATTTTCAAGTCAACCAACTTCCTTATTTTGAAGTCTGGATATATTTGATGTACGAGGACAACGTCGAAAATTCTCAATTTTGCACAGAGATGGCGTTGCTATCAGTAAAAAATCAAAAAAGGTCACTGATGAACCATGTGACAGACGACGGCCAAAACCTACAACCACCGATGAAAACATCGAGAAAGTAACATGAAGAATGAAATATGAAAAAGTTATGTGCAAAATGGGTTAGATCCTGATCAAAAACAAACAAGACAACCATGTTTGGATCGTTTTAAAGAGAATCCAACCGATTTTGTGCTCCCATTTATTACCATGGATGATACGTAAGTCGACCACTTCACGCCTGAGATGAAACAGAATATGAAACAACAGTCGAAGCAGTGGATGCAAGGTGGTGGTTCTGCCCCAAAAAAAGTGAACTCAATTTCATCGGCCAGGACAGATCATGGCTAGTGTTTTCTGATATGCAAAAGGGATTCTTTTAATTGATTACATTTTAAAGGCTAAATCAATAACTCACGAATACTACGCACATTTTCTTAACCAGCTAGATGAAAAAACTCGTCAGATCAGGACTGGATTGCAATCAGGACAGTGCACCGGCCCAGAAAAGAGCTTTGGCAATTGGAAAATTTAGGGACTTGAAGTACAAATTGTTGGAACATCCACCCTATTCGCCAGATTTGCCTGCCACTCTCTCCTCTCTCCGTGACAATCACCTATTCTCAAATCTAAAGAAATTTGTTTTGGATCAAACGAAGAGGTGATTGCAGCGGTCAATGGACATTTTGCAGATCTTTCGGAATCGCACCTCAGGGATGGAATCCATTTATTAGAGAAACCTTAGATAAAGTGTATCAGGCCGAATTTTTTACCTTGGGATCTCTTTATTTTAAAGTCGTTGACAAAATCCAGATAATTAAAGATAAAAAAAATATGTTTTAATCAAACAGTTGAACCATTTTTACTTCTAACTTAGGGTCATATTTATAGTCCGTGCTTGAGGTTGTGTCGGTGCTTGAGCGTGCGATTTTGACAGATTTTTAATGACATTTATGCGAAAATCGCGTACTCAAGCATCGACACAACCTCAAGCACAGACTATAAATATGACCCTTAATAAGATGGCATAAACATTGAAACGTGTCAATCAAAACTCCATTGAAAGAAGATTTGACAAGCATACAGTATTGTCGTGTTATCGGAAATAAATTCAAGAAGGTTGTCTTTGGTTACCCGATATTTCGGCTTCTTAGTGTTAATTTTTTTACAAGCCTCAGTCTGAGGAAAATCTTTAATCATACTTTTATTAACTTCATTCACAGAGAATTTGAAGCAAATAATTCTATTCTATTGTGAAGACGAGTCTTTCTATGATAGCAAAATTACTTTATGATTATTAGATATGGTTTTTAATGATTTCATACAGAGAAGAGACTTCATTACAACCTCTTTGCAATATTTTCGATTCAACAATAATATACATATAAGGTAATCATAAAATAAATTATTCAATTATTAACTTTTTAACAAATTAAGTTAATAACAAAAAATAAATGAAATCTATTTGCTCAAGAAATGAGATTTAGTATGCTCAAAACTAATTACGGCAATTGCAAAATATGACCTCCATTTTCTTGTAAGATTACCAACCTTTCCTTCAAATTGTACATAGCATTCCATACCATTTCTGGTTGAATTGTACGAATTTGCTCCATAACATTGTCTTTTAATTCTTGTAGCTTTGTTGGTTGTCTTCAAAACACTAATCTTTTTAAATAATCCTGATCTTGGTGGTCATTCATTTGCGAAATGTCTGCTTAACACACAATCTGCGGAGGTGCTCCATCCTGCATAAAAATGATGTTTTCAATTTCGTGGTGATCGTTTTGAGGATTTGAAATCATCTCTTAACCTTTGCAAGTATCGTTTACCATTTACAGTTATAGATACGGCCGAATGGTGGACAAAGACAGACTAACGAGTTCCTAAGGGAACAGAGGACTAAGTTTACTGAAGACCTACTGAGTAAAGACAGGAAGACTGTCAAAATGATAGTAAGTCTGATGACTGGTCATTGCAGACTGAATAGACATATGTTTAACATAGGCCTGGCAGAAAATGCTCTCTGTGGATTCTGTCAAGAGGAAGAAGAAACCCCAGTTCATGTTTTGTGCCATTGTGACGGCCTAGCGAGGACAAGGTTTCTAGTAATGGGGGTAGAGAACCCCACAGCCAACGGCTACTCAAAAATGGTATGTCTGATTAAGAAGGCGAAACTAGAGAGCGTTCTCTAAGATAAAGGGGATCACAATAGACACAAGTTCGCGGTGAAAGAGGCCCGCATGCCACCCCACTCCTAATCTAACCTAACCTACAGATACGGCTTCTCCATTTCCTCGTAGAAATAGGGGCCAATGATAAAATCAGCTGCAGAACCGCACCAAATGGTGACTTTCTTGTCATGAAGACCTTGTTGAACGAGTTCTTGTGGATTTTCTGCAAACTAGATTCTACAGTTTTGAGTATCGATTCCACCATTCAGAGTAAAATGTGCATACATTTTTAAATTTAAGTTTCAAAATAAAACTCGTAAATTGAATAATTTCGTTTTTGTTTTTCATAGATACAGTAAAATTCAAATCCAAAAGCAACAGGATTCCATTTACTTCTTGCTACAACTGGCTTGATTTCTTGAAGTTACGAGAGAGCGTTCTTATATTCGCGGAATGGGGGATAACGGTTGGAAATAAAAAAACCAAATTATTTTTCTTTTTCAATATATTCACCTGCAAGACGGATACATTTTTCACATCTTTCAATTTATTTATACCCTCATAAAAAAATGATTTCTCTTTATCTGCAAAATACACCGAAACTGCCTCCTTGACTTCATCATCGGTCCCAACATACCGTTGCCATGAGTTTCCCAGCTGATTGTGACACTTTAAATTTCTTGGGAGGTGCTGTGCCCTTTTTATGCCACTGCATGGAGTCTTGTTTGGACTCAGGTTCATAATGATGAACCCAAGTTTCGTCTCCAGTAACAATTCAACTCAATACACCATCCTTGTCTTCATTACCCAGGTCCAAAAATGCACGCGAACACTCTAGGCGCTGTTGTTTTTGCGGCGGCGTGAGCATTGTCGGCACCCATCTTGCGCTGACCTTAGACATGCAGAGATGATCGTGTAGGATTTTAGAAATTGTTGTATCGGATACTCCAACCATTTCTGCGAGTTGTTTCTTCTTTAGTCGAGCATCTTCGAGTACAATTTTTTCAACTTTTTGGATAAGTGCTGGCGTGGTCACCTCAATGCTCCTGCCCGGCCTCGGGTCGTCTTCAAGGGATTCCCTTCCTTGTTTAAATAAACTATGTCACTTGTACACCATGGTTTTCCTGGACAAGAGTCGCCGTAAACCAATGACATCTCATTCATTATGGTCGCGACTGATTTTCCTTGCCTGGTAAGGAACTTTATAACGGCACGATATTCGATTTTTTCCATATTTCACTTTTCACTACTGATTATGTTACTTGGTTGACGATAGCTCAAAGACTAACTGTCTAATAACAATGAAACTTCGTATTTATACTAATTATGAGTCGCTGCACAGGCCACGCCCCCAATGCGCCTAATCACCCCCTTACAACCCGCTCATTCCGCGAATATAAAAACGCTCCCTCGTATATGAGACGTTAAAGTATACCCCTTACTTTATGAGTAGACATCTTGAAAACGTCAAGCGTTGCCAATACAAAAAAAATACTTGTAGTAGGCGTTCATGCTGCAATTGCAGGAATCACTCTACTACCAAGGGCGATAAAAATAGATTAAACAGACCGAAACTATGTTAATCGGTCTCTAATGCATGTTTTATTTCGATGATGGTGATGGTAATATACATAATTCTCTGAAATAACTACGCAGATGGGTCCTTTTTGTCTAAGCTATTCAATTATTAATACAGAGTCAGCAAAATAGATATCTGAAAATGAAATTGAAAAAAAGAGTAAAAGGATTTTACATATTAGTCAATTTAAATATTATTTAATTTTTTACTATAAGTGTACATACAGATGTTAAGGATACAACGAGATTATTTAGCACATTTCATATTTTCGTGACGCTTCTAACATACCATCATAACACGTGAGAATTTTGAATAAGGAAATATTAAATTCAAATTTATTCTATCAATTAGAAAAATCAAATCAAATGCTACACATATTTGAAATGAATACATTTGTTATACCTGCAAGGTAACATCTAGTTTAGTTTTTGATCAAAAACACGGTAAGTACCTACCTGAATATTTCTGTGAAATTAATTTTTGTTGAAATAACGGAAAAACGTAATTTTATATGATAACATATCGCTCCTTATTTATTTGTATTACTGACGTATTATATCCCAGAAAATTTGCAATGATATTTCTGTATCGATTACTTTATTACATTTACTAATTTATTTATGTATTAAGTTTTTAAATATTAAAAAGCAATCGAATTAATATTAATATTATATATTAATAATTAATTAATTAATTTTTGAACTAAAAAGTTACCTACCTTATATATAGAAGACATTTTTTTTTCTCGAAACAATACAGGTTTTCGACGTCTCGATATTATTTTAGGGGCAATGTTAACTTATTAAGATTATTAAGAAAGCACTACTATTTTCACTAGATGTTTGTTTAATAATTCTGAAACGTATTGCTTGAATGGAAACTGGGAATAAACAAGATTATTATTATTATTTTGAAAGGTTTGAATTCAATTTGATGTCTAATCTTTTATTTGCTCAAGATAGCTACCAAGCTTCGGTTTACAGATACGGTTAAATATTTATTTATAATAATTATAAAATTGCAAAAAATTCGACTTCAACATCGGTCCAAGAAAATTATGTTTCTCCTAGCATATTTGATGAAAATGATAAAGAAGAATAAATATCTCATTTGAATAGAATATTTAATTTCTTTACTAAAGGTAAATAAAGTAAATTTGACAGTAAAATAATGTACAGGATGTTCTCCATTATTTTCCTTCATACTGTTGATATCTGCTGCTATTTGGAGGATTGCTGACGAGATCGGATAGATCGAAACCACGTGCTCCGGTTCTAATAGTTGATCTATGTACATATTTTTATATTGTGGCACATCTCGATACTTTCAACTGTTGAAACATATTTTACGAAAATGGTGTCTATAACGACCTTGGCTGAAGTAAATCTATTGCAGTGTTCAATATTAAAGTCAAATAAAATAAAAAAAAAACATATATTAAACACATTACAACAATAATTTTGAAACCCACCCTCTCTTACCTTAATTATTTATGTGTGATATGTAAATATTTTTATCCCCAAAACACCTTGTTCCTGCTTCTACTTCTTTTCCTGTTCCTTCCTTTGAATCTTTTCTTCACTTTTCAATTTTATCCAAAATCTTTTCCTTTTTATATTCTCTCATCCGTCATTTTTTCAAAATCAATTCAAATCTTTTTTCTTTAAATTCTCAAAGACGTTTCTCTTTCTCCTGTCTCTCTCATTTTCAATCTTCTTTTCAAACTTTTGACTTTCTATGTTATGTCTTTTCTTCTTTTAAAAATAATTTTTTCCTTCACCTGACTTTTCTATTTTTTCAATCAATTTTTTAAAACCGTTCTTCTTTTTCTTGTTTTTTTCGATCTCCTTTTTTTAAATTTTTCTAAATAGTAAAATAATAGTAATAAAATAATAAATTTACAGTGTTTAATATATGACATACAGTCCTCGCCATAGAAAACGGGACACGTCTTATTGCGATTTTGGCTAAATTTTAGTTGTGTAATTAAGTATTTTCCTAAAACAATGAATGAATAAATTTTCTTGTTATTACATATGTCATTAATGTCAAATTTTTTCAATACATAGTTTTTATTTACGTTGAAAATATTAATATGCCTCACGTTAATAAAGTATGTAAAGCAAGAATTTGCACTAAAATAGAAGAAGGATGGTCGATGAGAAGTGTAGCAGATGAATTTGGAATAGGTAAGAGTACAGTAAGCAGAATATATAGGAAAGGGAGAGAAGAAAGAAGTCTTTCGAGATCCGTCGGCACAGGAGCAAGAAAAATATCTGATGTATACCAAGATGAAGCCTTAGTTGCACATATGCATAGAAACCTTTTCGACACGGTAAGAGAGGCAATAAGAAATACAGGTTTTCCTGGATCTGTTAGAACAGGATCCCGACGAATAAGGAATGCCGGTTTACATTCACGTGTAGCAGTGAACAAAACTCTTTTAAGTCCTGCTTCGAAAGAACAAAGGATTGGCTTCGCTCTGCAGCACATGGGATATGACGCTTGGGATCAAGTAATATTTTCGGACGAAAAAATATTTCAGTCGTCGTACAATGGACAAGTAAAAGTTTACCGGCCAAGAGGTACACGTTTTGAAGACAAATATATAAATAAAATTAAAAGGAATCCTCGATTTTCTGTCAACGTTTGGGGATGGTTATCATCGCGAGGTCTCGGAGTTGCGCACCATATTCGAAATCGCCTTAACAGTGAAGAATATATAAATATTCTTAATAATGTGATAATCCCAACCGTCACACAATCTTATCCTGATAGGAATTTCATGTTTTTGCAAGACAACTGTCCTGTTCATACCTCCGCAGCAACAAAATAGTGGTTTAATACAAACAACGTAACCTTGGACGGATTTTCCTAGTTATAGTGGAGATTTAAATGTGATAGGAAACGTATGGGGTTTAATAGCAAGACGTATTAATAAACAAAATCTTCAGGTGCATAACAATGAGCAATTATTTCACATAGTACAAACAGCCTGGGAAGAAATACCTGAAAATTACGTCATTAATTTAATAAGATCAATGCCTGAAAGAATTAATGCTGTGATAGAGGCTGAAGGTGCTCTTACAAAATATTAATGTTAATAATAGATTTAAGTTATTACAATGTTCACTAAAGGTCTTTTTTACTTTTTGTTGTTTAAATAAATATTACTTAAGAGTGTGAGCCCATTATAAATTGGTTGAAGTTTGAATACTGTCAAATTGACAAATACTCCTAACATTTTTCATCTATTACTAATTTCAAATCATATCAATAGCTGTAATCTTGACTTACAATAGTTAGAAAAAGTATCCCGTTTTCTCTGGCGAGGACTGTAAAATGACAGAATATATCAATGTATATACAGGGTGTTCATGGTAAGAATACACATACAAAAAACTCAGAGGAGAGCTGACATGAACTACTCTGACGATAATTTAGAAAAAGCCATCCAAGATGTTAAGAACGGCAATAGGACTACTAGGGTGCAGCCATATTATCCAATATTCTTAGATCTACACTAAAACACCGTATTCTGAGCATACGTGGTAAAGGATTCACTTTAAGAAATGGCAACAACAACTCAACGCCACCACCCCCTTGTTGGTGTACATCCAATACCAAATCAAAGAGCACAGTCTTGTGCAGACTGATTTTTAGGACTCAACATTAGTTGTCAATCAAGAAAGCAGAGAATTCAACATGGAAGGTGCTATCAAATTAAATCCATGGGGAATGTATAATTTCGTTGAAAATTTAGCAATAATTCTAAAGGAACAGAATCTTAATGGAAAGTCGGAGAAGATCTTCAATTGACACGAAACTTCCTTTCGTCATTAGCTACTCTTCGAAAACCAGAATTGCTGTTTTACGCTTACTTTTGGCACCATTCGCCCAAAGTCCAATTATAAGGAAGTGTACAAAAAGTAGGAAATGTATAAAAAACGATGCACAAGAGAAAAAAAATCTCTGAACACCACGACAGAAAAAAGAAACAAAAAAGAAGCTTGAGTCATGATGGATATAATGTGATGATTTTCAAAAGTTGTTCTAAAAAAATTAAGTCTATGGCCTAGATTGAGGAGTAGGTGTGTTTGCTATCTTCACGATGGACTGAAAATCACGCTACTTAAATTAGTCCAGTAGCTTTCAAATCACTTTGTATATATTGTGCGGGGAGGGGAGGATGTTCTTTTATTTTTCATATCTTAGGGTTTGTACAAAATGTTTTGTAGCCGAAAAATGTTCGTAATCAAGAATCCCTGAAATGAAGCACAAAAATATTTAGCTATATACAGAGTGTTCAGTTTTTTACGATATGCTACTCCGTTTTTAAATGAAATCTAAAGTACACTAAAAGTGAAATCATTTATTCAAATCAATACTCAAGGCTTTGACATCCAGGGTTAGATTAGATTACTTGTGGATCGTTAAGGTATTTCTGGCTCTCTTCACTGCGACCAATGAGATCTATTGTGACTACCCTTAATCTTTTAGTCCCAATTGATCTCCAAACTTCTAAAGAAATTCAGGATCTTTTTGGAGCTATGGTTCTGGTGTCAGTCGGTTCTAACTGCAGAATCGGCATTTATCGCTGTCTACCTTGCCCATCTTCTTAAGGTGATACCTGAGAGGGCCGTGGCCGGTGAATAAAGCCGTGATAGTGCTAAGGTCTTTTTTTAATGAGGTCCAGTAGAGATTTAGCCTTAGTGGCTCAAAAAGTAATGAACTTTGATTGTCTTAGTTTTAGGATGTTAGTCCAATGGGAGAGTTTTCGCTTAGACTCCCATTGTGGAAAATGAGCTCTTATGTGGTTTTTGGTAAGGCCACAAAACGGCTCTGGTCCAATAAATCGAGATTCCTCGCCTTTCTCGTTCCCTTCGCACCCCCAGTGTCCTGGTAGTGTAACTGTGTTTCTTTGGACCAGAATTTTGAGAGTCGGCAAACAGTCTTAGGTTAACCTCGAAAGGAACATTATTGGAAAACAGTCTATCAACATGACATAGTCTGTGTTCTATTTATACCGAGCAAAAACTTCGATTCTTAATCACCCAGTATATTACAGTACGTAAAAAGCGGAATATCGTAAAAATTGTTTGGTTTTAAACTGGGGAATACTCCTATTAATTAAACTTACATTATATTACATAAAAGATCCCAACAATTTAATAATATCGTTTGCAAAATCAACGAGAGTTGTACATTATATTCAATGCAACGCATTCAAAAAGTGAACTTTGTGTTTTCAAAAGATATTTTTAATCTACAGTCGATACAGCCAAGTTTAACTATTTTCAGTAGAATATTTTCATTTTAACCAGAAATATTTCAGAACTATTATTTATACCGATTTTACACCTTGCTTGGTAAGATCTTTAACTAGATTATTAACACTTGATCATCATTAATCATTAGTTGCAAATAATAGATTTTTTTTTCACAGGTACAACCAAGAACTAAACTCATGAGCATTTTGGAGAGCCTATACCGACTATCATTCGGATTTATTGCTGGAGGTAAATTACAATTAATTACAGTCGTTTCAATTAAATTTTTTCCGTGACCTTGAAGCTTATTATTGCCATTTTTGAAGGAGTGACAGCTACAAATTGACGTGCACTATTTACGAGGGCGTATTTTTATATTATCTACCTAGCTATGAAACAAAAGAGTGACGATGTCAAACAAATTATTGAAAAATTGCTGTCACTGTTCGAAGTACATGTGCTAAGTTGTGTTTAGTTTGTGCTGTTTACAGAGATTTCAGACGGTCTAGTCCTCGATAAAATGAGTGAAACTAAGATTGAACATTGCAGCGTAATAAAGTTCCTGACAAAAGAAGGTAATGGTCCAAAATTAATGAAAGAATGGTTGCTGTGTATGGGGAAGATGCACCATCTTATTTTCGAGTAAAATATTGGTCTAAACTCTTTCGATGGGGCCGAGAGTCAATCAGTGATGACCCAAAGTCCGGACGACCTGTTGAAGCTCGAACTGAAGACATTGTGCGAAAAGTCGAAAATTTGGTGGCGTGTTAAGATCTCTGTCATTGCCAATGAAGTTTGTATATCCAAAGCAAGTGTCCTCAAAATTTTGCATGACGATTTGGGTATGAAGAAGGTGTCTGCACGATGGATACCCAGATTGCTTACACCTGAACAAAAACTGTACAGAAAAGAAGTTTCTCAAGAAGATTTGGCCGAGTTGGAGAGGGACAATAAATTTTTATGTCGAATTATCACCGGGGATGAGACTTGGGTACATCATTGGGGCCACCACCAACAAAGACCAAGACATAATTTTCTAGAAAAAAACTGATAGCAACTGTTTTCTGAGATGTTGAAGGAGTCTTGCTTATTGAATATATGCCAAGAGGGTCTACCATGTATGGAGAGGCCTACGGAAACACAATTAAAAATTTAAAAACTGCTCTAGAGTAAAAACGTTCGATAATGAATGGCTGTGGGTTTATAGAATTAAGGCATCCACCTTATAGCCCTGACTTAGCTCCATCAAACTTCTTATTCAAAAATTTAAAAAAAAACATCTCAAGAGAAAGCGTTTTGCGTCTGATGAACAACTCAAAGAAGCTGTTGAAGAATATTTTGCGGAGTTACCGAAGCATTTTTTTTCTAAGGGTATGGAGCAATTGGAAAAAAAGATGGAATAAGTGTATTAGTGTTGAAAGAAGTTATGTAGAAAAATAATTTTTTTTTTCTCTTATGGGCTTTTTTTCATGGCTAGGTAGATAAGTTTGAGGTGTTGGTTGGAGTTTTGGTGTTGAAATTGTTATAATATTATAAAGGTACCGGAGCTACAGCAGTATTCCCAATTGATTTGATCAAAACTAGAATACAGAATCAAAGGACGAATCCAAAAGCAGCAGATGCTCGATACAGGGGATATATCGATTGCTTCTTGAAAACCTTGAGGAATGAAGGATTTTTCGGACTATATAAAGGATTGCTTCCGCAAATAATCGGAGTTTCACCAGAGAAAGCTGTTAAATTAACGGTGAATATCCTTATTGATACTTACCCCTCAATTTAGAACTGCTATTGTTTCATAATTCTGCAGGTAAATGACTTCGTTAGAGATAAATTCTACGATAACCAAGGGAATATCAAATATCGATATGAGCTTCTTGCCGGAGGATCTGTGAGTATAAAAATGATTAAGTTAATCCTACTTTAATCGATTTACTTTCAGGCAGGATGTTGTCAAGTAATGGTGACCAATCCTTTAGAAATAATCAAAGTCCGTTTACAAACTGCAGGCGAAACAAAGGGAGGTCACAAAATTAAAGCTCGAGAAATCATCAGAGATCTAGGGATAACCAATCTATATAAAGGTGTTAGAGCATGTCTTGTTAGAGATACAACATTCGCAGCTATTTATTTTTCGAGCTACGCTCGTTTAAAAAAATTTTTCGCTAACGAAAACGGTTATAATCATCCGCTTAGCTTGTTGGCTGCTGGAACATGCGCTGGGGTACCCGCAGCGGCGTTAGCCACACCTGCTGATGTTGTCAAGACTAGAATTCAAGTAATACCAAGAGCAGGACAAACTAGTTATAATGGTGTTATCGATACTGTCAGAAAGATTTTAAAGGAGGAAGGACCTATTGCGTTTACTAAAGGATCTTTAGGTAGGATTTGCCGGTCTTCACCACAACTTGGCATCACTCTATTTATATATGAATTGCTTCAAAGATTCTTTTACGTTGATTTTGGTGGGAGGTAAATATAAAGTTCAATAATTAAATTATTTTGGTTTAAATTCCCCTTTTTTCAGAGCTACTGCTGGCTCCATTCAAGCTATCAGACAACAGCGTGAATTGAATGCCATCAGTTCTGATCGTATCAGCGGATATGTTGCTGTACCAGTCCTCACTGGAATGGAAACTAATTTGGGGGGAATCACTTTACCAAGATTTTGTATCAACCAACCATCCTCAACTGATAAGTAGAAATTCAAGTTGGAGTTCAGCACCCTGTATACTGATTAATTCTATTTGATTCCATTGTTTCATGTTAATAAATAAATGTCGTCCAAATTTTACACTTTTATTTTGGAATTTATACGATTTACGCAACGAATTCGTTTGTTTTTTGTCCACTATACATAGAGTAAACATTTGCATATTATAACAACTTTTGAAAATCATGTAGAGTGCGTTTGTTTGTGTTTTATAAAACGAACCGAATACATCATCGCATAACCGGTGGTGTCTGAATACGCAAGTGACAAAAAATTGATTGCGAATTGTGGATGACTGCATCCGGGAGAGAACAGTGCGATAATTTCGTTACGGTTTTTCGAATTATTTTTAGTTTGCGGTTCGATAGAAGTTGTAGGAATTTTTGATAGGAATCAGATCAATATCACCGCGAAACAAGTCTAATTCTGTTGTTTTATTCTTCGCTAGTCTTGATTTTTTGCAGCGTCATCTTGAATGCGTAAAATTAAAATAATATGAATAAGAAAACGTTGAGGAATGCCATAATATAAAAACTAAAAAAATGTCCGTAATAAGCGCTAATGTTGTATTGTTTCGATCTATCTGATCTCGTCAGCGATCTTCCAAATGTAAGACCTAATTTCATCTAATTCATTGTTTGAGCTACCCTGCCCATTAGAGGGTATGTGTTTGGAATTAGTCCATGGTTGCAGGTATTATAGAATTAAGATTGGATGACGAGGAGAAGCACTGACGAGATCGCATAGATCGAAACCACGTGGTCCGTGCTTGTTCTATTTTCATTGTACTCGTTTGCAGGGTGATTTCCAACAATACAAGGTGTGTATAAATTGGCGGACCCACTACACGCGGCAATGTTCTTCGTTAAATTCAGAATCCAAAATCCTAATACGAAAATGTTGTACCATCTTTGCACAAGGTTCCTCAAGTTCGGACTTCAGTCTTGAAATAAGCATGAATTTAAAGTGTTTTTAATATTTGTTTATTAACTTATTTTGACGAAAAACATATCTGACAACGTTGTAAAACAATAAGTAGGCAGCCTAATGTTGTTCTAGTCAAATACTTACTACTGTCAAATTTTGCGCTTACGTAATCTACCTATTTCATTCGACTTTTGATTTTTTGGTTCTGGAGAAAACTTGCTTCATCCATAGCATGTTTCTAAAGTCCAGCCTCTCTACGGAAATGATAACTTATTTCGAATCAATTATTGCAATAAAATCTTAAATAGAATTCAGGAAGAAGGTGACTTTTTAAGACGTATTCTTTGGAGTGATGAGTGCATGTTTACCAGAGATGGTGTGTTTAATACTCATAATTTTCAGATGAAAATCCACGTGAATTTCGCGAATACGGTCACCAAAGAAGGTTTTCTGTTGACGTTTGGCTAGGTATAATAAACCACAGGGTAGTTGGACCAATTTACTTACCAAATCGCCTAGATGCCGGTGAATATTTAAATGATTTAGAACAAGTTATTGATGAGATACCGCTGAACGTATGCCGTAATATGATTTACATGCATGATGATGCTCCTGCGAACTTTACTCATAATATAAGAGACTGGTTGACTGAACACTTCCCAGAGAGATGGATTGGTCGTGGCGGTCCCCTTTTGTGGCCTGCGAGATCTCCCGATCTCAATCCATTAGAATGTTTTGTTTGGGGTTTCATTAAAGGTAAAGTTTATTCTTACAGCTCTTCAAAACGCTGACGATGTTAGAGCCCGAATTGACGCCGCAGTATTAGAAATCTCACCAGAAAGACTTGAGCGAATCAAAGACTGATACACCGATAGACGGAATTGCGAACGCTCAGCTTTTATACTTACCATTCGGGGAAATACCTATTTCTTGAAAGAACATTGAAATTACTCTAGTCAGGAAGATGAGTATTTCCCCGACTGTGTTTTTGCACTTGCTAAACTTACCGTATAGTTATCTACACCAGGACAACAATCAGAAAGCTTGTAACTTTCTTTGTATTAACCACAGATGGCAGCAGTTATTTGATGCCGCCAATGTAGAAAGTGATAAAAAAATCATAGACTGAACTAGGTTTAAATCATGTTGACACACTAACACTTTTTTAAATTTTCATAATTTTTTATTATATTTTTTTAAAATAAAATCGTGAAATAAATGGCTCTTATCATGAGATCATGTAAACTCACGATAAATCGTGAGATCTGGCATCGCTGCCTCCTACCCACTTTTTGCTCCTGAAGAAGCCATTTCCATTAGTGACAAAACAACGAGTTAGTAAATTTCGTAATTTTTGGTGCTTTTATTTTATTTTATACCTTTATTGTATCGTATACACAGGCTGATTCATTTCAGACTCTCACCATGGGGATGTGACTTATTATTGGATATAGGGGGCAGGTTTAGCAAAGGCGGTAAAAATAAGGGTGAAAATAACAAAATCCGCTATTTTCGTTTTTTCGAAAGATCTCAACAACCACGAAATTTAGAAACATTGCCAAATTTTAAGCTCTCTTCTATTCATTTGGTGAGAGTTCAAAATGAATTAGTTTGCATGTGGCATTACTGTGATGCGTTCAGAACCTGGAAGCCCTCATAATATAGACCCGGACTGTGAAAGCCTCGATATCATTTAGTATAGGGGTTGGTTTTTTAATCAGTTTTTGGATTATGATCAGTTGTATTGGACATCATTTTAGAGACAAATTGTTATAGCCATGATAATAAATATTAAAATTACCTCGTCCTCGTGTCATATAATGTTGATGTCCCATGATATTGATTATCTTTTTTATTTATTTTTTTATGTGGTTACAGCCATCTTCAGGAAAAGACTTATCGGAATCGGCATCGAATCATCATCATCTCCTTTCTCAGTCCTTTTCCTTTTCTTTCCATGCATTCGTCTAACTGCTAATTTCTTTTGATTTTCTTTGCATTTTTACTAATTACCTTTTTTGCAAAGTCACTAACCACCCTCCAATTAACTTTATTTTCTTTTTATATTCTGATTAATAATACATATTTTTTGATTCTATATTATGAACAACACACTAGTATACCGTGCCTTCAAAATCTTTCCTCATTAGAGTCGGCCATGCTTTTTCACAGTTTGGTTATGTCATATAAATGTGTATCTGTAATAATTATACAGTAATTAGGTTTTTGAACAAATATTTATTGCAAAAGCCAAAATTGAGAGAAAATAATACTAAAGCAGATGTTGGAAATGTTGACCGTTGTTTTGTAGACAAAGTTGAACTCTACGCTTCATGCTTTCAAAGCCATTTATTAAGATTTCTTCGGTGATGTCAGCACAAGAATTAACAATAGCATTACGAAGCTCTTCGATTGTTTGATGTCTGATCTTGAAAATCGTATTCTTTAAATTTGGAAAAATAAAATAATCTAATATTGTCAAGTCTGGAGATCTTGCAGGAAAATTAAAAATTCTTGTATCGAAAAATTGCTGTAAAAAAGCCATTGTTTCTCGAGATTTATGTGCTGGTGCATTGTCTTGCTGGAAATATCCTACCGTAAGTTCATCATCATGAAGTTCGTTGATAAACGGTTGTAATAATTCGTTTCGATATCTTTCAGCAGTTACGTTTTGGTTAAAAATATAGGCCCAATAATTTGTCTTCTTGAAACTGCTAGCCAGACACCTATCTTTTGGAGATGCAACGAAGTTTCAGTGAATTCATGTGGATTATCTGCAGACCAAATTCGCATGTTTTGCTTGTTTAAATAGCCAGAGAGATGGAACCACGCCTCATCAGAAAAATAACATTTGTCAAGAACATCGTTATTATTTACGTTATTCAAAAACCATTGACAATACTGTGTTCTCGTACCAAAATCTATCTCTTTAAGTTCTGAAACTGCTTGAATTTTATAAGGAAACAATTTTAAATCCTTTTTTAAAATCGTATGACATGTTCCTACCGACAAACCAACTTGTTGCGATAGTGTTGCGACAGATTTTTTGGGTGAGTGTTCCATTCGCTGTTGAACATCTTCGATTAAATTTGCTGTTCGTTTTTTAGGTGCTCCACCGCCAGGTTTACGTGTTACTGCACCTATTTCGTCAAATTTAATAACGCAAGCTTGAATTTGTTTTAGCAGTTGTGCGTAAGTAACTGGCAAATTAGGAAATTGTTGTCGGAATTCTTCTATGCACCGATTAATGGAATAAACCCATTCTCCATTTTCTAATTTTTGCCCAGTTCTATAGTAACATTGAATTATAAATATTTTATGTTCTAATTCTAACATTATAATAAAATAATTAAGAAAATATAAACGTCAATTATTTGAATTTAAGTTTGACAACTGTCAGAATTTGAAATTCTGAAAAGCATCCCATTTGCACCAACCTATGATAACTAAACTGACAAAAACAAGCCTACTCTGATGAGGAAAGATTTTGAAGGCGCGGTACATACACCTTGACTTTAGTGCATTGAGGGTTGGCGATTTGTTTGCATAGATTTAAGCTTCAAATTAGAACTTGTCCAAATGAGTTCGTCGCCTGAATGCAGAACTAGTCTATCTCCAAAATTTGGCATTTTGTGATTTTCATACCATATAATAGTTTATAATTCACTTTATTACATGCAGAAGTATTCGAACTCCAAATATTTGAATAACCGCCACGAAGATAGAGTGTCAAACTATTCTATCTTGACTTGATGTGATTCGGTTAATGCAGAACTATCGTAAGTACTGTATGCATGGTATGTCCACGTACCCAATGTGAGATAGAATAGCTCTGCTCTATACAAGATTTGAGTTAGCTTAGAAAGAACTGCACATAGACTACTTCTGCTCTACCTTAATAGACAACTTTAGCTTACTATGGCAACTAGCAGATCGGAAAAAATTCTAAATTTGGTTCGGAAGGACAGTAATCCAAAGCCACCTATAAATGCATTGCCGTCGGAAACATTCGCACACATATGCGGTATGTACAATATCTATATATTTATGTTGAAAATGTATGTGTGAATTACCTAACCTAAACTATTTTTATAGGTTATAAAGTTTCTAAAAAAAGAAACCCGGTGCTCTACCAAAGCGACAAATTGTGAAGATCTCATGTTAAAATCAGTAAATTTAATGCCATCTGAAAATTTGGTGCTGTCAGAGACGTCCACTTATATTTGTAATATACAATCTTTCTCAAATTTGTCGTCAAAAATTTTAGAACGCATCCGTCTTTGCACAGATTTAGCGCTGACCGGAAGTAACCACGAAGTTACTAAACGTGGCACGACCAGCAACAGCAATATCTTGATAGACAAACATGCAACACCCGAACTTGATACGCATGAAAAGACGTCTAATTGTGTTGAACAAAGTACTCTGTACAAAGACTTGCATTATTATTCTTCTGATTCTGACCCTTTCGCAACAGAGAATGAAAGTGATGATCCCAATTTTGAACCTTCCGGTGCAAGTAGCAGTAGCGAAAAGAGTGAAAATTGTAATGAAAACCTTGCAAGAAGTGAGAAGATTCGCCATATAAGTAGAAAAAGGACAAGAAAACCCGAAACCTGGAGAAGAAATATAATAAAGAAATTTCGAAATAGTGGCGAGGCATATACAAATTGGAATGGAAAATTGCAACCTAAGAGAACAGTAAAGCTGTCTTGTAAAAACTGTAGAAGAAAATGTGGAGAAACAGTACCAGACGAAGAACGACAATGTATATTCAAGGAATTTTGGTCTCTAGCTGATATTAGTCGACAAAGAGATTTCATTTCCAAATTTGTCCATGTAAAAGAAAAGGAGCGAATTCGCAAACGTCAGAAAACTGGTACTCAAGACATTCAAATTGCAGAAAAACCGAGTAGGAGAAGTTTCACGTATAAATATTTCCTGTCACCTAATGGTACAAATATAGAGGTTTGCAAAACATTTTTTTTAAATACTTTAAGCATTAGTGCACAAATGGTGCAAGCCGTATTTTCCAAAATGGGAAGCGCAGGCGCAGTACTACCGGATAGAAGAGGAAAAGCATGCACAAATTCTAAATTGCATGATTCAGTAAAAGTCTCGGTTAGAAATCATATTAATTCGTTCGAAACGGTCGATAGTCATTACTGCAGGAGGAGCAGTGTAAAAAAGTACCTTCCGGAAACTTTAAACATTACAAAAATGTACTGCCTGTACCAAGAATTTTGTGAAGACAATAATATATCTGTAGCAGCAACAGAGAGCATCTACAGACATATTTTTAATATAGAATTTAATATGTCGTTCTTTAAGCCAAAAAAGGATTTGTGTGACACATGTCACAAGTATGATAATCTTTCAGAACAAAGTAGAGATCATATTCAAGAAATAGAACATACACAACATATCAGAAATAAAGATTTAGCTCGACAGTTGAAAAATAATGACAAAGAAGCAGCGTCTCGAAATTCACAAATTTGTGCCGCTGTTTTTGATTTACAACAAGTATTACCGATACCAAAATCAAATGTGGGTTTAGCGTATTATAAATTAAAACTGTCTTCTTATAATTTTACAATATTTAATTTAGCCACAAAAGGTTGCAAGTGCTACATGTGGTACGAATGCATCGCTCAGCGAGGCTCATCCGAAATAGGAAGCTGTTTGCTACAATATATAGAAAATCATGTTGAAAAAGGTGTTAAAGAATTTGCATTTTATTCAGATAATTGTGGAGGTCAAAATCGCAATAAGTACATCTTCTCTCTTTATAATTACTTAACACAAAAATATTTGATTAAAATCCGTCATACATTTTTAGAGCGCGGTCATACTCAAAGCGAGGTAGATTCTGTCCATAGCGTGATTGAGAGGGCCGCAAAAAACATACCGGTATATGCACCAGATCAGTGGATTTCGGTAGTAAGGCTAGCGAAGAGAAAAACAACCTTACGAGGTGTACGAACTATCACAAAATGATGTATATGATTTGAAAGATCTGCAAAATAGCATCGCCATTAATTTTGATAAAGATCAAAATGGAGAAAAGGTTCAAATCAGTAATGTTAAAATAATTGCAACAGATCCAGAGTTTCCCAATTGTTTATTATTCAAAACAATGTACGAGCAAGAAGAATTTAGAAAAATAGATTTAACTCAAAGAGGAAGAAAAAAGGTTCATATTGACTGTAATTCTTTGCAATTAAAAAAACTTTACAAACAAAAAATGTAGTACCCCCATATCCGCGGGGGTTTGGTTCTGTGGGCCTCCGCGGATACTGAAAACCGCGGATAGTAGCGAACGCTTTATTTTCGAGTACAACATGAAATATGAAGCAAAGTTAAAACAATGAAACAAGAAGAAATAAGTTATATAATATTTATTTAAAATAAATAAACAATAAATAAATAAATAAATATTCTTGTGCTGTGGCACAAATAGAATTTAAGTTTAATAAATATGTACATTTATTTAAATTTGTACATACATTTTTAGTACATATAGTACGTATGCATTTACATACACAACAAGAAAGTATACAACAAGAAAAACTTTATCATCGTTAGTTACATATTCATTCATCTTCCTCTAATTCCAAGTTAGCAGTCGATTGTTTACTTAGATCCGAAGCAAACGATGGTGATGGCTGTGCATTATCGATAGTTTTGTTGACCTTTTCAAAGAACATTGTTATTGGTAGTTGTCGTTTTTGTCTTTTCATTTCAATAAACAAATCCTCCAAAGGTTTCAAAGCTTCTGTTATAGTGCGAGTAATTTTTATACTGCGTTCCATTATTGGATCATATTCTACTATCTGTTCTTTTAATGTTTGAGCAGTTCGAAATATCGCAGACAATTTTTCAAGCGTCAATGCTGGCGGTTCTTGTTGACCCTCATCCTCATCGTCACTCACTTCTGGAGAAGATTTCACAAGGTCTTTCAATTCCTCGTTGGTGAATACTTGATCCTCTTCGTTTATGTAATCACTGAGTTCCTCTTTGGTTATATCATTAAATCCTTCTCCATCTATTTTCTGCGCTATGTTAAATATTGTTGTTAGCTGTGAATTAATATTATGTGTGTCTTCAGAACTAAGAACGATGTCATTCCACAGATTTTTCCAACATGCTATTATCATTTCTGACTTTAATTCCTCTATCGCTCCTTTGATAAATAGAATTGCGTCAGCAATTGTAAACGCCTTCCAGCATTCCATGAGCCCGATATCAGAGCATTCGTTAGCCATTGTGTACAGCATTTCGAAAACCTGTCGAATATATATGGCTTTAAAGCATCTAATGACACCTTGATCAAGCGGCTGAAGCAATGAGGTCGTGTTAGGTGGTAGAAAAACCACTTCAACATTTTTATCTTCTGTGCTTAGTGAGACAGGATGCCCAGGAGCATTGTCTAGTATCAGCAGCACTTTAAATGGTAATTCTTCCTTTTCCAAATATCTTTTCACCTCCGGAATAAAGCATTGATGAAACCATTGTGTAAATAGAACAGCCGTAACCCACGCCTTTCGATTAGATTGCCAAAACACAGGCAGGCAAGCTTTATCCTTGTTTTTAAGAGCACGTGGATTCTGCGATCGGTAAACAAGTCCAGGTTTAATCATATGACCAGCTGCATTTGTACAAAATATCAAGGTAAGTCTATCCTTAATTGCTTTAAAGCCTGGTGCACTCTTTGCAGTTTTATGAATGTAAGTCCGTTGAGGCATTTTTTCCACATAAGACCAGTCTCATCGCAGTTAAAAACTTGCTTAGGATGATAATTCCTTTCTGCAATAATTTGTTTAAATTTTTCTGGAAACGAGGCAGCAGCTACATGATCAGCAGACGCAGATTCCCCCGTCATTTTTATATTTTTTAGATTAAACCGAGTTTTAAATCTATGCAGCCACCCCTACTTGCGGTGAATGATTTTCCTTTCTCTTCAGTATAATCTTGGGTCTGCATATCTTCATATAAGACCAACGCCTTTTGTTGTAGCACTTTGCCATCGATAGGAATGTGTTTTCTCGTCATATCTTCCACCCATAAATTTAAGGCATTTTCTACCTTAAGTAACACTTTATTGCGTCTTGTGGTTGCAACTTTTGCAGTTTCGGGTGCACTAGAAAAACTTGCTCGAATCTTATCTTTGTTTTTTAACACTTCTCGTATCGAAGATTCGTTTTTATTGTATATTTTAGCAACAGTTGCAACAGGTTTTTTTTCTATTTCAATCATATTAATGATTTTTATTTTTTCACTAATAGTGAGCATTTCACGTTTTCTTTTTGGTTTAGAAGCCATTTTAAAATGATTTTCAAATTTACTTGCTTTATTTAAAAGCTATTGCAAGCACTGTCTTGTCTGACAATTCGAATAGTACTAAACTCATAGTTAACAGAAGCGTTTATACAAGTAATAGCGAGTGGCACCTTAAGCCCGTTCCAACTTGTTTAACACATCATGAGAGCGCTGAATTGGGGGGATGACGCATATATACGACGATATATCGACAAATGCTCTTATAATTTTTAATAAGGCTCGAATGTCTCTATTCGTTTCTATACTTATTGATATAACGCATTTTCTGCACATGATAGGTAAATCGCGGATGACTGAAACCGCGGATACGGATTCAGCGGATAACGGGGTACTACTGTACCTCTTTCGAAAAAAAAGTATGAACATCTACAGTTCCTATGTGCGAAAAATGTCATAAAATCTCAGTACCACGATTTTTTCAAAACATTGCCTTTCTCTATGGAACGCACCAGGAACGAATCGGATGATAATAACGAATAATGAAACTATACTTTTCTTCATTCTGTATGTACTTCATTTTATAAAATAAAAGATATGTTCAAACGCTCTTGTTTTTAAATCAGAACTATTTTAAGTCACCTTTTGTTAAATATGCTAAGTTTATATTTGTGGACATACAATTGCTTTAAAACATCTTAGTATTCTATGTCCATATTTTTCTATATTTCTTACTTAACAGTGTTAAGCACTAATGATGTACCTCTGTTATGTTAATTTAACATACAAATGATTATAATATTTATGTAACCAAGTTCAATTTTCTTAGAAAACAAAAAAAATGCTCTCCTATAAAATTTGCATTTTGTGACATATACTACTTCTGCATTCAGGCGACGAGTTAATAAATCACACGTCGCTGTGCCAACGCCTCGCAGTTGAACACAAAGTGTTCCATTGTCTCACTATGCTTCGAACAGAATCGGTATTTATCACATCTTCCTCAGGTGATACTTCAGAGGATCGTCACCAATGAGTAAAGCCGTCATGGTGCTGAAGCCTCTTCTGTTGAATTCCAGCAGAGATTTCGCCTTCTTGGCTGAAAAAGTAATAAACTTTTTTGACCGGCTTAGTTTTGGAATGTTGGTCCAATGTGGCGTTTGGTGAGACCAAAAGATCATCGGCGGTTTCGTTGCTCTCACACCCTCAGTAACAGGATAAAAATACATTTATTCAATAATATTCTATTATTGATATTAATTTATCTCTAAAGAAAAAAACACTGTATTAAAACTAACTATAATTGCTATAGGTCATACATAACAATAAAAAAAATGCGATAGTGTGTTATTTTTACATTAGAGAGAATAAGTAGCAATTCTCGTCCAGACATCGATATGAAGCAATTACATTATTATTATATTAAACATTTATTACTAGAATAAACACAAATCTGCTGTAATTGACCCCCACAGCATAGAAGCGAGGCAATTATACTTAAAAGAATTATTTCTATTTATTGGAACGTAAAGGAAACTACTAATTTCATATTTAATTCGTTTCCACGAATAACTGTCGTGTAGTAGTAGGTGGCGCCACACGTACTCGATTCTTGTAATAAACTCGCAATGTTATGTGGTTCACTGAATAAATGCAATAGAATTGCATGCACTATATATGTAAACGCACGATATGCGTGAATATATAAAAGATATGTAAATGAACGTAAGTCCTTTAGTTCCATTTAAAAGAAACAATGCAATAGTTTGTGTTTCGTTAGTTATCCGTGTTAATTTGGTTTGTGAATTAATGCGATTTGAAGGTAATAAGTTTCCGTCTCAATTCTCTTAGATGCTATATTTATAATTAATGTCCAAATTCGTTATTACCGAATCGTATGCCATCTCCCTAATGAATCAAACTTCGTTAAGGGAAATTTTTCGTTCTGGTGAACTTGAAATGTAATACTTGTTGATTTTCCGTTCGATAAGTTTTGAAAGACAAGGTTCGAGATGAATAACGACGCAGCATGTACTTATATACTTCGACCTTATGAGAAATTTAATAATTCCAGAAGTTTTTCAATCGGAAATTGAACTCTCGTATAGTCATAAATAAAATATAGGGCTACTCGTTTTTGCTATTTTCGAGCTGAACTGGATCCGACATGGTTGAAGCTGTAAGTTAACGATAATTTAACATGCTGAATAATTCAATACTACCAATGGAAACGTTACTTCTCTATCCGTGCGTACGTGCAGAAATTCTGGATTTTTTCGACTCTGAATCTGTTTTAATTTTATATACGAGTATGTACGTTAAGTATACATATAGGCTGTCCTATCAAAATTGGATTCTTGTCCATTATACCGGGTGTCCCAACAAGGGTAACGAGGTACGGTATTAGGGAAACGGATGTACCTAGAAATTTGAAACAAAAAAATTATTGAGTAAATCGGCTAAGCGAAAATGGAAATTATTTTCGAGTTTCTGAAATGCCCTCCAGGGGGCGTAATTGCCATCCTGAATTTTAAACCCTGTTTTCTGCAAAATTTTCTTATATTAATGATAATCATAGTGAATACTATTTTAAAGCTGAGACAAATTAAAATTTTTTTTGTTAAATGCTTTTTGCTCTATCTCTGAAAAGAAAGTGGTGGGGGGCGCTAGAATATTTTCGGAAATAAATGTCGATAACTCTAAAAAGGCTTAACGTATCTTAATAAACTTGGAGTCGCCAAAAAGGGAGTTTCCTAGACTATCAATTGAACTGTGAGTCAGGTGATTATGGTTGCTTACCTTGCCGCTAGATGGCGTTTTTGATATAATCGCAAAAAATATAACTTACTGCAAAAAAATTAAATGCAATGATATCACTTTTTTTACGTCATTACATAGTCAATAAAGAGCCTAACAAGCCAGTGAGAAGCGCATCTCAATATCTTTATCCTAACCTAAGATATGAATAAAGAAATTTTTACTAAAAAAAAATACATTTTGGGAAGCATTTCCACTTTAAGGTTTGTTATTAATGTCTAATTATTATTCCTAATTTACCAAATAAAATGCTAATTTATTATTTGGGATGCCAAACGATATTTTAAATCTAAATAAAATTTTGTTATTTATCTTTGTTACTTTTTTTTATAATACCTTCGAAAGCCAACAGGCCAAAACAATGATAAAATAATAAGTGTGGGAACAGTAAGGAAACTAACTTAAAGTCCAACGAGCCGCAATGCTTATAAAATAATAATAAATTATAGAATCTATGAAACTAATAACTTGAGAACGATAAAACACAACAAGGTTGATCGAAAGGAAAATCAAAAAGTGTTTATAAATGTTCAAAGTGCCTTCCGTCATTTTCTATGCAGGAATTTATCCTGCGTCGTGTATTTAATACGGCTGAGCTGGTTTCAGCTCTTGAAATATTGGCTACAGCATTTCGGATACGATCAATTATGTTTTCTGGGGTAGTAGGGCGAGTCTGATAAACAATATCTTTTATTCTACCCCAAAGGTAAAAGTCAAGGACAGTAAGGTCTGGAGATCTGGCAGGCCATGGAAACAAACTGCCCCTTCCTATCCAACGGTTTGGATAAACTTGGTCTAAAAAATTCCTGACTTGTTAAGAAAAGTGTGCAGGGCATCCGTCGTGTTGCAGCCACATATCTCTTCTCGTTTGTAAAGGCACGTTTTCTAATAAAATTGGCAAGTGATTTCTTAAAAAATCCAAATAAGTTTCGCCATTAACATTATTATTTAAAAAAAATGGTCCTATAATTCGATCGCCTAAGATTCCACACCAGACGTGCACACTCCAACGATTTTGATAGTTTACCTCAGGCATCCAATGTGGATTTACTGGCGACTAATAATGCATATTATGCAAATTGACTCCTCCATTGCTTGAAAAAGCAGCTTCATCGGTCCATAATATTCGAGATAAAAAATCAGGATACTCATCTATCATAGAATTCAACCAATTACAGTGGTCTAATCTCCTATCAAAATCAGTTTCTAAAAGAGCCTGATGTAGTTCAATATGATAAGGGTGTAGATAGTGATCTCTTAGGATTCGTTGTACCGATGATTTACTAATTCCTAAGTCCAAACTTATTCTTCTTAAACTTAAATGGAGGTTTTGTTCGTTCCTAGCGTGTCGATTTCTTCTAGGCACTGGATTAGGATGAACTCGTCCTGTTTCGCGCAAACATCTACTTAAACATCTAAATACCATTCTACTAAAATGTCTTCTATTGGGATAATTTGCTGCGTACACACGCTCAGCCACACAGGCGTTTTGATGACACTGGAAAAACACGTCCAACATGACGTATGCTTCCGCAGTTGAATAAGACATTTTTAATGCAATAAACACAATCACAGTAAGACAATTAATTTAAATATTAAAATTTAAACCGACTATTTAAAACAGGATATCAAGAGACTTTGACACTTTGACAAGCATCAAACAATGACATGAAAAACACGTAGAGTTATGTCAGATATAATCGACATTATTTGTTTTCATGGCAATCTTGATAATTAGAAAAGAATGATTTCTGGCAGAGGATTTTATTACTTAAATTACGTCAATAATTAATCAAATCGGTACTCAACAATCGATTATTGACTAAAATCCTAACTTTTAATAAAAAAAAATGTGATAACACTAAATATTTGAAAACGGGTGACAATATCACAACGTAGTACTAATATCAGATATTAAACACTATGGTGTCCTTAAAGGCATTGTAAAAAAAGTAACAAAGATAAATAACAAAATTTTATTTCGATTTAAAATATCGTTTGGCATCCCAAATAATAAATTAGCATTTTATTTGGTAAATTAGGAATAATTAGACATTAATAACAAACCTTAAAGCGGAAATGCTTCCCAAAATGTATTTTTTTTAAGTATAAATTTCTTTATTCATATCTCAGGTTAGGATAAAGATATTGAGATGCGGTTCTCACTGGCTTGTTAGGCTCTTGATTGACTATGTAATCACGTAAAAAAGTGATATCATTGCATTTAATTTTTTTGCAGTAAGATATTTTTTTTGCGATTATGTCAAAAAACGCCATCTAGCGGCAAGGTAAGCAAACATAATCACCTCACTCACAGTTCAATTGATAGTCTAGGAAACTCCCTTTTTGACGACTCCAAGTTTATTAATATACGTTAAGCCTTTTTAGAGTTATCGACATTTATTTCCGAAAATATTCTAGCGCCTCCCACCAGGTCCTTTTCAGAGATAGAGCAAAAAGCATTTAACAAAAAATATTTTAATTTGTCTCATCTTTAAAATAGTATTCACTATGACTATCATTAATATAAGTAAATTTTGCAGAAAATGGGGTTTAAAATTCAGAATGGCAATTACGCCCCCTGGAGGCCATTTCAGAAACTCGAACATAATTTCCAGCATTTTTTCTTACCCGATTTACTCAACAATTTTTTTGTTTCAAATTTCTAGGTACATCCGTTTCCCTAATACCGTACCTCGTTACCCTTGTTGGGACACGTGGTACAATCTCCAATAGACATTGACTTCCAACAAAGACACATCTCGTCCTCACCTATCTCTATAGGGGCTTCGATAAATAGATGGTTGACACGTGATGGGCTCTTGCATTGTATAAACGTGTTTTAGGACAGTCGCTCTTACCATTACTACTAGTAATTCTACACAACCTAAATAAAAACGTCTTTTATCTCGAACAAACCTCCCTGTATATTACATAATGTCACCATTCAAAAATTGTGAACAAAATTGGGTCAATCTGTATACAAACAAGTATTCAAAGAGTTACTTCAGTGTACCTCATTCTTTCCAGCATGTTTTTCTACCTCATTGTTTCCTGTTTGATGCTGCTACACGATGAGATTAAGGCATCGTCGCCCACGACCCAAACAACCGAAAAAGAGAACAGTTTGCTATGGAATGCATTGAAAATGTCGCAAATATTGTTACAAAAATGTCTGAAAGAATTCCCATCGTTTCCATCTTCAATGGCTCGCGGTCGATTCGACTACAATAACGTTATAGAACTGATGCGAGGATGTCTTTTGCGTAGGAGTGCTCTTGTCCTGGATAGGTTACGAGCAATAGATCATCTGCAAATATGTAAAGGCGTGGACCTTGTCAGGTATAAAGACGAGAATGAAATCGCTAGAAGTGTAAGGTAAGAGATGATTTATGTCTTTATGTGTCCTTACGTAAAATGTAAACATTTATTTTTAGTAATAATCACATTATTAATTACGGGGGGACGAATCATACCGCGATTGAAAACAATGTTGATTGGTGGAAACGAGTAGTCGAAAAGCTCGATCTGTTATTGGAAACACGCGTGTTAAAAATTCAAATGAAGATGGACGACTCACAGTTGGTGGAGGAAGGTAAGTCAATTCGGGTTATCATATTATGATGTAAAATATATTCCATTACTCTACATCGTATCGATTGGAAAACTTCCTTTAGGCTCAGGTAAAAGCGAATTATTTAAATTTTTAATATTACACGGAAAATTGTTTTCTGCTTTATATTAGATCCAGGCAATAAGCGAGGGTTACCTTTACGAAGTGTTTTTCGCGTGTAAGGTATTTCAATTTTCTTTGGTTCAAGATTGAAATGTAAATATGCAGTTCAGTTTGTAAAGTATGTAAAAAAAATGATATTAGTTCATATTTTCATTTGGGGAATTTGTGTGCTCTTCTGTTTCTAACATCTTAGGCAAGGAAAAATTGTTAATAAATGGTATAACAAGTTGAAATGATTACTATCAGCTTTTCTGATCTAGAACTTTAAGACTCGTTACTGGAAACCTCAAAGTTTAATTTTTCCATCCGCTTGATTTTGAAGAATTTGCTACAGAGTGGTTGACCTGACATCTCTAACACATCGCTTTAAACAGATTCCTCGATAAATTTAGCGAGATTTCTAAACACCACCCTGGAAACAAAATAAGCCTCCAGCCCAATCTTTTCAAATTTGCTAGTCTCATGTCCACTTCATAGACATTACTAATGAGCGGTAGGAAGTAGTTTTGGTCAGATGAACATCTAACTGGGCTTTAAAGCCAAAGAATCCACCGCCAAGTTACTTAACGGAATTTAAACTGAACAAAATTCCAAGTACGGATGCAAATAAGTCTTCAGATTCGTTGTCATCAGCAATTTTATCTGATCATCACTCATCAATAATATGATGTCACGAATCAGAACAATATTGCTCCACTTTATTACCTCATATTTCATTGTCTTTTCTGTTGAATCATTGATTTTTTTTTCATTCCTTAAGCCGTAGAAGTCTGCATTGACGATGTCGCTTCCCGATCCGCCCGAATATTGGTCTTATTTATATCGTTATCTAAAACATTGTTATCGATGCCATTCAAATACATATTTGATTAGTAGATCTCTTATGTCTCGTCTTCAATTTCTGTTATGGTGTTGAATTGACGTCCTCCCATTAGCTTGAATTTTATCTTACAAAGCATGAAAATGGTACAGTGCTAGGTTTGGAGTCATACAGCACATAGAGTATAAATGACGTCAGGTGTGTGACCAAAATCGACTTACTAAGATCACACAGTGTGAGCAGGAGCTTTGTCGTGGTGCAAGAACCAGCATTTCTTACTTCTCAGTCGACTTAAAAAACATTAAGTGAGAACCAGATTGATAATTGCTAAGGCATGAGAGGCTGGCCATGCGTAGTACAATGCATATGGTCCAAGGTTCGAATTTTGTTGGTGACACTAGTTTCAACGTTTTACTATATCAGTACTACGGTTGACCTACCATTCGTTGTTGGAACAGCGCCATGGAAACACATTTATTCACAAAATTTACATTTAATCGTAGTTTGACAAATGTATCACAAAAAGAAGCTGTTGAGAGTCTGATTGCTGCAAACTTAACCGGCTTTATTCAGTTTTTTACCTTTTACTTGTATTCTTTGCAATCATCCGTTGGAACCCAGTGCAAATTTGCAGTCTTCCATCAGCCTGATTATGCATTAATATCGATGGCCACAGTGGTTAGGCGGCTGACTATTGTTGTGAGAGGACGATAAGTGCCGGGATTCAATTCTCTGGAGGGACGGTGACATTTTTTCAGAGAGTTTAATCCCGGATCGACTTGCCATTCGCTGTTGGGAGCAAAGTGATTAACAGTGCGGCATCATAAAAGGCGATATGATGCTGTCACAAAGCCATTTAAAACACAACTTACACACACTAAAACTACACCGCAAGTGTTGCAGTGATAGCCAGACAAGTAATACAGCTTACGGAGTCACTGCAACTAAGCACCCACCACACATTAAAAAAATAACAACAAACTTCAGGACAACATTTTTTTAAATATTGACCCTATCAGACGTTTCTAGAGCGTTGCCTTGTTTTGAAGTATTTGACGTCAACCTTGGTGAACGTGTTCAAGAACTCTTGCATCTTCTTTTGGTATCAATTTTTCGTATTTTTCTTGTGTGACGTTTCAATCGCATGATTTCTGACCGATCGGACGACCATTTCATTTCTGGTGTTGAAGTTTTTCGGGTGTTGTCGTGTAGGTAATTTTTCACTTGACGTTTGGCTGATCATATTCATCATAACATTTCTAAAGACCTATAGGCATTTTGCTATGATTTCTACGTTTTCCATCCTCCGATTTTAGTCAAAGCACTGCGTATGTTATATTGTTATTTGGGCCTGATTTCCTTATTTATGTCTGATAGTTGCATGGATTTTTCTTGCAGAAGAACATCATTTCTCTTCGGATTCTTGCAAGTCTTATGGTAAGTCTTCTAGAATACTCTTCAACTGTTTTAACCTTTTTTTGTTTATTACGAATTTTGGAGCTGTTCTAGGCCAACTAGTAATTATTGAGAGTGATAGATTTGGCATCACTTGTGTAGTGCTTTCTTTCACGATTCGGATGTCTTAGTACCCTATATATAAGGATATAAAATCTTGTTCGTAGCCCAATAAGTGTCACATGTATTGCTTTGCCTTCTAATGCTAGTTTTATAGGTGGTTTGGTTATGGTAGAAAGATCCACGTGGTAGTGAATCATTTAAAAACGATTTCAGTTGATGGTCTACCCTGTCCTAATGACGATGGCTTTTGATCGACCCACATCCTCCTTTAAAACGTTTGAGGCTTTCCAAGTCCAACGGTTTGCTTAAAGCTTCATCGCCAAGAGCTTAAATCAGCATTTTATAGGTTTAAACCTTTATTGTGTTAACCAACAAATTTTCTGATATCATGATTTATCATGTCATTGATCAAATTAAAATACAGTGTGTCCCAAAAAGTTTTGTACAAATGGAGAAACAGTTTATATTACATTTCACAAAAAAAATTTTGATAAAAATCTCTGCATGACTTGTAGATCTATTATTAAGAACAACATTTTTAAAACATTGGTTGGAATACAGGGAAAATCAAAATTACATGTACAGACTCTAGTGATTTTCCAGATAAAATTCAATAAAATACAATAATTAGAAATGCCGTAAAAATTGACTATTGCAAGATAAAATTAAAATTGTTCTTATTGTTGGAGATAATTATAAAACATATAGAGAAGCAGCAGACATATTTAATAATAGACAACCTGATAAAGCAATACATTTTACAACCGTCAAATGTTTAAGAGAGATAAATTCAAGAGTTCTGATTTGTTGACAATAATTTTAAAAAGAAACATTGGGCATGGGTTGCAAATGAAGATATTGAAACTGATGTTATGCAATCAGTCGTGGAAAATCCAAAATATTTACTTCGAAAAAGATCCAGTTTATTGAACAAAGACAGAATTATTGGACCGTTCTTTTTTCGAAATAACATGAATGGAGAAAGACACCTACAATGTTTAAATAATCAGTTGTCTGCGTTTTTTGATGAACCACCACTAAGTGAACGAGGGAAAAAAATGGTACCAACAGGATGGAGCACCATGTCACTGTAACAAATATTCGAAATTTTCTCCTCCACACTATTAATGGTAAAGTGATCAGGAGGTATACATGGAGTTTCTTTAGCCTCCAAGGTCTCCAGACCTTACCCCTGTAGAATTTTTTTGTGGGGCTAGTTAAACAAGGAGTATACCTTCACAAGCCATTTCAAGATGTTGATCATCTTGAGGGAATTATTAGAGAAACATGTGAAGCTATAATTCCAGATGTAATTAGAAATGTCATAAAACAGTTTAATCATCGAACAGTCACCTGTTTAGAAAGGGATGGTGGATAAGGTGAAGTTCCGTAATATTTAAGTAATTTCTCTTATTTCTTTAGTCAATAAATAATCTATGTAATTAACAATATCTTAAATAATAAATTAAAAAAATATGTCACATCTTTTGTAAATTGTATTTTGTCTTCGTTTCAAATTCTCCTCGCAGGATTAACTCCCACAGAAGCAGAATAAACCCGTAATCCTATATTAATGACATACTGTTAAGCTTGAGAAAAGTAAGGTTTCTTTCTTAATAGGCAGGACAGCCAGAACAGTTTCCGAAAAAATCTCTCACAATGTCATAATTTAATTTACTGTAATATTGCTTCCGGGGTAATATTGATTCTTAATATTTTGTTTCGCAGGTCGAAGAAGGCGTCACAATCAGATGTACCCTCTAGTATTTTTCGGCACCCTAGCAATTATCATGGTCACCATCCCGATGGGATTCCAATTCTTAGCAGTGTTGGGCGGAAAAGCTCTACTATTGGCGAAACTAGCATTAATCTTGACGTCTATCCAAGGATTAAAGCGAATAGCCACGAGCAACCTGAACTATGGACTTTACCACACTCCATCTACAAATCCTTGTAAGGATTTTAATAATTTAAACTGCCATTCCGGCGATAATTACGAATTTAGACTCGGAAACGATAAATTCCAATTAAGTTTGTTATTCGAGGATCGTGCATCTATTCATGGAGGTTAGGAAAATTGAAAAATTGAAACAAAAAGATCGTAGTGTCGTAAAGAAAACTTTCCGAGATCATATCGTGGCTTGTTTGCGGCGGGATTTGTTCCTTAATTAAATTTACATCCTAGCAATTAATGACGATGATATATACACGGGCGGGAAATGTTCGTTTTTCTTTTGTTCCGAGACTTAATTGCGTTTTCTTTTAATTTTCAGGGCATTATGATCGCAGTTGGTATTACAACTCAAAGGACAATCAACAGGGATACCAAGAAGGCGACGTCCGAGAACCGCCGATGGATTTCCTTCATCCTTTATTGTCCCCGCGAAATGAGAAAATCAAATAGGATTATGTACAAGGGAAAATTTAATCTGTATTGTAGATACAATTTTATTGTTATGTTCAGGGAAGTAATAAAGGACGATTTTTATGTGCGAGGATAAAATTAGTATCCACTTCGGGTTCTCTTATATTTTAATCCATCAAGGACTACGACCTATCGTATTAATTATAAAGTGCACAATTTATTTATATGTTCCTCTGACACTCTCTGACTTGGTTTTGAGTTTTAGCAGTCCGAGCGAAGCCTAGTTGCTCGCTTAGTGTAAAAAATGCAATTGATTGAGGGGTTAAGCTGGTAGAGAGAGCATTAAAAGTTCAAACAAAATCAACCTGTTCCAATATAGATCACATCTTTTTTACATCCCTGCTTCTGCATCAACATTATCCGATTTGGGGTTAAGGATGTGATTAACGTTATTAAACCTTCTGAAAGATCTTTACTATCTCATTTTTCCTACACGGATGTACTCCCTTTAACTTCCTCAATCACTTTTACGTTCAGTACTTGTACGACGTTGACGACGTCGAGGACAGGAACATTATTAATTTCGCAATTAAGGTGTAGGTAGCGTCTTTGAACCTCCGACACTGTTACGACTACCCGATGCATAAGACGGAGGACGTGTCCTTGTTCCGACGACGAGATTAGAATTATTCAATTTATCCTTTTATCAGGTGAACGTAAAATTGAGAAGGAAATTGGACGGCGGACTAAAAATGTATTACGCATTATCGTTGTCTTGCTAAGTAAATTACGAAAGTTCTTCTTCGGAAGAGGCGGTAAATCAGTTGTGCGTGAACTGTTTTGAAATTGCGTTTTGAAAGTTCAAAGCGTTCAAAGGTATGCCTAGCATAGGATGAAGTATTATAAATTTATTGTCGTTAAGGTTAATCGAAAATTAAACATATCATGCAACAAAATATTACTTTCTACCTTGTTAGAAAACATTTTTGTTTAAGACATTCTAAGATCTAATGAAAACGTTGGCCTTGATAATGCGGTAGATGCATACGTGATATGACTAACGAAGTTTGCCACTAACCATATAGTAAACATAAATTAGAACCGCTTGATGCTGTATTGTTTGGATCGCTAAAGGAACCCAAAATGAATGGTGCCAAATCCTGGAAGGCTAACCTAATCTCAGATTGCTTCATTGTTTGGTAATGCATATTCAAGGCTTGGCATCAATTGAGAAAACTCAAAAATCGTATGGTATACTGAGGTGCGCACCATCTTGCCTCTTGCTTCTTATTTATAAGATTTATAAGTCCAAGTAAAACACTTAAATTCAGAAGGAATGATGAAAAACGTTTGATCTCACATTTTACCTGGGGTAATGGGAGTACTGCAGGGATCGGTTTTGAGACCTGTACTATTGAGCCTATATATTAACGATATTTTTTATTTCTTCTGATACAGACACTGATTCGATATTGGATATTAGAAATCAACTAGCAAAAATTCTTGAGCTTTCTGTTACTGTTACTACACTACAAAATGAATTAAAAACACTCAAGGCGGAAATAGGCACTTTAAAAAGGGAACTTTGAGGAGGGGTTGACTCTCTATCTTTTGAGTGTAGTCAGGATGTGCGTGAGACGGAAAAATTGATCTACGAAATTGAGCGTGAAACAAGGAGAAAAAATTGTCATCTTTAACCTAGCTGAATCTTCAGAGGTAGACAAAAACGATCGTTCTGCGACGGATTGCTGCTGTAAGCAATGAGATTTTGAGCGAGCTACAGGTCGACCAGAATCCCGTGGCAGAGAGATTGGGTAAAAGTATGATGTGATTGGCGCGCTGATGTAAGAGGCGGCCACACGCCTGTTATACGCGTCGTATACGCTCGACCTATATGCGTAAAACGTGTCATCACTGCCACGGCATTCTGGTCGACCTGTAGGTATTACTATTAACTGTGTGGAGGTATTAAGATTGGGAAAATTTCATCCGACAAGTATACGAGTCAGATCTATCAATATATTTATACTAATATACTTCCCTGTGTATTATATTATATGGTTTGTTGTATATTTTTGAATCATTCAATACATAAACTTGCCTAAATCCTTTAATTTGTTAAATGTCTAGTCAGCAAATCTAAATTGCCAATGTTTCTTATTACTTATATGTTTATTATTATTCGGTTCGTTGTTTAGTGCAAATATATGTACATGTTGTAGTAAGTGTAAAACTGTGTTCTATTTAAAGTAACAAGCAACAGTTTTTTACTTTATTACTGTTTCATCCACAATGAGTGCGTACACAAGAGAAGACAAAGAAGTGTTAGTGCAAATTTTAAAAAACTTCGCAATTATAGAAGATAAACGAACAGATGATACTACAATAAAGAACAAGCATGACGCATGGGAAAATGTGCTACAGGATTACAACGCAGTCAGAGCAGAAAAGTATGTAGATTTTGCAAATCAACTTAACCTCTGTTTTAAAATGCAATTAGCAAAAAAGTTATGAAAATTCGTGTTATTATTAATTAATCATTTTTAGAGAAAATTAATCCAGTTAAAGCAATGCTAAAACGTAGTCATAAGACAAACTTGGCATTGGAAAGACGTTGTAGGATGTTGACAGGAGGGGGAACAGGGGAAAAGAATAAAGATTTGACACCAGATGCGGCTACAGTTGCACCACATCTATCAATACAAGTAGAATCATTTTATAGCGATACAATATCGTTAAATACGCCATCCTCTTCGTCCACAATACAAGAACAGGACGAAGGCAATGCAAATACAGAATCAGCAACTAAAACAACAATTTGCGAGAAACAGAAGAAACGTTGTGTACTTAAGTATTGACGATTTAATGAAAATAAGAATGGAAAATGCACGATTGAAAAGAATACAGATGATAGAGCTTCATGAAATTAGAAAAAGAAAACCTAAAGAAAGCTAAGTTAGGAAAACAATTAATAAAACAACAATTAATGACGGCGCAATCGATTAATAAGTAATATATTCTTGGAACATTGACACTCCATTAATAACATTTGGCAATAATTGTCTCATATATACTTACTAATTGTTTAAAAATGAAGTATACTATTGTAAAGAAAACATGGTTTCTCTTATAATTAACTAACTGGCCCAGCAGACTTCGTTCTGCCTAGAAAAGTATTGATTTAGATATTTAATGTTTTATTGTTACGGGTACCACCCCCCGTGTCCCGCCCATCCGGTACCACCCCCCGCGTTTCGCCCGTCCCGTACCACCCCCCGCGTTTCGCCCGTTCCGTACCACCCCTCGTGTCCCGCCCGTCCCGTACCACCCACCGTGTCCCGCAAAAAATTGTAAAAAAAAATTGTCACAACGTAACGTAAACATAAACGTCATCTGTCATAAAGATGGCGTCGTAAAATCACTTCATATAAAATGTATGGGAAAATGAATTTTCTTGATAATTTTTTTTTCGGGGATATTTTCGGAATTTTCTTGGGTATTCTTCTTGTTTGGCCGGAGACCAGTCCGAATTGGACCATCGAAATCGGTCCAGGCGTTCTTGAGTTATAATATTAGTAACTAACGGCTTTCTCTTTTATATATCTAGATTATAATTCTGTAAAGTACTTTTAAATAAGGATTTTCCGAACTGCATTGCCAACGTTATTTTCATTGCGAACTTGTACGTTAGGTTCTACAACCTCCACTTGCCTTTCATCCTCTTCAAGTATGTCTCTTTTTTGAATACTAATGTTGTGAAGGACTGTACATGCAACAATTATATATGGTACAGTCTCTAGCTTATTGCACAATTGCCGCCGTAAACAAGGAATCTCTGTTTCCAGCAGAGCTGAAAGTATCTTTAGTAAAAAGATAAAAAAAAGTATCTAAGATGCTAAAAGTATCTTAGATACTTTTATTTAAGATACTTTTTGGTTCATTTAAGAGATACTTTCGTTATAGATACTTCTTAAAAGTATCTAGTATCTTTTATCTTTAAAAGTATCTTTAGATACTAAAAGTATCTTAGATACTCAAAAGTATCTTTAGATACTAAAAGGATTTTTAGATATTAAAAGTTTCTTTAGATACTTAAAAGTATCTAAGATATTTTTACTCAAATACTTTTCCGGTATTTTGTATCTTAAGATACTTTCACCAAAAACTATCTTAGATACTTAGTATCTTAAGATACTTTTTGCCTGAAGTATCTTAAAAGTATCTAGATACTTTTAAAAAGTATCTTTTACAGCTCTGGTTTCCAGACACCAAATAACCTCTCCACCGAATTTCGGGTGCGGACGTGAGATCTATTATATCGCTTTTCGGCATTTGTGCGGGGATTGTGAAGAGGTGTTATTAAATAAGGTAAACAGGGATATCCACTATCACCTAGAAGATGACCTGTCAAGTTCCCAGCTTCAAACTTTGCTTTTACTGCAGAGTTGTTAAAAATCACTGAATCATGTTCTCTTCCAGGCCACCTAGCCACTATGTCAAATATTTCAAGGTTAGAGCTGCCAACAACTTGAACATTGACAGAAAAAGATCGTTTGCGGTTTCTGTATACTTCGGCCATATTTCCACCTTGGCTTTTTATCGAAATATGAGTGCAGTCTATACATTCTGTAACTGCGCATGCGTCAGCGTGTCGGCGACGGTTTATGAACCACAAACCTCGTAAAGGAACGCTGGCGAACGACTATGAATATGGGGGTATTTTAAGCACTTGTTGCCTTGAAGTGCACAACTGTTTCTAAAGCTATTTTAAAAACGAAAAATGTCGAAATCTATTGTAGATAAATAAATCAGATGTTTACATAAATAATAAAGCGCTTGACTTCAGGAATAAATACACAAAAAAAGTAGGCGTTCATTAAAAAAAAATGGAGATTTTTCAATCTGACATTTGTGATATTGCTCTTCCTTTCTTGAACACTCTGTATTATAAAAATGATTTTAGCAATTTTTAAAAGTTATAGCAACTATAAACTACTGTTTCGTTTGAAAAACTAATAATATAAAATAATAAATAATATCGGGATATTGACTGACACCGCATTATTGGGATATCCTATATATTATTGGTTCTGCGCATGCGTGAAAGCCAGGATAAAATGCAGAGATAAATTCCACAGAAATCTATTTAAAATAATATCTAGAGTATTTCCGATATATTTTTTAAAACATTTATTGTTCGGTCAAATTCAATATGATTTCCCGGAGTGCTTACCTTGTCTTGGAGAATTAGGTACAACAAACCATCATGCCCAGCATGGTATATACAAAACATGTCGTCTGATACGCGACAAATATTACTTAATAAATATAAATATAAGAGGAAACTTTGTTTTATATTGCAGTCGTTCATGCCATTTGTTTCGCAAAAATCGTTTCAGAAACTACAAATATGCGGTGGAAATAAAAGCATTTTCCGTGATTTGAATGTTTGTCACGGTAAAAAAATTTTTTTGGCAATATGAGCACTGTATAACAAATGATGGCACGCATAAACATAACATGCATGATATTTACATAAAGATATATCGTATAAAATGCAAAGGACTTACTTGTATCATTGGACAAAATTTTCTCAACTTCTTACAATCCGCACACGCACAATTACCGATTCACACGAAAGCACAGGAGATATCAGACGTAGCACTATTCAAACTAAATCGTTATTGCAAGGTAAAACACACGATTTGTTAATTTAAACAGTTTAAAACAAATGTGATACAAAAATTACTCATTTTTACAAGCGTTGCTTGTATTGTTGTAATACAATTAATAAACAACTCGCCATATTTCATTCTACACCAATTACTAAAGAGGTATTGTTGAAAACGACTCCTATTGGTTGATGATAACTTTGACGTTAGCGACAAACTTAAAAATGCTTAA
Organism: Holotrichia oblita; assembly: GCA_023690525.1. NCBI lineage: Eukaryota > Metazoa > Arthropoda > Insecta > Coleoptera > Scarabaeidae > Holotrichia > Holotrichia oblita. The sequence goes on along the minus strand of CM043020.1, from coordinate 99,514,245 downwards.
AAAACCAATTAAGATGTAAATTAATTTAAAAATTAAAGTCTAATTAGATTAAACATTGAATATGACTAATGAAAAATTAAATTGTGGATATACCTATTATACATGTATCTAAAAATTCTGTCACATAAATCAACACAGGGGGGTTCGTTTGCCTTCCTTGTCTTCTTGATTCCAATAAAAATTCTATGTAGGTATTCTTCCCGATTCAATTTGTAGTACTTTATACTCGTAGTTTTAGTATGCATGAACTGCTCTACGTCCTTCTCCGTGATTTTAAGGCTGTATGTATGAAAGCTAACTCGTTTTATTTGAGTGTGAATATAGACGTTTATAATTTAATTAACATCCAACCGCTTCTGTTGGAGTCGAATCGGAAATTAACGCGTGGAATATTTAAATAATTTGAGGTTATGCACACATGAGTTTAGTGTTAGAAAACAAACTATTACGAGTAGCTACATATTGAATTAATAATACTAATCACATTATATGTATATGTTGATCTTACAGTTTTAATTTGTTAAATATATTAAAATTAACAGAATTTAATAATGTCACATTCATATTTTGATGATCGCCGGTGTTGCCATTTTTTGATTGAATACATACTTTCTATATCTAGATAATACAAGTAAGAAATATATACTTTATTATTAATTACAAGCTTCCTATTAACTACATCTTCATAATAAATTATTGATGGAAATTGCTGTCTAGACTTAATATTTGCTCACATAAAAATGATATAGGAACAATTTTCCTCATATTGATGAAAGTATTAAGTCTTTAATAAAGCTATAGCTAGCTTTTCATCGCCCATGAACAATATGCCCCTTTATAGATTATATAATATTTCAAGAGTGACACCTTTTTATCAAATATGTACAGGGTGGGCAAATTTCGACGTTTTAATAGGGGATCTCGGTAACTATAAGAGGTATCAAAAAACGGACCACGCATCCTCGATCTGTTTTTTCGAGAAGAGGATGATGGTGCAAACCAAATTTGGCTATCGGCTTTCGGTTTCGAGTTATCCCTGAAAATTCGATTTTTCCCATTTTCGTTTTATCACGATATCTCAGCTATTTATGAAAATTGACAAAAATGACTTTTACGTTCTTCAGGCACTTTTTTGATTAGAATGCAATGGCGTTAGAGAATTTTTGAAAAAATTTTCGAAATTCGAGGTAGGACATAAAGTTGTATTTTTTTATATGGAACATATAGTTGGCTATGATATCATTAAAAAAGAGGATTTTTTGGCCATTTCAATGATATATATCATGTGGGGTCTATTCGTTCGTTTTCACTGTATTATAGCAAAAAATTAACATTTTCCATTGATTTTCATCATTTCATTGCTTTTTGTTAGTAGGCGTGTGTCATTCAACATATATGAATCTGTCAGTAGGTCTATAAATATAGTATCAATAGTTTAAGTTAATTATTTGTTTGTTGCTTCACCTTAAAATTATAAATTTGCGATGGCTTATGAAAATTACGAAAAGTATGATATGTTGGAATGCTTTATTCTCAATAATAATAATGCTGAAGCTGCATGTGAAACATATTTTAATCGTTACCCGGAAAGAAGGCAACCTAATAAATCTATTTTTGGATGACTGAAAGATAATCTCATTAATTTTGGAACTTTCAACAAATCAAGATCGAAGAATTATAATAAGGAAGTAACTGAGGAAGTTACGGTCAATGTTATTGGAATGGCAGTGGCAAATCCTTCAATTGCAAGCCGTCAAATTGAAGTGGAATTGGGTATATCACGACGACGTGCTTTATTAGTTTTGAAGAAACATAAGTTTAGACCATATAAAGTGAGGAAACAACAGCAGCTCCTATTGACTGATCCTGAACGATGCTTAGAATTCTGCAATTGGCATCTTCAACAAATTCAGGAGGATCTATCATTTTTTAGAAAAATTATTTGCACGGATGAAGTCTACATTAGCAGTACCGGAATTTTTAACCGACACAATGAACATTGGTGGTCTGATGTTAACCCTTACCGTGCCGTCGATGTTCAAAATCAGGGTCGATTCGGCTTTAGTGTTTGGTGTGCCCTATTTGACAATCGTATTCTGGCATACCAAATTTAGCAAGAAAAATTAAATGGTCAACGGTATTATAACATCATAAACCAACATGTAGTAGAAGAATTTTTGGAAGAACTGCCTTTGAACGAGATAAGAAATGTATTTTTCCAGCAAGACGGCGCACCGCCCCATAACACTGGAATAGTCTCAGGATTGCTGACTGAAAATTTTGGAGACAACTGGATAGGCACGGGCGGACCAGTAAGGTGGCCACCACGTTCGCCGGATTTGTCACCCCCAGATTTTTTTTTCTGAGGACATCTTAAAGACCGGTTATACAAACAAACTCATAATAACATTAACGAACTGAGAGAGAACTTTATACGGTGTCTTAATTCTGTTTCTTGTATTCATATTCACAATGCACTTCGGAGCGTTTCGAGACGGTGTGAATTATGTATTGTAAATAATGGGCGCCAGTTCGAACATCTATTGTAAATAATTTTTAATCATGTTTTAATTTATTCTCAACATGAAATTTAAAATATGTGTGATTCGTCGATCTTCATTTGTTAAAAGTTCCAAAATTAATGAGATTTTCTTTTATTCAGTCAAAAATAGATTTATTAGGTTGCCTTCTTTCCGAGTAACGATTAAAATGGGTTTCACATGCAGCTTCAGCATTATTATTATTGTGAATAAAGCATTGCAACATATCATACTTTTCGTAATTTTCATAAGCCATCGCAAATTTATAGTTTTAAGGTGAAGCAGCAATCAAATAATTAACTTAAACTATTGATACTCTATTTATAGACCTACTGACAGATTCATATATGTTGAATGCCACACGCCTACTAACAAAAAGCAATGAAATGATGAAAATCAATGGAAAATGTTAATTTTTTGCTATAATACAGTGAAAACGAACGAATAGTCCCCACATGATATATATCATTGAAATGGCCAAAAACTCCTCTTTTTAATGATATCATTGCCAACTATATGTTCCATATAAAAAAATACAACTGTATGTCCTACCTCGAATTTCGAAATTTTTTTCAAAAATTCTCTAACGCCATTGCATTCTAATCAAAAAAGTGCCTGAAGAACGTAAAAGTCATTTTTGTCAATTTTCATAAATAGCCGAGATATCGTGATAAAACGAAAATGGGAAAAAACGAATTTTCAGGGATAACTCGAAACCGAAAGCCGATAGCCAAATTTGGTTTGCACCATCATCCTCTTCTCGAAAAAACAGATCAAGGATGCGTGGTCCGTTTTTTGATACCTCTTATAGTTACCGAGATCCCCTACTAAAACATCGAAATTTGCCCACCCTGTACAGTGACCTTCAAAGATATCCGACACGACTAGACTAGGTGACCCAAACATACAGTTTCTTATATATTAATTTATTATATATTTTCTTATATATTTCTTATATAAGAAGAAGATATGCTTAATTTAAATTAAGCATATCTTCCTCAATCCTTCGATATAAGGTTTCATTGAGTTATACCGAGTATTTCAGAAGTTATGGTTAATTTTGTCTGAAAATCATTACGTCAACATCAACGTCCTGTGTATTCCACACGAAACAGCTTGAAATTCTTTTTGTACCGGAATAACTTTTTTTATATTGTTACAGTTTTATAACAAAGTTATATTTTTCCAATATTGCGAAAACTGTGTACAAGGCGATTCAAAACACAAATGCATTATTTCCTCATCTTATTTAAATGGAACACCATGTAGTAAAATTATCCTCTTTTTATGCTTACAATAAATGAGCGACATCATCTAGTGTCAAAATGTAGTGACTGGTCATTATCCTTACTGGTCATTATCCATATTGGCCATTATTCATAGAGGTTATTATTCATACTGGTCATTATTTATATATGTACATAATTTTATGTTTGTTTTATTTTAAAACAATACTTTGATCAAAACTTTGGAACAATATTCAAGAGAACTGAAGTCATGTGTTTTCAATTAATTATTAATTTTATTTTGCAAAATTTTGGCACAATATAGGACAAACCTAAAACAACCTTGAAAAACTTTTCAACTTGTCAGGAAATGGTCTTAAAACCTGTAACACTCATCTAATTTCTAAAATTGGATCGACTTCGTTTTAAAAACATTCATACAAAAACTAAATCAAATTCTAATGCGTTCCAATTCGAATTTTTTCCCGGTATTGAAAATTTATATTAAATCAAGTAAACAATACCTGAAGTACCTATATACATACATCAAATCCAAACAACACCTAATAAAACAGTGAAGGAAAAACATAACCGACGAATTGACAGCAGAGAGATCCATCGGATATTATATTTGCCGAAAGCTAATACAAAACGCATAAATTCGAACCGGATACTAAGCGGGAGCGTTTGATTAATTACGAAATAATATTACGAACGGTGGAATTCGAAACACGCACATCCAAAAATATCACGGTTCCATTGATGATTGTGTTTATATCATTGTAAACCGTTTTGATTCATTTCTAATAATAAATTTACGCACAGCCGCCCGGAAGGAAACGTGGGAGAAAAGAGTTTGTTTTGGAGATTTTAAAAGTTAACAGGTAATTCGCGTAAAATTCGTAAGTGTAGTTGATGGAGTTTTTTTCAAAAATAACGTTTAAAAATAGTGTATTAAAGAAAGTGCTTTATGAAACACGTTTTTTATATGTACTATTATCACATCGTCATTTGACAGCTTTCACATTTTCTACACTCTCAATATTTTCTATATTTCAGAAATTTCTGACAGTTCTGATAATTCCGCCATTGTCAATATTTTTGACATTTTCGACATTTTAGATATTTTGACATTCACGATATTTTCGACACTTTCGTTACATTTTCGATATTTCAGACATTTTGGCAGTTTAGATGTGTGAACATTGTCAATATTTTTGACAGTTTTGACATTTTCGAAATTTTAAAAAAATTGCTTAGGTAATACTTACGATATTTTTTAATTTAGTTTAATTTAACTTATTTTACATCTAATACACATTGCAAAGAAAAAGAATAGGTAAGCACTTCATGTATTTGTGGATCTTTTTGGGGCATTTTAGACACTTTCTCCGACAGTTTTAACGTTTTTGAGATTACCGCCATTTTTAGACGTAACATTTTCGATTTCACCAAAATTTCCGACATTTTTGACACGAAAATGTCAAAACGATCGAAAACGTCGAAAGGCCTGAAAATGCAAGAAATTGGAAAATTAAAAAATCTGAAAAGTTAAGTACATACGTACAGTGACCTTCAAAAGTATCCGGGCACGGCTAGATAGAGAAATACCTTGCGCTCAATACGTTATTGAGCCCATATTTGGCATGTTATTAGCCGAAATAGTATTCATCCAATTTTACATTCTAAAATTTATCATAATTTATACAGGGTCGTCCAAAATTAACGTTCATTTTAACCAAGTTCACATCGATGAAAGTCACTTTTTTTAAATGGAACATCCTATATATTATTGCATTGAATATACTACACCAATCCTACTACTATTTCACCAACCACTGGACCAATCCTAAATGAAAAAGCTATGATCTTGCACTCATAGCTTCAACCAGAAACGGCGTTCTCGGCTAGTGAGGGATGGCTCTCCCGATGGAAAAAGGGACACGGAGGCCATTTTATTAGAGTTTGTGGTGAGAAGCTGTCAGCAGACCCAACAGCGGCCACCAATTTTTCTGCAAAATTTTAAAAAATCATCGATTATGAAAACTTGAGCCCATCTACGAAACTGGATTAAATTTTAAACTCCTGCCTACAAAAACCTTTGCCACCCCGCAAGAAACATCTGCTGCAGGGTTTAAAGTCGCCTTGAGTTCTAATGTCTCGGGGACTCACAAGATACCCCTATTTGTCATTGGTAAAGCAGCAAAACCGAGAGCGTTTAAGAACATAAACATGGAAACTCTCCCAGTGTATTATCGGTCGCAGAAATCAGCGTGAATGGACACATATTTGTTCAGGGAATGGTTCGTCTGCGAATTCGTTCCCAAAGTGAAAATACATTTGACGAAATCAAAATTGCCCATCAATGCACTTCTACTTCTTGACAATGTGCCTACTCGCCAGGAAGATATTCAGTGTGACGATGAAAAAGAAATTAAACTGCCGATGGACCAAGGGGTCATTGAGTGCTTCAAGAGGAAGTATCGCCGGAAACTACTTTCTGAAGTTCTTTCCAAACTGGAGGCTGATAACAGCTTAGACCTCTTAAAAGTGCTGAAGACAGTTAATATGAAGGATGTTTATAAAGTCTTGGAACAAACTTTGGCCAAATATAGAAGATCAGATTGACCAAGAAAACACAACAGCAGATGAGCCAAATAGCATTCTTGTTAACGCACCTGATGACAATGCAGCTCTATTGCACGACCTTCAGCAACTACCGAACTGTGGTCCCATTGTTGAGGAAGATGTTTTGGAGTGGATCAACTTTGAAAAGGAGCTAGACAACGAGGTTTTGAACGACGACGAAATCGCCGAGTGTGTCATTCGCCAGGAAAATGAGAAGGATAACGACGCAGGATGCTGCTGAGATTGAAGAGGAAGATGAAGAAAATAAAATGAGCCACGTTGAAGGCAAAACAGCTTTGCAACTGGCAGCTACCTACATCGAACAGCAAAAAGAAGCAACTGCCGTCGATGTAATGTTTATTCAAAAGTGGCATGACTTTGCACATAAAAAATTATTAGAAAAGAAAGTTGAGAAGTGTTTAAGAAGCCAAACCACCAATGTACAGTAATATTTTTAAATTTTATTAGGCCTACAGTTCTGTAAGTATACATTCTTTTGTAGTGTTTTTGTAACCTTCTGTCGTTTCATGTGTGGTAAATATATGTCAGAGTGTTCCTCTGTGTTGTATTCCACAGAATGTGCAAGTGTTTTGTGTTTGCTAGATCCTTACAAACAATCCACTTTAAAGTTCGGCCTAGGGTCCAGTCCCGAGGTGGCCAAACTTACGGGAGTCTACTGTATTTGTTTCATATTCCTGGGTACTCTGATCACTTGCAGGTAACTCAATAAGAGTGGCGGTGCTATCTTCAGTTTCAGAAGACAATAAAGACAGGGAAGAATACCATTCTGATGAATAAGGAGAACTGCTAATTCATTGCAAAGGTTCTACCGTGTTCTGGTTTGTAATAAGTTGCAACCAAGTCTTATTCAAATACGTTTGGATATATTGTTGAGCCTTCAAAACATTTTCTAATGGCATTGATTTTAATTGAAGTCCAATATTTCTTCCAAAAATCTCAAACTCGTTTTCTTCCACTGTGGTATTAACAGATTCACTGATACCTTTTAGTTTATCCATTTATTGTTTTAAACTGTGTTAGTCTTCGTCTTTTATTTGTAGTGCATGGAGTTGGTGAAGAAATATTAACTGACTCTTGTGGTGAATTTTCGGGTGATGCGATTGACGGTTCATATTTGACATATTCAGTAACAAACTTGACAGTAGTGTCTTCACTCCATTGCCCCGACATTTTTGTTACTAATATGAATTGCTAATGTACTAAACTAAATTTACGTGTTCATACGTGTTTAGTGGCTGTTTATAAATAGCGGGGGAATGCTACTCGACCGAAAAAATAGAAGCAGATGGATTTACTCGACTAAATCGTTTTACTTAACTTACCTGAGCTTTTTTACCAACACAAAATAGAAAAATATATTCTTAATAAACGCGTGCTACGCACTAAAAGAGGCAAATATTCTCACATGTTACTTTAATATTTCCAAAGATACACATAATATCTAATACCCTCGAGGTAAACGCGAAGAAATTAACAAAGAAGAAACTGTCAAACCACCAAACAGAATTACGAATGTATATAGCTACATATACGCAGATCCGCAAATATTATTACGATAAACTCGTAACACTTAACTGCTTTCCATCGTTACACGACGGTTAAAGTAAGAAAGTTGAATTCCACATAATATTAAGTTGTATAGGGGAACTTTAAAATTGAATTCGCGAGATTCCCCGCGAATTCTTGCATAAACTTCTCCGACGTTTTAGCTCGCGTTTGTTTACTCCCACACGTCAACTTCTTGAAGGTAGCAAGTAAAGTACATACATGCTTCAACAACCGCATTTTCATATCGTATTAATATGACGGAATGACAGGTAAGTGACAGGTTAGAACCAGTTCTTCCAAGAAAAGGGATGCATTACGTTCGACTAATGAAACTTTCATCGCTTTCGGAATAAAATAAGAGGGAAGGACGGGAAAACGAATGGATAAAGATTGTTACGTAACTTCTTTCTGGAGTTGTTTTTAATAAACAGTTTCTAAAAGTTGATTTAGTAGATTTTGTGTAGTAGGAAACTTATTTCGTTTCTTCCTCTTCGAGCACTTTAAATTGAAAAAAGTTTAAATTAAAACCAATCAACGTAACGTGATTTATTCTAACTGAACAATAAATCTCTCCTTATTTAAATTTTTTCGCTTGAAGTTTAAGTGTAAATGTTTTTCATCTCGAAGCTAATTACAAGCAGAAAATTATTATTCTTATTAACATAATTAAATAGATTTCTTGATGATTAATAGAGCTGCCACGTCGTGTGCTGTACCGAATAAATTTATCTGTTATGTTGTGTCATGTGTCATGGCCTTTAGTATGGCGGTCGAAGATGATATCGAAATAATTTCCTTTCATCGCCAAATTCAATTTGAAAAATAGCCAGAAGTTGTACGGAACCAAATCAGGTGAATACGGTGGATGATCAATAACAAAATGATGCCTTTTGTGGTCAAGGATTCACATACCATGACAGCTTTGTGTGATGGTGTATTGTCGTGTAACAAAAATCAATTGCCTGGCTCTCGATATTCCGGTCGAACTCATGGAAATCTAGCTTTATGTCGTAATTTGGTAATCGGTTACGTCCTTATAACTTTATGTATGACGTCTGAATGACGGTAGGATCACGCGATTATTTCAGAGACCAGTCACGTGAAAATTAGACGTCTTATAGACGTGTTCAGAATGACGTTATTTCGCCGTCAGCTTTAGGTATACAGGGTGACATAGAAAAAAGTACATTGCATAGTGCCACACAATAAAGGACACTAAAATAAGAAAAAAAAATCCTATGAACATGGGTCCGCAAGACCTTCGGTTAAAAGATATGGGATTTTTTTTAATTTATTTGCAAAAACAATGATTAATTAAAACAAAAAATTAAGTTTTTAGAAGATGTTCAAATTGTTGCCCTTGTACTTCAATAGATTTTTCCATTCTTCTTCTTAATGATTGACGGCATCTTTGAAATATTCCTGGGTTATTACGAAATCTATCTGCCGATTCCGTAATTCTTATCCACAATTGTTCTTCATTATGTATTTCTACAGCATAAACTTCATTTTTCATAAATCCCCAAAATGAAAAATCGAGGGGATTAAGGTCGGGACTACGAGCTGGCCAGGGTACAGGCACCCCTCGACCAATCCACATATTTCCAAATCTCCTGTCCAAATATTCCCTTGCCACTCGAGAAAAGTGAGCTGGCGCCCCATCATGCATGTAATACATTCTTCCAGTAATGGCCAATGGGACATCCTCTAATAATATGTTTAAATCATTCTCCAAGAAATGTCGATACAGTGCACCTGTCAATCGATTGGGCAATCGAAATGGGCCAATTAAATAATTGTCAATTATACCTGCCCACACATTCATTGAAAACCCATATTGGTGACTTCGAATTACAGTTTGATGAGGATTTTCATCACTCCAATGGTGCATGTTATGTAGGTTCAGTATACCATCACGACTAAAACCAGCTTCGTCAGTAAACAAAATTGATGAAATAATGTTTTGTCTTTGGTTTTGCAACCATTGGCAAAATTGTACACGAGGAACAAAGTCATGTTCCAATAGTGAATGAATTTTTTGGAAATGATATGGGCGAAGAAGTTGTTCTTTGAAAATTTGTCTAACTGATTCACGGTTAAGGTTTCGTACCGCTGAACTTGTTTTTCTGGTGCTTGTTCTTGGATTATTTTCTACCATTCGTAAAACAGTTTCTTCGTTTCGCACAGTGCGACGAGTTCTGGAAACGCCACTATTCAATTTTGGTTTTCTAAAACAGCCATCTTCTCTCAAACGCCTATGCACATCAATAAATGTTCGAACATTAGGAACTTGTCTTAAAGGATATCTTTCTCGATAAATACGTTGAGCTTCGTAAGAATTTGATCTAGCTTCGCCGTAACACATAATCATGTCCCTGTATTCTTCAAAAGTGTAGTGAACCATTTTTGAAAGCAAATTTGAATAATCAGTGAGAAAACCAATGAAAAACTTAATCACGAACACAAAATTCCTGAAACAACAATTACATCAGTTTGACAAGTGTCATTATGACACATTATTCAATTGTTATTTTTTGATTAATTACAGACGGATCACCACGCTATCTGTCGCACTTTGAAATTGAATTATATTCAAAAAGATGCAGATTTAAGTCAAGAATTTAGAAATATATACGGGGTGACATAGAAAAAAGTACATTGCATAATGCCACACAATAGAGGACACTAAAATAAGAAAAAAAATTCCTATGAACATGGGTCCGCAAGACCTTCGGTTAAAAGATACGGGGTGTTGAATTTTATTTCTTTTTTTGGGTTTTTTTTTGAATATCTATGGTTCCAGTACAAATGCATCTGAAAGCCGACAATACACGCTAGGTAATCAAAAAATAACAATTGAATAATGTGTCATAATGACACTTGTCAAACTGATGTAATTGTTGTTTGAGGAATTTTGTGTTCGTGATTAAGTTTTTCATTGGTTTTCTCACTGATTATTCAAATTTGCTTTCAAAAATGGTTCACTACACTTTTGAAGAATACAGGGACATGATTATGTGTTACGGCGAAGCTAGATCAAATTCTTACGAAGCTCAACGTATTTATCGAGAAAGATATCCTTTAAGACAAGTTCCTAATGTTCGAACATTTATTGATGTGCATAGGCGTTTGAGAGAAGATGGCTGTTTTAGAAAACCAAAATTGAATAGTGAGGTTTCCAGAACTCGTCGCACTGTGCGAAACGAAGAAACTGTTTTACGAATGGTAGAAAATAATCCAAGAACAAGCACCAGAAAAACAAGTTCAGCGGTACGAAACCTTAACCGTGAATCAGTTAGACAAATTTTCAAAGAACAACTTCTTCGCCCATATCATTTCCAAAAATTCATTCACTATTGGAACATGACTTTGTTCCTCGTGTACAATTTTGCCAATGGTTGCAAAACCAAAGACAAAACATTATTTCATCAATTTTGTTTACTGACGAAGCTGGTTTTAGTCGTGATGGTATACTGAACCCACATAACATGCACCATTGGAGTGATGAAAATCCTCATCAAACTGTAATTCGAAGTCACCAATATGGGTTTTCAATTAATGTGTGGGCAGGTATAATTGACAATTATTTAATTGGCCCATTTCGATTGCCCAATCGATTGACAGGCACTGTATCGAAATTTCTTGGAGAATGATTTAAACACATTATTCGAGGATGTCCCATTGGCCATTACTGGAAGAATGTATTACATGCATGATGGGGCGCCAGCTCACTTTTCTCGAGTGGCAAGGGAATATTTGGACAGGAGATTTGGAAATATGTGGATTGGTCGAGGGGGGCCTGTACCCTGGTCAGCTCGTAGTCCCGACCTTAATCCCCTCGATTTTTCATTTTGGGGATTTATAAAAAATGAAGTTTATGCTGTAGAAATACATAATGAAGAACAATTGTGGATAAGAATTATGGAATCGGCAGATTTCGTAATAACCCAGGAATATTTCAAAGATGCCGTCAATCATTAAGAAGAAGAATGGAAAAATGTATTGAAGTACAAGGGCAACAATTTGAACATCTTCTAAAAACTTAATTTTTTGTTTTAATTAATCATTGTTTTTTTGCAAATAAATTTAAAAAAAATTCAACACCCCGTATCTTTTAACCGAAGGTCTTGCGGACCCATGTTCATAGGAACTTTTTTCTTATTTTAGTGTCCTCTATTGTGTGGCACTATGCAATGTACTTTTTCTTTGTCACCCTGTATAACTTGTTTTCATAAAATTTGTGACATGTCGCACTTTGCATCCTTTTTATATCTATATAGATTTACTTTAAATAAAAAGAGCTAACCTATTCCTCGTTCTTTCGTTTAATCGAAACGGACCAAGAGAATTGCACGTCGGTCCTCTCTCGACATTGAACTGTCATCTGTCCCTTAAATAGAAGAGCCGTTATTAATGCATCCCCTATTCTGACGTTGTTCCCTTTCGTCTATTTGTTTCCGGTTATATCATATCGATCTCCCCGAAAGCTTCAAGCTCGAATTTGCAAGTCGCTGATAATATCTGCATAATATCTCGTTATTACACTATTCTTTACCGAGATACGAGATTACTTTGTTTGCGTCGGATGAATATTCATTTTATATACGTCAACAAGGTAATTGTATTCGAATTAGTAGAATTGTAATGGGTTTGTTAGATTGAGAATTGCAGGGCGAATTAATTGGAATATAAACTTGCAAAGTAGAGTTCTCCTTTTTATATTGCCAATTGTGTAGATTGGAAAGACTTAATGAAACTTATATCTTTAATTACAGACTATTTATAAACTTTATTAGACGTAGTTGAATAGAATAGAAATGTAATGGATTTTCATGTTGATTGTAGAAATATAACTATAACCAGGTAAAATATTATTTCGAGTATTATTCAAATATTGTTGAATATGCTTTATTGCTGCCCACCGTGCTATCTACAATATACATAAAATGAATTATGATACTACAGATTATCGTAGTAATTCACTTCATATATTATAGGTTACCGGTTGGTTACTGTTTCGGCTTAGAGATTAATAACGCACATATTTAGTAGGAGTGCCATATGTTATTTTCATGTAATATCATTGACAATTATTAAACTGATTTAAAGAGTAAATTTTCCAATAACTGAACATGTATCAATGAATTCAACGAAAATACTGATGGTATACATTTTGCAAATAAATTAACAGTTCTCAGAATAAGTTACTGATAAAGGTTGTGATCGGGGAAATCCCCTTTTCTAAATTTGCTAATTTTTGCTCAGAGGTGTGTTTATAGGTTATTAATATTTATTAATAAAGTATTTTTAGCCACAATGTGTATTATGTATTATGTATAACCTCAATTGTTCCTAATTTTGCTGTCCTTTTGCTGCTTTTCGGTCCTTTAATAATAAAAATCTTTATTTTCGATATTTCCTCACAATTCTGCGACTTCTTCAGGAAATTATATTAATTATACAAAATTACAAATTATACAAATGTAAAACTGCTTAAAAAACTTACAAAAAGAATTTAGATTAACGTCTAGTTTGAAGTAAGTTGTTAGAATTTGTTTTAAAATGTCAAACTATATAAAAATTTTTAATTAATCAAGGAAACGAAAGTTCAAGCAATAACCAGATATACAATATACAGGGTGTTTCAGAATAAGGTGCTGATCCTTAAGGGTGTCAATCCTCACGTAATTTTATGAAGGAAAGTTCGTTTTTTATCATAACTTTAATATTTTCCTAGACATTTTTTATAATTTAGATTAGCTGTTGAAAGTGGTCACCACCTGCAAGTATGCATGCTTCAGCTCTTTTCCTCATTGAGTCTCATACTCTTTGAAAAATTCCTGGAGTATTCCTGATAGTGTCACAACAAAGTATTATGCGATTTCTCAACTCCTTTTCAGTGTGTATTGGGGTGCTATAAACCAAAGTCTTAAGGAGCCCCCACGGGAAAAAATCTAGACTGTTTGGATTTGAGGATCTAGGTGGCCACGACCGTGTTCCTCCCCGCCCTATCCAGCGATTTCTATAAAATTGATTTAAAAATTCCCGCTCCTGGAGACTGAAATGCGCAGGTGCACCATCGCGCATAAACACACATACGATGACGGATTAAAATACGAACGAAACTGACGATAAACGTTTCCGTCCAATCTGCCTGGTAGAAAATAAGTCCCAATTAAATAATCACCAATAATTCCAGCCCAAACATTTATCGAAAATTGGTTTTGATGGCATGTGGGTTTTCTTCAGCCCAAAAATGATTGTTAGGAAAATTTCTGATTGCGTTCCTGGAAAAATTAGTTTTGTCCGTGAATAAAATTTCGACGACAAACTCAGGATTTTCGGTAACCATTTGAAGAAACCATTGGCAGAAATTTATACATAATGGAAAATCCCGAGGAAGTAGGGCCTGGACCCGTTGAATATGATAGAAATATAACAAAAAATCATGAAAAAATCATTCTCCAGACTAGGATATAGTAGAGTAATATTTAAAATATTTCTAATTTGTCTGGTACTCATTTCAGGGTTTTGTTTCACTAAATCTAAAACAGCTTCTTCGGTTTCGGTTGAAAAGATCCCGTTTCACATAACTTTCTGTGGGTTCCTGATATCGTTCGGGTATCCGGAACTAGTCTATTTGGATACCGCTCCTGGTACAATCGTCTGGCTTTATATGCATTGCCGTCAGCAAGCCTGTACAAGTAGTGCATATCAGCAAACTCAACATTTGTGAAATTTACCATGATACTTATACGTTTTAAAGAAATTACGATTTTAATTTACAATTTTCGTGTACTTAAATATCTATCTGTCAAAATTATTTGGTATTATCTAATTATTTCGTCATTGCAATTGTTTCCTTGACAACAAAGTTCATAGCCTCCTTTTCCAAAATGATGATAGGTACGAGGGAGCGTTTTATATTCGCGGAATCAGCGGGTTGTAGGGGGGTGATTAGGTGCATTGGGGACGTGGCCTGTGCAGCGACTCATAATTAGTATAAATACGAAGTTTCATTGTTATTAGACAGTTAGTCTTTGAGTTATCGTCAACCAAGTAACATAATCAGGAGTGAAAAGTGAAATATGGACAAAATCGAATATCGTGCCGTTATAAAGTTCCTTACCAGGCAAGGAAAATCAGTCGCGACCATAATGAATGAGATGTCATTCGTTTACGGCGACTCTTGTCCAGGAAAAACCATGGTGTACAAGTGGCATAGTTTATTTAAACAAGGAAGGGAATCCCTTGAAGACGACCCGAGGCCGGGCAGGAGCATTGAGGTGACCACGCCAGCACTTATCCAAAAAGTTGAAAAAAATGTACTCGAAGATGCTCGACTAAAGAAGAAACAACTCGCAGAAATGGTTGGAGTATCCGATACAACAATTTTTAAAATCCTACACGATCATCTCGGCATGTCTAAGGTCAGCGCAAGATGGGTGCCGAGAATGCTCACGCCGCCGCAAAAACAACAGCGCGGAGAGTGTTCGCGTGCATTTTTGGACCTCTGTAATGAAGACAAGGATGGTGTATTGAGTCGAATTGTTACTGGAGACGAAACTTGGGTTCATCATTATGAACCTGAGTTCAAACAAGACTCCATGCAGTGGCATAAAAGGGCACAGCACCTCCCAAGAAATTTAAAGTGTCACAATCAGCTGGAAAACTCATGGCAACGGTATTTTGGGACTCGGAAGGAATATTGTTGATTGATTATAAAGATAAAGGTCTTTCTATAACCGGAGAATATTACGCTTCAATATTAGAGCGACTAAAAGAAGCCATTAAAGAGAAAAGACGGGGAAAATTGACGAAAGGTGTGCTGCTTTTGCACGACAACGCGCCCGTCCACAAGAGCCGCGTTGCGTTAGCTGCCCTGCATAAGGTGGGCTTCGAAATTGTGAATCACCCACCCTACAGCCCAGACCTGGCCCCGAGTGATTATTACCTGTTTCCGAAAATGAAAAAAGAGCTGCGGGGTAAAAAATTTACTGCCGATGATGAAGTCAAGGAGGCAGTTTCGGCGTATTTTGCAGATAAAGAGAAATCATTTTTTTATGATGGTATAAATAAATTAATTGAAAGATGTGAAAAATGTATCCGTATTGCAGGTGAATATATTGAAAAAGAAAAATAATTTGGTTTTTTTATTTCCACCTCTTATCCCCCATGCCGCGAATATAAAAACGCTCCCTCGTACATAGCAATAATTATGCCCATTTAATGATCTTTATTTTTTGATCGGAAACCGTTCGAAAAAAAATAGGAATTCAAATTTACCTTAAAATAAATGGATATTTTAAAAATAATTTTTATTTTGAGAAAAAGCAGTGGCGTACCTAATATTTCTCTAAAAATATCTAGTCCACATCCTGTACGGACGCCACTGAATAAAAAATTTAAAAAATTTCTATATAAAAAAATAGCTGTTGTTGCTTAGAAGGCATATGCAAAATTTTATAAAAATATCTAGAAAGATATTAAAGTTATGATAAAAAAAACGATTTTTTTCTCAAAACTTGAATACCCTGTAGCTCAACATTTAAGAGGTTTAGGACATAGGTTTATTTGAACTTTTCTTCTTAAAATCACGTAAGGATTGACACCTTTAAGGATCAGCATCTTATTCTGAAACACCCTGTATATTACTAAGTTGATTAGTGTCTGGTGATTTAAAAAATGATATTATTTTATTTGTTAAATTTGGTATGAAAGGTAATTTTTTATATTTTAAGGACCCTATCTGTCATATTCGGGGCATATTCGGGCTCGTGGCCTAGTGGCTTGCACACTTGCCTCGTAGTCCGGCAGTACCGGGTTCGAACCCCGGTGCTTCCTTTCTGAGTTTAGTTTTTGTAGTTTTCCAAATTCCACGGCAAATGCGGAAAGGTTACATCTTAAGTCGGTCTACAGCCGCAGGCGCAATAATAACTCATGGCCAGCCGATGCCCCCTGTAATTGGCGCAAGCTGTTGGGGGATGCTAAGGCATGAATTATTATTATTATTATATTTCTAGGTACGGAACAAATTATATTATCTACGTAGGTACTTAAAAATAATAGGTAAATTAAACGGTAAATTAATTATGACATTATCCAGTAAGTGGTCCATGACTATTTGAGCCAGAATTGGACTTATAGGAAACCCCACCGGTGTAAAAATGTACTTGATATTAATTCAGGAAATGATTGATTTTTTATCTATATAATTACTTAAATGTTCCCACTTATCATTAATAATCTTAAAAGCTAACTCTAATGGTATTTTCGTAAATAAATTACATTCAAAGATATCAAAATATAATTTTCCGGTAAAGTAAAACTGTCTATAAAATTCACAAATGTAAAAGTATCTTGAATATTATAGTCCGTTAAGTTAGCGAATAATTCTAAACTAAACTAAAAAAATAATTTTTAAAGGTTAGAATTTTTGTAATTAGACATAGGTACAACCACTTGAGTACTAGTAGGAAAACATCAAAGGACAACTATCAGACAGTCATGGGAGGTTGAAGATATATGAAAAGAGCTATTGAAACAGTAGATGAATAAAATGAATAGTATGGCTGCTTTTAAGCAATTCAATGTTTCTCAAAGGCACACGTTGCAGAAGAGCTGGAAATCTAAATAAAAGAGTTAAAGGAAGTGTCAAAGAGCTGGATTGTCTAACAACTTCATTATCCCCACATATCGAACAGTCTTTCTTAAATGGGTCGATAGCCGCAGTGGTTAGGCAGCTGACTATCATTGTGGTGGAACGCTAGGAGCCCCGTTTCAATTCTTCAGAAGGATGGTGACATTTTCTCGGAGAATTGATTGATTGACAAATTGGGAGCAATGTGATTAACAGGAAAGCATTATAAAAGGCGGTATAATGCTGTCACAAAGCCATTTGAACACAATTTTATTATACACACACGAAACTTACACGAAACAATTAAGCACCCACCACACATAAAAAAATTTAAAAAAATAAAAAAGTCTATGCAGGCTTTAAAAATAACTATTTGGAATAACAATTGAATGCATTAATCTTTGCAAGAAAAAGGTAGAAATCAAAATTGATGATGGTTGGAGAACTTCCTTTTGGAAATGGCTCCAACATTTTGTGAAATATTCACATGTACATATCTAAACAGAAGCTTTGGATTAGACATTAGAATAATCTGATGTAACTATTTTTAGATTACTTGATATTTTATATAACCCACAGCTGACGATATGACTTGAAAACCATTCATGCAGAGTTGCTACTCCATTTCAAGTGAGCAAATGATTTGCTGAGGTTTATAGAAAATTTGCTTTTAAATTACTAAAGATGCTCAAAGTGGGTTTGAACAATGTGCCAAGCTTTTTTGTCTGGAATGTATTAAATAGCTCAAAGGGGAAAAAAAATGAAGAAAAAGAACAAAAAACAGCTGAGGAAATTTTGGAGAATTGCTACGAAGACCATAAAGAAGCGGTTGATGATGATGATGAAGCGGTCTGATATTTCTTGATTGGTCCTTGATCACAGAAGAAAAAGGTGTTTGGAACATTTGCTAGTTTCATCTTTGTGTCGGTTTCTTGATTGGGTCCCTGTTTCTCTTTTTTTAGGTTTTATCTGAATTTGATTTTCTTTCCTTTATTGGATGCTCAAAATTTCTAAGTCTATCGGAATTTTCGTTTTTCTGCTCATCACTTCATCACTTCTTAACAACACATTTTTTTATATTTTTAAAGTTACCTTTAAATTTAAATTCTAAATAATTAATTAAGGCTATTGCAAATTAATCTTCTGCAACGTCGCATATCTTCTGTACTGCTTGGATTTCTCTCTCTCCCTCTCTCTCTCGTTGTCTTGTACGAGAATATAATTTTCAGACTTTGAATTTGGTGCTGATCGTGAAGTACTGACTTGTCTGACTTGGATGGGAAATAAATGTTGAAGACAAATCGTTTGTTAAATTTTGCAGCTTCTGATTGAGCTAATATAATACCTGCTTGTTTAAAGTATGTTTAGAGTATCTTCTTTCTGAATCTTCATAAATTGGATTCTGGAAAATTTGCATTTAATTTGAAGAAGAACGTATACCTGGAATACAACAAAAAAATTACAAAATTACAGTAGAATGTATGGGTTCAGGTCAACTTGAACTACGAAAGCCTATTGATAGGAGAAGGTGGTGGGGATTAAAATTAAATGTATCCATTTTACTCTTGTCAACTTTTTATATGACAGGAATGTCAGTGGTCAAATAGGTACTTTACCGAACCATCAAACTTTATCCTAGGAATACACAATTAATGAAAAAGTGCAAATTATAAAGTGGTTTTATAATTTGCCGTAGTATTTGACATAACCACTGACATTCCTGTCATACAAACAGTTGACGGTACTAAAATGGATACATTTAATTTTACCTCCCACTACCTTCCCCTATCAATAGGTTTTCGTAGTTGAAGTTGTTATCCTGTATAATTGAAAAAAATCTGTATCGTCTTCCAAATAAATAGCAAAAGTAATTTTTAAGAAATGTAATGCAACAACCTAAATGGGAAGTACATAAAAATAAACGTGTGGAGTTGACTGTATGGAGACGCCTACGTTAGATGACTACGTTGTGGATTGGACGTTCTTGATTACTTCCTTGTTCAAATATTTCAAATAGGGTTGTCGTCCTCTTCCTGTAGTTGTATAGAGAACAACTACAGCCAATTAAAGGTAGACTTATTTAAAATGATAGCAGATCCACAGAAAGTGTTTTTTTCTCTCTTGACAATTTATAAAATCAAAAACTTGAGAATGGATGATTGTTTGTTTTCAATGCCGTCTCAAACAAGTTTTTGCGGAACTCAAATTGTTTGTCTTTTATCATTATCCCAGTGAGAATTTCCTCCTTATGCTTTGGACAATACGATTGCTTTAGCAGCTAGCTAGATGACAGGCTAAAGTTGATAATAAGAAGCTGAATTAGGGAGCCGGACTGAAGTCTCCATTTGGAGCAGATAATTTTCCAGGCTCTTTGGGTTTTACGCGAGCCTTTAATTTGTCCATTGAAACCAGAGGGATGACCCCATCTTGCGTCTCATTCTCTTGCTCTCTATCTAATTCAACATCCTTCTTCAGCTCAAGATCATCGTCTTTGCTATCATTACATATTGTTATAAATCTATTTAAAATATTATTTTAATGTTTGTACTGAATTCTAAATTCCACGAGGATTCATCTTTTACAGGTGAAGACGCGGTGAAGATATGACGTTTGACAAGGGCGCTGTTTTAGTTTTTTGTGAAGTAACACCAGGAAGGGAGAACTTGAAATTTTATCGGTGAGAAGGTAGAAAATCCTTCTTAGTCAATTATTATTATTGTATTATATCGAATTTTAATGACATGTCAAGTAGACAATGATGCACTCTTCTCTTCTTACGCCATCTATGAATTCAGTGTTTAAACTTGTCAATCTGTCAAAATTAAGTAGAGTTGAGCGTCCTTTTCACTGAAAGTTTAAAAAAGGTCAATAAATTCGTTTGTTGTTAGCGTGTCGTATGTGCTAGGATAATTAAACAAGGATAAGGTAATGTGAAAAGCGATCATTTATATCAAGATACGACTGATATTATTCTTGAAAAGTTGTTATTGTGGTATCACTTTGTTTAGGTATTAAGCTGGTTGTTATGGATGCTCATCCTTTGAAATGCTATCGCGTAAGTAGATAATAATAATCCTTTTGAATGACCATTGTACCTTCATCGCCTACACGATATAGAAGATACCATCATTAATTTGTTAAGTAGGTGCTCTTCAATCATCCGTATAACTTACCTCTAATTAATATAATGTATACAGACGAACACAAAGTTCTAACCTACGTCAAACAGAACCTTACTTTATCATATATTTATTAGTGTGACATGTCCCAAACGCCTCCGACTTGAGCTCTGTTGATACATACATCCGTGTAATTGTAAAGTTCTTTTGACCCATTTCAATTACAAATTTCCATGCGCTCACGCGCATTAAGCTATAGATACATTTAATATTCGTCCATCTGATGTATTAGTCAGGTATTTGGGATTTCAGCATTCCGAATAGGTTTGTTTAAATCGAGATTTTTATTATCAAATCTGTAACACCTTCGTACTTTAGAAATATCTCTCTTGGATCTTAAAATAGAATGTTTACGACGAACATAGGTATTGTTTGGAATAAAATTGTGCGAAATTAATTTTGTTTTTTGATGAATGTAATGCTATTTGTATCGATTCAGTTTGAATTAAGGACTACATTGGCCAAACCTTCTTTATCTTTCGTGTTGCTAAGGTTACAACAATAGAAAAACTAACTATGATGTTCAAATAACTTGGGACAGTTTCTGTCAATTACACATTTGACTTAACATGAAGGTTAAAGAACCGTTAACATCGTGTTTAATGTAGCGGAAATCGTCTATTATTTCCAGTATTGTTATATTTGCTATAGATACATATTATAATAGTAGACCATTTACTAAAACTGCCGGACTATCTACCACAATAACAAGCCTAAAATGAATGAGCAGTTATCACATCATTTAATGTGAATCTTCAGATGTTGTGTGAGTTGTATAAATGGTAATACATTAAGATACCGAACAATAAACCGTAAACGGGTCGTTTAAAGCTTCATCCACTAAAGCGCAGCCTACACGATTAGTTGATGGCGACTCTTTAGTTTTAATGGACATACGAAGATAATAATCTAGGCCCCTGTAATTAAACATGTTAGTTATAATAGTATCGAGCGTTTACTGAATTAATCCTACATGACGAAATTTGGTTCGAATCGTTTAACATTTTTTAGTGTTAAATGTGTGATTTGAAACTTAAATACAAAAGCACGAGTTGAAGAAATCATCAGAAAAGTTGAAGATTTTTGCAACGGAGCAAAGTGTCAACACTATGGATTCCCAGGCTGGTTAGTTGTAAGCTAAAATTGTGCAGGCGACAAATTTGTGAAGACTTTTTAAATAGAATTATAATTGGGGATGAAACTGGACTACTGGGACCCTTCCTTTTCACACAATTTTGCTCAGAAATTTCTTGCTTCTCTGCAACAGACTGCAGGATGCATAAACCACGGACTGGACAAGCAGTCATGAATTAATTCCGCTTTAAGGAATTACATCATCTATTATCTCTTTCCTAAAGTCATACGTTGGCATAAATTAGAGTTAATTTTGTTTGTTTTCTAACTTGTTCCTCTCATATCTATATAGATAATAAAAAATTCCTTCGTAGGTACCAACTAGGGTGCTTACAAGAAATTAATGTCCCAATTCTTTTGATGGGAGCTCGTAAAAAGTTGCTAAGTGGCGTAAAAATACGACTCCTAAAGTTTCATCTTGACCGGTTAACGTTAAGATCTCTGCCGTTAGTTTTAAAGACTACAACATTTCCTGTAAAATTTGGGCGAGTTTCGCTATAAAATCAGAATTTTTTATCGAAGGAATGTGTTTTCCCTAAGGTTCCCTAAAGTTGCTAAAGAATGTTTATGGCTTCAATTTTCACTCTCATAATTTAATTAATAAATGTGTAGTTCATCAATTATTTGTCTTTGATTTAAATACCACAAATGATTCATAAGTTTAGACAATGTTTCCATGATGTTTTTAAGAGTATTAGATCAAACTTCGACATTAATCTAAATCCTTAATAAACAAAAACGTCCAATGAATTCCATCTCGGAATTCTTTACAGAAAATTGATCTATGATGTAGAGTACATGGTTTTTATAACCACCTAACACTACCTGATATGTTAATCATCAACGGGTCGATAGCTGCAGTGATTAGGCGGCTGACTATCGTTGCAGGACGATAGGAGCCGGGTTTCAATTCACTGGACGGATCGACTTAACATTCGGTGTTGGGGAGAAAGCCATTTTGAACACAATTATACTCACACTAAACTGCATTGCGAGACTTCTTCTTCTTATTGGCACCGTGATCGATACGAGATCCACTCAGCCATATCCGAACTCATGAGAATTGAGCAATAAAGCTCGTCTGCAAAAAACCCATATCCTCATGAATGATTGATGAGTCCAAATGAATATAATGACAAGCAAAAGCGAAAGCAAAAACTACAGCACAAGCGATGCAAACTGCACTACTAATAGCACTACATAATAACACTACTACAGCGTTCTACAGATTTTTGTTTAATAGGTGATAGGGAGAGCAGGAATTGAATGTGACTATTGCGAGACTTGCTGTGGTAGCCACACAAGTAATACAGCTTACGCAGTCACTGCAACTAAGCACCCATCACAGATAAAAAAAAGGAAAATATCAAATTGAGAACTGAGTATAAAGGATACTTTTCAGATAATTATTCCAATAAAGTATCTATTCCTTTTAAACCAAACACAAATTTTGCCAACCCTTTTCACCCTTAACCTTCAACCCATAACGGTTTAAGCTGGATGTTTATGTGTCAGTCAGGACAAAGTCTTCGCAAGGAAAACAAAGTCATCCGCATGTGGGTGCCGGGACATATCGGAATAGCAGGAAATGAGGAAGCGGACAAACTTGCGAAAAAGAGAGCGAAAGCATCTCTTTTGGGACCTGAAGCTGATCAAACAGAAATCAAGCACTTGTTTGATCAACATGGAATGAGACAAGCGAATCTACAACCAGGAGAGATTCAATGAACTCATTACATTGAGCAAAGACAAACTTCGATTACTGATAGGAATCCTATCAGGTCACTGTCGGCCCCAAAGGTATATGAAAACAATTAGGCTAGCAGAGATAGCAGAATGCCGTTTCTGCGAGGAGGAAGATGAAAATTCTATACATATCACCTCCGCAATCCAAGGAGCTACGCACCTAGGATCTCATGAGATAGAAGAGGGAGACTTGCCTAACATCTAGCCATCCCACATTCTAAACCTTCCAAAGGAGACAGACTTAGCAAGTCAGCTATGAAGTTGAGAAATCCGCAGCCACACAGCAAGAAACGGCGAACACATAATAGACCTTTTAGATCGCAGTGCAAAATTTTTGACAACAAACTATTTTATTGTTTTTCGAAATATTAGCCTTTATGGTCTATACACTTTTGCCTTCGTAGGAACCAGTTCTGAAAACATTTTTTTCCACTCCGAAGGTTGTATCTCAAAAACATGGTTTTCAAATGCTTCGACTGCTTCTTGAGGCGTTGAAAATCGCTGTCCACCGATTTTTTGTTTAACAATTGGGAACACAGTTGGTGCTGTATGGGAACTCGCATTGTGGCGATGAAGAATAATGCGACGTTTTCGGTTGGTCCTCCTGATTTCGTTCAGCGTTAACAGTTCTTCGATCCTCTAAAGAAATTGTTGCGATGTGTCCTGTACAGCCGAAAAAACAAGCGATCATTTTCTTAGTGCTCCTTGCACTAACAACTTTTGTGGAATTCCAATTGTAAACTGCCTTCTCTGATGGTACTTCATTATCGAAAGTTGACCGAAGCGATCCATTATTTTATAAACTCATTGCCTTAAAACTGTCACTGTCAACAAACTACTGATTTGATTTCTAAGCTATCACAGATTTCTCATTGACAAATGTCAAAATGTCCAAATATAGTGACTACATATGTCAAAAGCACCATCTAGTGGTCCATTGTAAAAATTTAAAAGGTGTCCCTCGTACATACATATGTAAAGTGACCTTCAAAGATATCCGGACACGACTAGATAGAGATAGATAGACCACTAGATATATCTTGCTTCAATACTTCATTCCAAAGAGCCGCAGGGCCAGCTTATTACTTGCTGAGAGTAACCGTAGTTTGTCGCTGTTAGAATAACATAAATATAGTTCATCTAAAGTTTATTTGGACATTCGTCATTAATACGAGCGACGTCATGTACGAGCACTAATGCCAAATATGTTTTGACATAAAAATTGGTTATGTATACTTCTTTTGACAGTTAGGTTACCTACAGCATACACTTAAAAAGTAAGCTGATACTTGTCATTTAAAAAACGTGGGAATGAAAAAATTAGCTTTATTTATCAATATGTTACCTCATTTATACACCTGAATGCCAAATACACAGAAAGTCCGTGTTCGTACTTCGAAATCTCATGGATGCATTAGCGAAAAATTTCCCAGGTGATGTAAAAACATTTTTAAGGTATTTATTACAATATTCTTTTTATTGTAGTATGTATTTCAAATTTACATTTTGTGTAATATGTATTATTGAATTACGTCATTAAAGTTTGTATGTCGAATCCAAGTTCGTATCTCGAGGTTAAAATGTGGCATGAATAAAGTTCGTATCATGAAAAGTTCATATCTAGAGCGGTTCGTAAGACGAGGTAGGTACTACTGTATCTTTAAAATACTTATTTTTACCAATATAAGCAATGGTAATTAGCGTAATAATTGATTTGCATAATTTTGATGGATGTATCTTCTGTGTGGTATTTTTATTGTAAATTTCTAAAACAGCTAATTTTTTAACGTATAACTGTATAAAATATGATCGATTTTAATAACAAATGAAATCAACAACTTTTTGAAATTGCCGCCAATATTTCAAATTTTGAAGCTCGCAAATATTGTTATTTACCTGATGCATTATTGCGTAAAACGCAAAATTTGAATTGGACTGTCATTAAATGTCACAACTGAAAAACATTCAAAATTAATTATTCGTTTTGTATCTTTTCTGTCTAGTGTCTTATTATGTTTGACGGTGTATTCTTTTTTTAGTCCAATATGACTAAATAGTACTAATAAGGTTACTAATAAGTAACCTTATTTCAGCTAATATGTTTGAAACTTACTGCAATACTGACAGCATGGAAATTTTAATGTTTAACTTATGTAGAAACAATAATTTGGTGCTGAGTGTTTGACTTATTGACCAACTTGCATTAAATCTGCAGCGGCAAGTGCAAAAACATTTGCCGCTGGCGGTATGAGCTCGTATACTGCGCGATACAACTCCCCTGACTTTTATAAACACAATATTTTAGTCGTTTTATTTTAAATTTAGCAACTGACAAATGTCATACACATTAACATGCGTTACGTAAAATTTCGGTCAACTAAGCTTGAAACTTCGAAACCGCGAAATTTAAAAAATCAAATTTCAGTCTGTTATTATAAATACAGTTGGATAAAATATTTAATAAGTGATTGTGATGTGTTAGAAATACCATCTTCTTACAATACATTGACAGAAAATATACATGTGCTATTTAATAAAATGCAAATTAAGTTCGGCGTGACGTTATCGTGAAGGTTATAAAATTTACATTGTTATTAAAATGTGCTCCTCATCGAACACTATAAGTTTACCTGGTCGGATTTTTAAATTTTTATTTAGCTTGGCCGTAATTCTAGTGCATCATTTTAAGTGGCCCACCCTGTAGACGCCAATATAATCGAATATATGTTCTAAAAAAATAGTTTTAGATGCGGTACTGAAAATAAATGACAAAAATACAAAAAAATAACAGGCTATACACAAAATGTCAAATTAACAGATAATTACTGATGAGATATGAATGATAATTGTCTGTAATCGAAAACAGGCTGACAGCAAAGCATAATTAGATAACCTAAAGGACATTAAAATCACTAAATTACCCTCAAAAAACTTTCCATTTGACAAAATTTATTGTGGTACGAATGTGATGTCATGAATGACGTAAGTCCAAATAAGCTATTATTGAAAATGATAATTAAAATTAATTAATAATTAGTCACCAGTATGGATAATGCCCAGTATGAATAATGACCAGTATAATAATAATAATAATAAAATAAGGCAACGATGTTCATTTTTGGCTTATGTAACGCTACTATAAGGAACAATAATTTCATCTACTTCTAATAAACTGGCCTTGCTGTTTGGAAGAAAGTATTGAGCGCAAGGTATTCCTCTATCCAGTCGTGTCCGGATATCTTTGAAGGTCACTGTACATATTAGATTACAAGACCTGATATAAGATCTGTCCTTCCAGTCTTGTCGACTATATAAGAATGAAATAATTAGTGTTTCTTTGGAGGTGGATATTGGGGAAACCAGGTCGTCGATGTCATTTCCAAAATCTTTATATTGAAGCAAGCGAAAGATAATTTTGAACTCTTTTACAAAATAAATAGCTTATCCAACTGTAGAGTCTCAATTGGATTCAACCAACACCACAGAGATGCCTAAAAGTTCAATTAAATAGTCATGATGTGTCGAGGCCTAACTGATAGAATCATATTTTATGATTAAATAATATAAAAAAAAAACCGATGAGAATTTCGCGGAATTTATACATACGTACAGTTTTTAATAAAGTTCTGAAAAGTTGAATTTTTATTATGAGATGTGGGGGCGCGATTATAGGCGTACGTTAATAAAAAGTTCGTGAAGACGACCGCAATATTTATTATTTCGACGAAACATGAATGAATTCAGGTAATTTATGGAATTTTATCCACATCAACTATTTTCCTGTTATAAATTAATTAAAAAAATTATTTTCTCGTTGTTTAAGATAGAATCTCCTTGGTGATAATTGAATTTACTCGTGATTTATTTACGAAAAAATCTGCGAGGCTGTTTCATTCCCCGCAAATTTCTAGAAATCAAGATAGAATACACCTCCTCGTAGGCTAAAGTAATATAGCAAATCCGTGCGGATTAACGCCTTCCGCTGGAAACAGCTTTGTGACGTTCATTATGGCATTCGCAGAGGTAGTTTATTAATACTTAATTGTATATAATCCATAATTAATGCTCGTATAGTAGCGTTAATTGGTAGCAATTTAGAGACTTGTGGACGCGTTCGTGACGAATATAACTGACGATTTATCATCTAATAATGGAGGTCCCACTTAATTTTACGGTGTACAAGGGAATATATTTCGGGATCGAGAAAGCTTTGGTTAACAAAGGTAGGTAGTGCGCGAAGTATGTATATAACTATCTATAAAATTGAGTAAATCGGTATAGCTTAGTGGACAATAACATTTTCGAACTCCGAAGTGTATACGAGGTGTATCTAAATAGTAGTACAAGTTATTATGCTACCTAGAACTAGAAAAAATAGAAACTATTTCAATATTTAAAGAAACGATTTTATAAACACAGTTTTTTTCACCATGTGTTTTCCCTAGTCGTTACCAAACATCAGTCATAGTGCTGATATGCAAGAATTATGATTTTGAACTTTGGTATACGAGCCTAGCGAAAAAGTTGGATGTTAAGGCTTACTAAATTAATTCTTATGATTTTTAAAGTACTTAACAGTTTGCAAGAAGACAGTTACCCAACCTTACAAAATTGTCTCCAAAGGGCACGGATTTATTCTGAGCATTTCATAAAACGGGTTATTTTTTTTTAATTCTGCTGTTTTTATATTGAAAGTAACAGTTTATCTAATGCAGTCTTTTAGATTTCAGATTGGCTCGCAAGCTATTGAACTTGTATGCATCACTGCTGTTAAAGTCATTAAATAGTTGTTGATCTAATCTAATGAAATTGATTTCATATCTATCAATTTTTGAAGCCAACTTGTATTGAGAACACTTGCACATTTAATTTTGCAACTGGTTCAAAGGAAGGAATGGAACCAAATAAATTCATGAGGTAAACAATTGTTATCAAATCTATTACAACTGATTCAAAGGAAGAATCAAATAAATTAGAGGTAAACAGTTAAAAGTCTAGTCTATTAAAAACTATTTGGGACACCGAAAAATTGGAATCAAATCATCTGTAGATGAAACTAAAAGCAAGAACTTATCCAATTTCGTTGAATTTAAACCAAAATTTTCAAAGGAAGATTGGTATTAGGTTCAAACAAAAGCTGGTTTAAATTCAGAAGGAAAGAGACGATAATTTTAGAAAATGTTATGATATTATTGAGGAACAGCTTTACTGGACTGGATAGCTTACCAGACAAGTGGAAATGAATGAGGATCCAGATGATCTTGGGCTACTTTGGCTTTAGGGTCGAATACCATTCCAAATAGGCGAAATGAGGAAGTTGTCGCCAAGATTTCGAGGAAAAGTAATTATTGGAAGCAGATGATAATGTGAGGAGGATTGAGTAGAGGATGTCACAGAAGAAGGGGTGTTGCCAAGATGAAAAATTGTAAGATAAATACAGTTATCCTAAAGATTGCTTAACTGCAATTGTGACACAATCGAGGGAGGCGACCTAATTTTTTTAAATTTAGTTTAAATTGTTCAGTCTTTATTTTTTTCTGGCATTAATTCTATTCCTAACTGTTTTCTAGTATCTTTTTCTGCTTCAGAATTTCTATTTAATAGATTTGGAAAACCTGTTTTCGAGCTGCTTTCGTCTCGGTGGTAGATCTTTGATTTTTTTCTGATTCTCTTTGGTTGTTTTAGGTTTTTGTTGACAGATATCTTAACAAATTCGTAATATATTCTCATCACCAGCTTTCAGGACCTAGTTCTGGAAAAAAATTGCAGACATGCCCCTTCTTAATCTCAGGACATGTTGGACAGCAATGTTATGTCATTCCTAAAGTACATTGATACATATGGCATGAATTTTTTTTTTTAATGTGTGGTGGGTGCTTAGTTGCAGTGACTCCGTAAGCTGTATTACTTGTCTGGCTATCACTGCAACTCTTGCGGTGTAGTTTAGTGTGTGTAAGTTGTGTTTTAAAAGGCTTTGTGACAGCATCATATCGCCTTTTATGATGCCGCGCTGTTAATCACTTTGCTCCCAACAGCGAATGGCAAGTCGATCCGGGATTAAACTCTCTGAAAAAATGTCACCGTCCCTCCAGAGAATTGAACCCCGGCACCTATCGTGCTCTCACAACAATAGTT
This sequence comes from Holotrichia oblita, assembly GCA_023690525.1. Taxonomy (NCBI): domain Eukaryota; kingdom Metazoa; phylum Arthropoda; class Insecta; order Coleoptera; family Scarabaeidae; genus Holotrichia; species Holotrichia oblita. The sequence continues at coordinate 99,484,448 of CM043020.1, read as the reverse complement.
AGCCGCCTAACCACTGCGGCCATCGACCCAACAATAGAAATTTGAAGAGATACAACTATAAGATTTCATTGGGAAGTGGTACCGTCTGTGGTATCTGTCCTACTTAAAGTTTTAATCAGTTCGTAGGCAAATACTGTTCGAAATAATTTGCTTGTTGAAGATGTGTTCAAGTGAACCTGGGGAGAAAGTATTGAAAGCAAAGCAGAATTCTAATATCATCAACTCAAACTTAGTTGAGGAGTGTTTTAACAGCTTAAACAACCTATTCAAAGAAAACAGAGTTGCATTATGCTGCTAACCTAAAACTGAAAGAAGCAGTGGAATAGCCAGAATTTTGGTTTGAGGGAGGGAGGGAGAGAGGGCAAAAGGGTTGAAGAATTAAAAAAAGAACGAAAGTTTTGAAAAAGTATATTTACCATTTTTAAATCATCCAAATTTTGACAGTTGTCACAGTTGATAATAAATAGTTAATAATTAACTACTCACTTTTTTTTAACTGCTGCAATGAAAGGTACTAAAATTTCCCTATAACATATAAAGTTTTGAGATGCATATTTGTACAGTAAATAATAAAATTAATCAAATTAAGCGCAATCTGAACAATTTGAAATAGCCCAATTTGCGACTTGCAATTTCTTCAAAAAAGTTTGCAACTTTTTCAGAAACGCCTTTGATAAATCGCCCAACCTGGCAACTTTGTCTGAGTGTGCACTGTGCATCTGTGCAGTGTTGCAATAGATACTTATTTTCCTCAGATCTATTTCGATTTATCGTTTCTACCGAAAAAAGTTTATTTTAATATTTTTCAATAAAATTCGAATTATGGATACAGTACAATTTCGGAGGGGGCCCAGGCCGATCGGGCCCTCCACCTGGCTACGCCAATGTAAAGAAGCTAATCTATTAGCAAGGAAAACCGCCACAACTTTGTCTAAGGGGGGACGAGCACCTACAAAAAGACTCAAAGATAGAGAGAAGAAGGCTCAGAGCATCCTTTTGGAAGAACCTCCCTGATCTCAAACACTCAAAGATATTTTTGGAAACTACAACAAGCATAGAGCACAGATTTTGCTAGAACTAAATAGAAACAGATTACACATCCTCACAAGCTTCCTCACCTTAGGGAACACACGACAAGTATAGGTCTGAAACAGAATAGCGACTGCAGGTTCTGTGGGGGAACCCGAGCTAATTATCTCGACAAGGACGTCGTAGACGAAGAAGAAACACATTGTCAGAGAAACCATCACAGTTCTTCCAGTTTGTTAAAGCTCTTAGACTGGATGGAGAGCTCTAAGAGCAAGTAAACCCCAACAACTTCCATCTTTTGCAAGAGGAGCACCATAAATCAATAGGTCGCCTGACATAGGAGATGCCAATCAAAACATTATCATCTAGATTAATTCAATGGAGCCACCACACAAAGTAATCTTTTGGCGACATGCTGGCTGATGCAATTGATGAAGTTGTATACGTTTTGATTACCGTCATTCAGACGTAAGTAACTTTGGTAGGAGACATCATAACACAGAAAAACAAACGTAGTAATGAACTGCGTCAAAAAAAACTCCCACGCGAAGCAATCTTAATTTTCCTAGACAGTTGAATAGTCCCAGCAATAAGATTGTCTATTTAATTCTGGAAGCCAATTATGTATGTTGTACATAGATACACGCAGTCTTATTATCTAACAACAGAACAGAAGCAGAAGCACGAAAAGATATTCTTTAAGGAATCGAAAGCAGAATTTCAGACAAATCTGTACATAAAAACGTATCGACAGGTTTTATATTTTCTTCAATGATTTATCTATAAATAACCGTTTCTTTCGCGCTTATTCAGCATCACATAAATCTTCTTGTGAATTCGAGAATTCCTATTCCCCCATTCACATTTTCGATAAAAGTGGCCGTAGGTACTACCAGTCGAAAATCGTAGTTAAGACCTCGATGGCCGTCTATAAGGTCCATCGCCGTGTGTTATTGTCGACAAAATCGGCGCATCTGCGGACGCCGCGACGCTGCCACTATTTAAGAACGACGCCGAGCACCATGTAACTTCACATCGCGTAAGTTCCTCCGCCAATATCCATCGATAACAATACGACGAAAGACCTACCAGTTTAACTTCTAAATCACGATATAACTTTGTCATTCATATTTTAGAATTTTTGTTTACATAACATAAGCGCTTGAAATTTTTGTTTTTTTCTTCTTTTTAAAAATTGTTTCTGTAACATCGAAAGTGTTCCAATTATTTCAGTTGTTACTAAATCTGACACGATGACCATGTGGACGATTGTCGCGATCTCCTGTTTGGTACTCACTATCGTTCAATCCCATTCCACGTCTGTATTCTTGGATAAGGTCAGTAAAAATTAACTTATTTCGTTTTTTTTTTTATTTTAATTATAAGGGGTCCATAGAGGTAAGCTTGGTTTCAATAGATTTTATTCAGTGGAATCTAAAATAGGAAATGCAAACTTGTTCAGAAAATTTTTATTAGAAAAATGTAAAAGAATTTTGAAAAATTTGATTCTGAAAGTTAGTTTTTTAAGCAGTTGCTAGTTTTGTTAAATATTATTTTGGATATATTTGTATTATTTCATTTTAAATCCAAAAACTAGTCTTGATAGTGGGATAATTGTAATTAGTGAAGATCCAATAAAATTAGAGCTGAGATTTACTAGTTTGTGCACTTTTATTCATATTTTTGTTTTTAATTCTTTTATTATTGATATAAAACTTTGAAAGACAATATATTAAGTACATAATTCGGGATACAATGTTTGGAGAAAAGATAAAACCGGTCCACAAGCTGGAAGTTCGAAATTTTATTTTCAGGCCGAGTTTTATTCAAACCCGAGGTACAGGATATTACTTTCTGATTTTGCACATTTATTGGGGGACATATTTAGGCCCTTATTTACTTTATAAGTGTTTTGAAAATTTTTTTTTAAATATTTTATATGCTATAACCAACTTAGCAACAAAAAAATGATGACCATAATGACTTCCAATTTTGGGAAATTAATTGGAGAACATCTGCTTCAAAGGTAATGTTTTTTTTGTGGTAAGTGTAGCTTCAGCGCTTTCCAAAACTTTTCAAAAATACCTGCTGCAGCTCTTGCAGTGTAAATGTGTTTCCAAGGCTTTGTTACCTACACCTAATCTGCTGTCTCCTTTAAAAAGGTTGGCTACCATTATGCAAATTTTCAGTCTCGATGTTGCAGCTCTAAACAATTCAACTGAATTACTCTTGTACTACTGCCTGAGGTTATTCAGCCAAGATATGCGTCTTCAGCATTCTGCCCGTGAGATGTCAGCTAAGGTCGTTGCTGTAAAACACGTTTCTGATTTTAGGGAATATGGATCTTTGAAATAATCAATCAATTAGGTCTCAGCCTCTTATTTTTTCTCCTCTATCCTATCCAATAGACTTTGCAGTCATATTAAGAATTCTGTTATGAATACAGTGTCGTTTGTGTATCTGATGTTGTTGACCACTTCCTCATTCACGTCTACTCTGGTTATCGCTAGATCTGCCAAAGCATCCTATATGATGTCTTCTGAATACAAAGCAGCGTAGTAAGGTTCTGCTGTTAATTCTGTCTTAAGAGTGAATGGGACCTCAACTGCAGAACTGATCTGTGATCTGTGAAAATCTGTGGGAGTTCTCCAAAGTTCAATCCTCGAACCCACACTTTTATTGATATACATATGTTAACGAGCTCCATTTGTCTTTACCGCCTCGTACATATTCGCAATATGCAGATGATACCACATGTATTGTGTCAAGTACAAATATCGCTGATCTTCCTAGACCAATGTCCATAATCGTTAACGAAACTGATAATTGGTGCTATCCAAATGGTCTTATACTTAATGCAGGTAAAACTGGTCTGATATTATTTAAGATGTCGAGGTTTGATGCGGGGGGCCTCAGGGGTGAAACAGTTCTGTCAAGTTTCTCAGCTTTCAGAATATACATATATAGGTTGTATTTAGAAATGTTTCTCCTTTTGCCCGAAAATTTGAAAAAACCAAAACGATACAAGATTTGATCCCAACCTTGGAGTGTTGCAGCGTTTGAGTTTTTCTCGGAGCTTTGCGCTGTTTACCTATAAAAACTAGGGTCAAAGTGCTTCTATGCGGAATTGGAGCGTTGGTCTAGGTGTTATTTTTATATTTTTGTGCCCTTTAGCCCGAATCTGGGTTGTCACTTGTTTCGTATTTAGCATGATCAATTCCATATACAGGATCGCTGATATGTATGGAACCGGTCGATTAGTTAACGATCGAAAAAGTTAAAATACAAAAGTTTTAGGTTTTTTTGTTTGGGGTAGTGTGTAGAGCGATCTGCCCAATTCCATACAACTTAACGTCAGTTTGTTTGTTCCGTTGGCGTGGTGGGGAGCTCAAACAGGTTTTAGCGAGTTTGATGTAGGTAATTTTGGTAATGAGGTGACTCAAGATGGTAGGTCTAGAAAAAGAAGTTTTGATAAAAATTATCGACCTACCTTTGCTTTGGGATGAGCAAAATGCAAACTACATGAATCGAGATAAAAGGCATTTTTTGGTCCAACATCTTCTTTTTGTTTGAACTGGTACCATAGACACTGCCGCTGCAATGCCTAGTTTTTGGTTTTTTGATAAATATATATTTATATAAATATATGATAATATATAGCCATATCACTAACGTGTACGCTTGCCTCTAACACAATAACTGATTGATCGTACTCATAAATTGCATCGTATGCAAGGTCGTGCCAATTTACTCAACAGGCAATCTGCAAGGTGCCTGCAAATTGGTCCCTGCAGATTGGAATTAAAATTGTCGTGTGAGTAGGGCACTTAAATCCAATCGTTTCCAAGTTATCGAGTTTGTATTTTAAAAAAAAAAGTTTATTAATAAAACAAATTAGTATGTAATTGTAAAATTTAGGTTTACAGTCCTATTTTATTTAAGTAATATTTTCAAAAATCGATAACGGTTGGATTTAGGTACACTATGTGTATTATAATTTTTACTTAAAAATGAAGAAAGAATTGAATTATCTAATAATATACAGGTGGTTCCGTTTAAAAAAATGTAACTTTGTCGTGCCACGACTTTACCACCGCCCCTGTATACTTAAAATTATTATTAACTAATAAGCATTTAAAAACCCTAAAACTTTTGTATTTAACTTTTTCTAGTACCTCGTATATTTTACCACGTATATATTATTTAGAAAATTATCAAAAATTAACATTTTTTCCATTCTTTAGGATTTTGAAGAAAATCTCGACCTCTTCGATTTCTCTGAAATTTTTCATATATATATGTATGTAATTGATCATGGTGAATACGATAACAGTATCAGATTTGGGCGAAAGGACTTTGTTTGCCCAAAAAAATGTAAAAATAGCACCTAGGACGAACCTTCCAATTCCGTATAGGAAAAATTTGACTCAAGTTTTTGTAGGTAAGCGGCGTCAAACTCAGCGACTGTTTCTTTATCCGATAGCAAATTTTCTCAGCTTTCAGAATATATATAGGTTATATTTAGAAATGTTTCACCCTGTGACCGAAAATTTGAAAAAACCAAAACTATGCAAGATTCGATGCTAACCTTGGAGCGTTGCAGCGTTTGAGTTTTTCGCATTTTTCGAGGTGAAGTAGCCACTTTTGTAAATACAAACTATACATATTCTGAAAGCTGAGGAAATTTGCTATCGGATAAAGAAATAGGCGCGGGATTTGCCGCCCTTTACCTACAAAAATCTATTTCTGTATCAAATTTCTATATTTTTGAGCCAAACAAAGCCCTTTAGCCCAAACCTGACATTATTATCCTATTAAGCATGATCAATTACATATATATTCAAAATTTCAGGGAAATCGAAGAGGTATGTATGGAAAAAAAGTGAATTTTTGACAATTTTCGAAGGGCGTTCGATTTCGTTCAAATTGTCAGGGTGTGCCAATTATATGAATTCGGTCTATTATATGTTACCTATTAGTTTAATTAAAAAATGTTTTAAGTAAAAGTTGTTCGGGATCAACTGCTCTATATCGTAAAATTATTTTAGTGTATACAGGGTGTTAAGTTTTGGCTAAGCGTTATAAAATTTTCTTTTTTAAATGGAACAACCTATATATTATGACATTTTCAGATTTCCCGTTGTAAATTAAGATAGTTTTGTCTGATAAACCTAGTACTAAAAATTAACCGTTTCCGAGATATTTCAATTTTAAGAGGAAAAAGATCATTTCCATTGTTGTCTTTGAAAATTAATTCCGTCTGTACTAATATTTGTTTTGCAACGATTCTTTGGCATAATTATGACATTACCTTAAGTTAAACAATCCATGCCAAATATCTTCACTATAGCATACAGGGTGTTTCGAAATTGAAAATTAATCACTGCATTTTTAATACGGTAAAACTTATTTTTTTCAAATGGAACACCCTGTATATTTTTATGCCATTTAATAGTGCTTCAAGTTCCCTTTCAATCGCTTATAACATTCCCTATAGCTAAAGTTAATACTTTTTGAGATATAGATAATTTACTATAAAATACATAAACATTTATTGATATTGGTAAGATGAAGTCAACAGTGCTGTGCCAACTTTACTAATAGGTAGATATAACACGATGTCTACTTTAATAAAAACAAAAATAAAAGATGTGTACAATTAAAAAAAGATAGTTTCTATTGAAAATTGTATAATACCAGAAGAAATATTTATTATTAATCATAATACGTATACCTAGAAATTTAAATGAATAGAACGATTGACAACCAGATTTGTGGACTGCGGCTCAGTTAAGTACAAACTACATTTACCCAAAAAACTGTTACTATGGATGACAATCAAGTACGGGTTTTGCAGACAGTAGTAGAACACCCCAATATCAGCCTACGAAGAATATGTAGAGATTTGGATGTTAGTGGTAGTTGGCACACCCTGTATGTAATTGACCATGTCAAATATGAAACAAGTGTCAGATTTGGGCTAAAGGACTTTGTTTGGCAAAGAAACTATAAAAATAGGACCTACAACCTACGTGTACATGCAGTGCAGATTTAATGGACTTCCAATAAAGCATGTCGAAATGAAATTAAATTTTTGACCTAATAAAGTGTCTATATTTGAGAATTTCAGCAGGTTCTTCAGATATTTTGTATGTAGATGTAATTACCATATATACTTAAAAAAAAACACGATTAATGAAAAACTAATTACATCATTTTTTATTTGAATTAACTTCGTTTGTAATTGTCTATTAATTTGTGTTGTAATTTGTAAGGTACAGATTTTAATAAAATAAAAGAAACATTATTAAAATAAGAAATGCCATTCTAGCATTTTGCCTTTTACATACATGCATACATACATCTATACATGTACATATCTAAAGCCACTTTTACGTTCAACTAACTTTATAGTAGTGCACGATTTCCATCTCCAATTACCCTCAACATCGCATGAAAGTTCGAAACATTCTTAACTTTTCAAATTGGCCTTATATACAGTGTGTAAAAGCCAAATGGAATATATTCATTATTTCGGTTATTGTAAATATTTATAAAAAATCCCGAAACACGTAAAATTTAATTTATAAATTGACATACTTCAACGTGAAAATGCGATCCCTACCTTCAACCCCCTTCGAATGACAGGTACAATCCCATTTTTTTTAATGGGAAATATAGGCTTGTGATATATCGTTTGAAAGGTTTCTTTTTTCTCTATTCAAAAATGTTATCGTTTTTAAGTTAGTTGTAACAATTAAGATAGAATAAAATAAAATCACGTTGTTATTGCCATAATATAAATTTCACAAATGATGTTAGTGCTAATAACTACAACAGCTTTTATAACAGCAACTGAGCATCTACTTTATTGACATTCATAGTTCTTTTTGGTATTTTACATTTTTCTTTACATTTTATTTTTTGCGTAGGTATATTGTAGCGAACTTCGAGAACAACATGCTTTTATTTTATTATATTTTAATTGTTACAACAAACTTAAAAACGATAACATATTTGAATACAGAATAAAGATACCTTTTAATCGATATATCACAAGCCTATACTTCCCATTTAAAAAAATTGGCGTTAAACCTGTCATTCGAAGAGGGTTGAAGGTAAAGATCGCATTTTCACGCTGAAGAATGTCAATTTATAATTTAAATTTTACGTGTTTCGGGATTTTTTATAAATATTTACAATAACCGAAATAATGAATTTATTCCATTTGGCTTTTACACACTGTATAGAGGCCATGGATATATTTGAAACTTAACAAAGTTGAGAGCGCACTTACTACGGTTCAGGGATGTGTTCTAAATAGAAAGCTGGATGCGTGGGATATTTAAATTTACTTTTTCTTTTCAGTTAAAAAAAAGTTTATCAATATAATTTAGTTGCACGGGATAGACTCAAGCATAAGTGGAATTTTTTTTTGAAAGCTAACTCGGAGTTAAAAATTAGATTTCTAGGGTAGAATTACCTACGCCTGAGTCAATTTTTGCAGTAATATACATAGTACTGTTGCTACCCGAAAAATTCCTAAAAATAAACTAGACTAATTAGACAATCTTGCCCCATAAAACATTTATTTATTTATTTTTATTTTTTTTTTAATGTGGTGTAGTTTTTGTGTGTGTATGTTGTGTTCAATTGGCTTTGTGACAGCATCATATCGCCTTTTATGATGCCGCGCTGTTAATCACTTTGCTCGCAACAGCGAATGGCAAGTCGATCCGGGATTAAACTCTCTGAAAAAATGTCACCGTCCCTCCAGAGAATTGAACCCCGGCGCCTATCGTCCTCTCACAACAATAGTCAGCCGCCTAACCACTGCCGCCATCGACCCGTTTAAAATTCGAAATGCTAATGCTTTTAGAGCATCTCAAAGGTGCTCTATTGGATTTAAGTCAGAGCTGTGCGGTGGCCTCTCTAAGATCTGCATGTTGATTTCATTTAAGTAATCCGAAACAGTCCTTGCAATGTGAGGCCTTGCATTATTGTGCATGACAATGAAGGTATAATGTTTTCCAAATAGAATTCTGCATTCATAGACCCTCCAGAAGATTTTTGAACCACCACCAAATAGCTCCTTTGGAGAGATAGTATAATCAGAAAATTTTTCTTCAGGTTTGCTCCATACTCTGTGCATGATCTCTAGCGAATCTTGATCTGCGTTATCTGTGATCTGCAGTCTGCTGTCTTCTACTATCCAATTCGGTTTCTTTTAATCCTGACATTTCTGCCTTAACTGTTTCGAGTTGATTACTTAGCTCTCTACTAGTACACTTTCTGTTTCGTAGTACCTGTTGTCGGAGGAAGCGTTCATAAATTTGACTTGTAGCCCTTTTCCTGTCTTGAACACGTTTTCTATGGTGTGTTCCAGTTTCCCTAAATCTTCTAACCATTCGATTAATTTTTGAATGATTAACACTTAGAAAATTGGCAACACAACGCATACTTCTTCCCTCTTCTAGCAAAGTTGAAGCTCTTACGCATTTATCATTAAAAGTATTGCAAGAAAAGAGGTCCGGATTATCTTCAAAGCGTCCTCTTACTGTGATTAAAATCTTCCATTCTTCTGATAAAAGATCGCGCCAATTTTCACCATTCATTTGCAAATTTTAAAACCAAATGAGAATGTGAATACGGGGAAATAAAAACTTACTCCTTCGGTTTCTTGATAAAAAGTGAATAGCATCTAAAATCGAGATTTTTGGAGAAGTCGAATTTATGCTGTCAGTCATCATATCAGTGACAGATATTGTTGAACCATTCTTCTCCGGTAGGCTTGCTTCAGAACTTTTATTCTGCCTTGATCGAGGGGTTGAAGCTCGCTTATGGTGTGGGGTGGTAAAAAAACCAATTTAATCTTTTTTTAAATTCACTTCCTTTGGATACACAGCGCAATTGTCTACGAGCAAAAGTACTTTACGAAGTTTCAATTTGACCAGTCATCCATTTTTAAAACTAGAGTCTAAATTTATCGGAGTCCAGTCGGATATCAATTCAGGATTCAGGAGTTTGGTTCTCCACAAATTTGCCTGTAAATGATGGAAATCTATCAAGCCACCCAGTCGAAATTTTTTGAAACATCTTAGATAGATTTCCGTAAATCCATAATCTTAAAAATTTAAATCTTTTATACGATACAATATTCTAAAATCTAATAGGGATGTAATTATAATAGCAATAGAAGCGCTTCCGCAACGCTACGAATTTCAGAACAAATTGTAAAAGTGAAAGCCCTCGGTATTAAATTGAATTCACAATCGATCCTATCAGCTATCTGAGATCTATTACCGGATTCGATTTATCTTTTGTTTTTTCTACGAACGCTATTTTAGGGGGCACTTTTGATGTTTAGTCAAGAATGGTGTTTGTCTTTCACGAGGGTTACATCTTATTTTTTTCTTATCGTTGGATTATTTATTTTACGGTTGTTGGACAAAACTAGTTGTTTATTTTATCTAAAGGGCCACGTTTAGCCGTTTTTGTATTCTGTTTTAGTTCCTTTCTTCTCTCGTGATTTACATCCGTTCTAAAACTTAATATTCAGATATTTTTTTAACTTAAAAATACTGTTTGACGATTTTATCTTGGAATATCATCTTGTACTTTCCTTATTCAATACCATTTTTTGGTTTAAATGTGGGATATGACAAGATTATCTGTTCAAAGTGTTCAAAGGTGGTGTATACCTTTGTAGTTTAAATCTCTAGTGCGTCAGCACTCACATACTCGTATATGCAATTGTGCTTCTTTGTATTAAGCGCTAAATATAATGCATATTATTAGATATCTGTAATCTTACATGAAATAAATTAATAAACTTTTTAATTGGCTTCTAAGATTAGTAACAAGCTTTGAAATTTGACAGAGATGTAGAGATTTGAAATGTAAATTGATTGGGAAATTTTTAATTGCATTTTCTCCTGCTTTCAAACTACTTAGGTCCTCAAACAGATATGTAAATTAATTTGATCTGCATCACGATTAACTTTCTGTAAAAAGTTTGATACATCCATCGTTATTTATTCAATATTTTCTGCATTTTTCTCCTTCTGTAATTCCTTTAGAATATAATTGCAATTATTTATTTGAGGAATCGGGTTTATAAATTTTATTTTGACAGCTACGCAGAAATCTGTGTAGGGCGATTGGACACCCACACATAAATTAGCAATCAAAATAGATCGAGCTTTAGAGTTTCTGGATTTTCGACCTCATCAGCGTCTCTTCAAATGCCAGATCCATTGACTTGTCTTGGCGGTGACTTTGCCCGATAGCAATACTAATAATTTTGACAGTAAAACTTAACTTAACTTTGACAGATAAACTTAAACTATATTGCTTGTTAAGAGTACCGCTACAGCTTTTGAAATCTAATTTAAGAGTATGTGTTAAGTACATCATTATCTCGCTAACAGCAATGTTGAGTTGTTAATTGTATCCCAACAGTGATACTGTACCGACTTGCTAAGGGGATTGCTGCAAATAATAAAAATGACGAAGTGGTTAAGTAAAAAGGAACGGACGAACTTAATAGAAACAAAACAAATCAGGAGAATAACCAAAATTAAAATCAAAAAAATTCCTGTGCTAGGCGCTCATTGTATATTGTTGAGAACCACCCTCCGAGAACGAATGCAATAAAAATAGATCCAGCATTAGAAGCGAACTATATGTGGTTTCGACCTTCTAGGTCTCGTCAGCGCAACTACGGATGCAAGATCCGATTTCAACGCATGGTACTACACAACACAAGTCGGTAACCTACAGCACCTACCGATCTAGCTCGGATAATTCGTGGGTTGTCATTGCCGTTAGTTGTCTCGATCAGCTAATCAGTCAATGATGTTTCCATATACGGCTTACCATGACGTAACACGTGAAAAGGTCGAGTGGCATTTATCGACGTTTTCAAACTAAAATTAAGTAAATCTGATGTACGATGAAGCCAGCCAAAATATTAGTGTACCGGGTGGCCAACTAAGAATGTCGCCTGGCCATATCTCAGGAACGGTTTACAGCACAGCTTTGGGAAAAAAATATTACAGACTAAAGTGTCCTCGAGAAATATCTGGAAATTGTTTAGAAAGGCGTAAGATGACCGCTAGAGGGCGTAACTGATCACCAAAAATTTTAATTCTTATTTTACGCAAAATTTACCAACTTAAGGTCTATCATAAATATGAAAATCGGAATCTACTGCAAATTTTGCATATTTTATCATTTATTTTGTCAAATAAGGGGAGGGGAGGAGAGGAAACTTTGTATTAAAGGAACGCCTATCATTCCTTTTCTGTTGAACCGAATTTTGCAAACTTAGTCTCGTTGAAAACAGCATTACTCCTACCTAATAAGTGAACTGCATGCTAGAGGCGCAAATATTAAATGGAAACATAAATTTTTGACAATAAATTAAAAAAGTAGGCTAAATTATCAACAAATGGTCGAAAACCTGGTATCGCTATTTTTTACCAATCCAAAGATATCTTCAGAAACGTGTGGATGGTAAAAATTTCTTGCAAATATTGAAATTATTATGCTTCCCGTGAACGGAATTTCGCAAATTTGATGATCAGTTACGCCCTCTAGCGGTCATCCTACGCTTTTCTAAACCATTTCCAGATGTTTCTCGGGCTCACTTTAATCAGTAATATTTTTTTCCCAAAGCTGTACTGTAAATCGTTCCTGAGATATGGCCGAGCGACATTCTTAGTTGGCCACCCGGTACATAAAGTGTTGAAGCGGACAATAAAACGAAGTTCCCAGGCAATATGAAGGTGGGCAAACTTTCGACATAGATATGTTTGTTCCTTTCGAGTTGTTTTGTTTTTCGGGCTTCCTTGGGTGCAGAGACTTATTTCAATCGTCAGGGATGGCCTTGAGGTTTTTAAGGGATTGGTTTTCGGACCGTAAGCTCTATCTCCCATCCTCCTCATCCCATCCCTTTATCCATTTTGCATTCGTCCGTGTACCAGATAGGGTATCCATTTTTGGATCCCCTCATTTCTGAATTTTGATCCGCTGAAACGCCATTCCCCACTACTTAGAAATAGTATCTACAATGATAATTCATACTTCAATTAGATAAACATGCTGTTTGGGCTGATATCGCTATTGATTCATCTCTCTTCTTTGGTCTTGGAGACATGGGAAGCCAATCATAAAATTTACAGAAAATCTGAGCTGTGGTTTTGAATTTTATTATCAACTTCTTTTCTACATTCTTTTCTAAATATCTATATTAGAAATATTATATCATAAATTTAATCAATATTTTGCCGTTCCTTCTTTTACGACTTTTTGATCTTTTAAACTTCTAGCTTGTCATTTTTGTAATGCCAATTACAAATATAGACAAACCAAACTTTAGAGAATCAGTATTGAATTTTGGCATAAGGCCATTGGACTACATAACTCAACATACATTTTGTCTTTCCCTGCTTTTGTTCAAGTTTTCTTAGAAGTAGAGATTGATTTCTGCTTTGAAGATCGTTAAGGATAATCAAGCTATTCGAGAAAATGGTGTGCTGGGAGTGTGCTCCAACCCCCACCACATTATCCGTCTTGGATTCGTGATCCATGTTCGAATTTCTGGTTTACCAGAATTTCATTTTTCACGACTTGGAAATAACATACTGAATAGTTGCTCATGATTCAGTTTGACAAGCATGCTGTCTGCTGCTTCGTTTATTATACTAGAATGGCATAGGTGATCATGAGGCGTCTTACCTGGTTTAAGCTTTTAGATTTTTCCCAGTCTTTGGAATGTTTAAAAACCTGATATCGCTTTTTGTTTGGAACTCTGTTCTTAGTCTAAATCAGGGATTTCCAAACTATTTTGAGTGGTCGATTGCGACCACTTTGGGAATCCCTGGTCTAAATAATTCCAGTTCCGTCTTTGGTCAATCATTACTTCCAGGTGCGTTAGGTTAGTGATAATCTGCCACGTTATCACCGTAATCTTGAACGTTCTGACCAAGTTATCAATGATCACAAACCAAAGAAGCGGACAGCAGAGGAAGATTATCTTTTACCTTGGAGAAAATATGAGCTTCTTGTTAGAAGTGTATTCTAGACCATTATGTACATATTTCCACATTGTATTAAGTTAAGAAAGAGACCCACATAACTTCAACTTTGTAACATTTTAGTCAGCATTAATGAAGTACCACGAAATAAATGGATTTGAAACGACTAACCTGTCACCTGAGAATTTAGAATTCAGAATAAATTGTAATACATTTCGTACGAATTTGGCAATTACCGTTTTAATGACAAAAACATGTTAGCGGAGAGGAAAATATGAATATGGATGTTCACATTTAGACATGATACGAAGATATGCATTAGCAAAATTTTAGATTACTAAATATGTATATGGGTTAAAAATCAAAGTTTCACAAAGTAATTTCAGGAATATTATCTCAACGTAACGAGCCAAAATGTATTAAACCGCGTAGTACACCAACGAAATCCTTTAACGACAAACAATTTCAAGAGGTCAACATCAAGTCGTTGATGCAAGTCGTTAAGGTTTGACATATATATATTTAGAAATACAAAGTTAATGTTAATTGCTGCATATTCTCATGGAACGAGACAACATTAAAAGATGAACGCTGTCTAATCGTAAATGCAAACGTTTACATTTCCGCTAGATTGTAAACTAAAATTAGTTCCGGGGTACTTCATTAATCCGTGCGGAAAGTCCTAGTTCTCTCGTTTGAACAGATCGTCCTACATTCAAAGAATATATAAGGAAAGTTATTCAACGATGAGGAGATTGTGTCATTTTCTCGAATAGTTAATAGTAAATTGTGATGTCTTTGTTCGGTAAGCATTTCACTGCAGTACGAAATATTACATCGTTCGAAATGGTTTATTCTTTTTTAAAATTAAAATCGAGGTTGTGGAATTGAATGCAGCCGTTTCTCCAATCCAACATTTATAATGGCTGTTTTATTAATATGCACGTCGAAAAATATTCTGAAATAAATTAATAAAAAAATGTAGCAATAAATGGAATGGTGCTTCATCCTGCTGAAAAATTTTTTCCTTGATAACCACTTCTGGGGGTCGCGATTTATGAACACAATGCACACGATGAACTAACCAACAAGGGGAAAAACTTATTATCATGATGAGATAGGTGTGACAGTTGGAGTTGGTTTACTTTCAGGTGGTTGAATCTAGATCTGGTGAAGTAGTTAAGAGGTTCATTGAGTTTTCCAACGCCAAACATTGGATGTCGCCTTTATGAAGCCTTTAACTTTGTTTTATGAGAATGTGGTAACAAGTTGGTTGAGGATAAAATTTTGGAAAAATTGTTGCACAAATCTGTATGAGGGTTTATTAATAACGAGGGAGGGGGGATGAGGGGAGGGCACACAGTGTCAAAAGCGGTATGTCGTTTATGTTAAATGTTTGTGCAACATGCTGCCATCGAATTCCTTATTCCGGAGGATGTAGCGCCCATTGACATCCATCGAAGATTGAGTGCCGTGTATTGTGATGGTTGTGTTGATGTGAGTACTGTTAGAAGAGATGTTCATGATCAGGGACGGAGTGACCAACCAGTGTCTGCGTGTGGTGAAAGACAGATAGCTCTAGTGGAGGAATTGATTCGTGAGAATCGACATTGCAAATTTGGAATAGAGTACCTTACATTATCCCGAATGCTTACCGATGAATTGAAACCCAATCAGAGACAAGTGTGCGAACAGCTCTTGACTCGATATGTAGCAGAAGGTGATGTTTTTCCCCACAGACTTATGACCAATCGTGGGCACATCATTACGATGCTGACATGAAACGTCCATGGAGTACACACTTGAGAGTTCGCCACAACAAAAAAAATTCTAAATACTGTCAACTGTCAAGGGATATGTCAATACCCTAATAAATCTGAAGCGAAGGACTGCATGTCGCCAACCCCCCACAATCTATTTTTAAAATTCTTTCTGGATTAAAGTTTTGTACCGTTTTGTACCAAACATTAAAAATTTTGTACCTCGCTCGTTTAGGAAGATAAACTCAATTTTACATGGAGGCTGGCATGTCCCTGCCCCCCTCTCCCTCTCCATGTAAAATTGAGTTTCTAAACGAGCGAGGTACAAAATTTTTAATGTTTGGTACAAAACGGTACAAAACTTTAGTCCAGAAAGAATTTTAAAAATCGATTGTGGGGGGTTGGCGACATGCCAGCCTCCATGTAAAATTGAGTTTATCTTCTAAACGAGCGAGGTACAAAATTTTTAATGTTTGGTACAAAACTTTAGTTCAGAAAGAATTTTAAAAATCGATTGTGGGGGGTTGGCGACATGCAGTCCTTCGCTTCAGATTTAATAGGGTGGGGAGGGAGGGGAGGGGCAGGGACATGCCAACCTCCCCCCATGTCGGAATTTCAAAATTTTACCTATGCCATCGTGTTGTACTAGTTTTGTATCGTTTTATACTACGAACCAAACATTTTGTACCTCATTCGTGTCAGAGATATAATCGATCTTAAATAGGAACTGAACTCTCCCATATCGGAATTTCAAAATTTCACTTGTGCCGTTGTACTGTACTGGTTTTGTACTCTTTTATGTCACAAACCAAACATTTTGCACCGCACTGGTTTAGAAGATATAATCGAATTAAATGAGGCGAGTAAGAGATAAACTTCTCCTCATCATCGGCGAACAATACTAAAGAGCCATTAGAAAGGAAGTTGGGAAGATCGTTAATGGCAACAAGAAATAAAAGTGGACCCAAAACTGAACCTTGTGGTACTCCCAACCCTACGTTGAACTCGTCAGAAATGGAGTTATGCACCTTCACCTTCATTTTCCTACTTGATAAGTACGAGTTTATCCAGTCGAGCGCTACGCCACGAATACCTGATTGATGCAATTTGTGAGATAATATATCAGTATCAATACAATCGAAAGCCCTGGTTAAATCAAAAAATATAGCAGCAACATGTTTACGTGCATCCATATTCTTGTAAATATACTGTGTTAAGTCTACTAACGCAGTTTCTGTCGATTTGTGCTGTCTAAATCCGTGTTGTTTACTAGTGATTATATTATGCTTAGTTAAAAAAGAGAGACAAGTTGATCATACACACGCTACACGTTCAACAATCTTGGAAAATGTACTAATTATAGAAATGGGACTTTTGTGAACTGGCACAATAACAGCTGTTTTCCACGAACTTGGGAATCTGCCTTGACTAAATGAAACATTGATTATATAGGTTAGATGATCAACAATTTCAGCAAGAACCAGTTTGAGGACATGACTGCTGATACCATCGTCACCACATGTTGTTTTATTAGCTATCCTAGAAATTATAGCAGTGATATCCTCAGGACAGACAGGACTGAAAGCGAAAGAATGGCGAGGAGTGGGACAGACAGCTGTAGGCCCTATGATGGACGTACTAAACTGGTTGGCAACCAGCTCCTCCGCTACCGATGAAAAATAGTCACCAAACTCTTTGGATACTTCGCTGGCGTTCGTAATTAATTCATTGTTTTTCACAAGGTTAATCGACGTTTGTCTATTGTTTGTCTTCAGCTTATTGTTTACAATGCCCCACAATGTTTTGGTTTTGTTGGACGAAAGATTTATTTTAGTTTCATAATAGCTGCGCTTAGTTTCAACGATAAGCTTGCTGTGCTGTCTCCTCCTTTCTGCGTACAATTCATGTAGTATTGGTGATTTTAAATGTTGTTTTAACCCGAAAAGACCCCGCAGCTCGCTAGAGCTTGTTGTAATATTATTGTCAACCCATTCATGATTTATTCTCCTAGAGCTTCGCGTTCTCTTCCGTCCAACCGGGCACGATACCTCGAAACACCACAAAACCGAGCTCATGAAATCATCAACAGCATCATCCACATTCGAATGAGTGTACATACTGGACCAATCATTTTTACTTAAGCGATATTTAAATTCAGCTATGTTTGAATCACCTATACTTCTCACTGCTGCATGTTGAAGACAATTACTGTCGTTCGGCGCATTCAAGCTCATGCTCACGTCGAGAACCTGAGCCAAATGATCCCCCCAATTAGGCTCCACAGAACAGCACGATAGATCAGAGACCGGCAGATTTGTAGCAACCCAATCTATTGCAGATTCAGAGCGATCACCAGATTTGTTTGTAAAGATTCGCGTAGGCTTATTTATTAAATTGATCATTTTATGTGCATCCAAGATATCTGACACCAAATCAAGATTAAGAGACTTTTTCAAAAAATCAACATTAATATCTCCTAACAATAGGCGTTTTCTTTTGCTCACGTAAGATTAATCATACTAAGTATTTTTGATCCTACTATGTTCTTTTGCGTCTCCCCACCCAAAAAAACTAATCGTGATAAGTTTTCCCCTTTCCCCTCTGAAACATAAAATATTTTGGATTCAATCCGCTTAATCCATGTTTTTAAGAGGGGGAAATACGGCGTTTGACATATAACTAATAAACATAACCTTTGAGAATGAATTTTTGAAGTTTATGTTGCTGAAGGATAGAGAATTATTAATCAGTGACCACGTCAAATTAAATAACTTATGTTTGGTTTATTTGGTTATGTCACTGAGGTTATGTTCAATTTTAAGTTATGTTCATAGTTTGAACGTGTTATAGATGGCTCTGCATACACTTTATTCGTCGCTAACTTTTTTGCGTTCTTTTGCATTGCTATTTTTAATCCTTATTTGTAATCCTGCTAAGTTTTTAGGATTAATCTTACGGAGCAAAAGAAAACAGCTAATACAATGTGGGCACACTTTTCGTATAATTTATTTAATGCTAGTACATTCGACAGTTAATTATTCTTTTCTATTGTCGAGCCTATTCGATCCAATTTCTGAGTTAATTGTAAGCTTGTTCCTCCTAAGTCTAATATCAAATTAAATTGGGGACAAAATGAAGATATATCCGAAATATGCTTACTGAATAGTTTCCAGCAATACGTTTAATATTTACGGTTTTATATATGTACGTGTAAGTTCAGATTTTTACAATTTTTGTTATATTTTAATTTTTTTTTAATGTGTGGTGGGTGCTTATTTGCAGTGACTCCGCAACTCTCGTGTGTAGTTTTTACAATTTTTGTTATATTTTAATTTTTTTTAAGTTGTGTTCAATTGTAGTTTTTTGTGACAGTTCATCACAGCATCGCCTTTTATGATGCCGCGCTGTTAATCACTTTGCTCCCAACAGCGAATGGCAAGTCGATCCGGGATTAAACTCTCTGAAAAAATGTCACCGTTACTCTAGAGAATTGAACCCCGGCGCCTATCGTCTTCTCACAACGATAGTCAGCCGCCTAACCACTGCGGCCATCGACCCGTTTAAACACCTATTCTTGAACTTTAAACACCAATTTTCTATGTTATGGCAAATAATATCCTTCTTTTAAATTAAAAATATTCAAATTTATTAATGTATAATTATTATTATCAGTATACTTATAAATAACTCGTAATAAATGCATAATTAATACAATACGTAAATTGAAATTCTGATATGTCTCGTACTCGCCCCACCTAAAATTGATTATATTTCCTAAACCAGCGTCGTACAAAACGTTTGGTTTTTGGTACAAAACAGTACAAAACTAGTACAATACAATGGTGTAAGTGAAATTTTGAAATTCCGACATGGGACAGTTCAGTTCCTACTTAAGATCGATTATATCTCAGAAACTAAGGAGGTAAAAAATGTTTGGTTTGTGGTACAAAACGGTACAAAACTACAACAATACAGGCGAGGTATAACATTTTTAATGTTTGGTACAAAATGGGTACAAAACTTTAGTCCAGAAAGAATTTGAAAATTCGGCTATGGAGGGGGTGGGGAGAAGAGGTTGGCGACATGCAGCCTGAAGCGAAGGCTATGTAGCGTTCGTCCAGAAAAAGTGCCAGTTCTGCATCAACAGAGGCAAGCGTTTCGCTTTGGATGCAGAGGTGGTTACGGAGGTGCGGAAATGGTGCCGTGGAAAGCAGTCCACCTGCTCTGGCTTTAGCCATGTTTGTATTCTATAAGAGAAAAATTAAATTTAACCCTCCACTAAAATTTTACTAACATTAAAACCGTACTATACTAAAATTTTAGCGACCATTCGTTTCCACAAACAATTGTATGAATTGCATAATAAATTACCAAAAATCTATTCTAAAAATAAGCTGTATAGACTGTATTATTATAGGGTTCTAAAGGTATTTTCATTAAAGTTCTCGCACCATCACCTGGCGCATTTAAATACGACCTGGAAATTAAGGGAGATTAACTACCCATAGCTTTATACCGTATAACTTTGTTTTTGTTCACCGGCTCAAACAGATTTTAACGGCGCAATAAAATACTCACGGTCCAATTTCGCTTAGGACGGTATTTATTTGACGGATACCAGTAGCGACGACAATCCTTATAAAGGTCGCAAAGATATCGTATTTCGGGGAACAAATTAAAGTAAAACACGAACGATAACGTCGTAAACGTCTGTAAAGGCTAACTGTTTGGATAATCATCGGTCCCCCGCACAAAAAGCTGTTGTCCTTCGTACGTACTACGTACGATAATACCGAACAGGTCCTAATGGAAGATAAATATCCTCGCATCAGAACTGTCTGATGAATTGTTTGTAGCCTAGTGATGGTTCGGAGATGGACGGCCCCTCACGATTTAACGCAAAAATAATAGATAAGTAGGTAAACAATTCATGGGAATGAGCGACAGTGTTTCAAGCAACAGATGGATTTGGTGAAAAAATATCGCGAAAAAAATGAGAGATAAATATTATCAAGTGCCCTGCTGTATAAGATACGTACTGTTATGTCAAAATAAAAATCAAATTAAAAGAAAAAATATATGTACGAGGATGTATTGATATCTAGTTAGCCTAGACCAGTTTCGTTAGATATTCCATAGAGCTTCAAAAGGAGTAAGTTTTACATTGAAGATGAACACCGATCGGGAAGATCAGTTTCTACGTCCGTACCCGAAAACCTAAACCTAGTTTAGTCGTCTATGAAATAATTGACAAAAACGAAATTTTTCTGATATTTTTGGAAGATTGAATGAGATGAAATAAATATTATGCATTATCACCATAAACGGGTAACCCCTCCAGTGGTTAGGTGACTGACTATCGTTGTGCCTGAACGATAGGAGCTGGGTTTTAACGGTGCCTTTTCTCCAATACATTTGCGATGAATCAAATGTGCTCAGCAAAAAAATGTCGTTTTGAATTTATCGATACCTGAACTTCGTGCCGTTATTGGGATACTCATTATAATGGGTTTTCATGTTCTGCCAAGTATGAGAATGTATTGGAGCAAGTTGATCGAATCAAAATGAAATGAAATCAAATTGAAATGATTCCTGAAAATTCTTCGTTATGTACATCTCAACAATAATGAAACTATGCCAAAAAGGGGACATCCAAATTATGATAAATGCTACAAGATAAGGCCTTTTATAGAGTTACTAAATAAAAGATTTAAATTATTATTTCACCCTTCAAGATACTTAGCGATTGACGAGTCTATGGTCAAGTTCAAAGGACGAAGTTCTCTGAAGCAGTATATGCTTGTGAAGCCAATCAACAGAGATTTTAAGATCTGGATTGTTGCTTGCGGGGTGACAGGTTATTGCTTGGAAATGTCTATCTATGAAGGAGCTGAAGCGCAGGACAATAGAGGCATACCACTAGGAGAACGAGCTGTGACAAAGTTGTCTTCATTTTTAGAAGGACTTGGATATTGCCTCTTTTTTTATACATTTTTTACATCAATACCCATGATTGGTAACCTTCTTCGCAAAAATTTTTTGCGTGTGCCATTATTCGCCAAACAAGAAAAGGTTTTCCCAAAACTGTTCTAAAACCACATTCGAAACTACGATTGTTAGAAAGCGACGGTGTCATAAAAGACGAAATGGGTATTTCCAAATAGAAAGACCGAGGCAAAAAATCAGTTTGCGTTGCAACAACTATGTACGATCCGCTAGAAAAAATGCAAGTATTGAGAACACAAAAAGATGGAAGTAAAATTCTGGTTCCATGCCCCGTAGATGTAGCTGAATACAATAAGTATATGGGTGGAGTTGACCACTTTGATCAGCTCCACTCTGCCTACAATATATCATGGAAAAGTCGTCGCTGGTGGCTTAGATTGAGCAACCAAACATCTAAGCATCTAAGTCAGCTACATTTCCGATCTCTTTTGTAAAATGAACTGATTGGAAACTACTGCTCAAGAACAAAGAGCGGACCCCTTACATGGGTTGGAAGAGGCATGAAAAGGAATTACCCCGATGGACGCCCGACTTTATATAATTCTACAAGATTGTGCAATGTTGGTGATCATTTGCCTGCAAGAGGCACGTCGAGAAGATGCGCTTATTGTAGTGCTGTAAACAATCAAAAACGAAGTACAATTGCACCAAATGCGAAGTGGCTCTATGTTTAGAATGTTTTGTACCCTTCCACGAAAATTAGAAGTCTGAATTGAGGCTGAGTTTTGCCCGTTAAAAGGTTAATTTTTCGGAAAAACGGTTACATTTTTCTCGGAGAATTGAAATTCGATCGCTGTTGGGGGCAAAGCTGATGAACTAAGCACCCACCACAGATAAAAAAAAAACGAACCACTCCCAGAAGCTCATTCATTTTCAAACGTGAAGGAGGATGATAGACAGCAAGCTTTCATTTTCGTCAATTATTTTGCGAAATATGCAATACAGAAAGCCAACACTTTTAAACAATATAAAACAAATGATGACCAATTTGGAACAAGTCTCAAAAGTTTAGATTTCGAAGCTTATTAATATCGAAGCTTCGTTTTTCTCAATTATTTTATGAACTGCTATTTCTTGAAATGGAACTCAATTCCGCGCAATCAAAGGGTGGTGGTAGCGAGGGAAGTGACAAAATGAATCCCTATCCTCTAAATTGTCAAACATTTTCCAATTTTCACAAATTTTCAAAATGTTTAATTGTTTCAATGACTTCCAAATTCCTAAATTTTTCAAAATTTGCGGGTTAAAAATGATCAACGATTTGAATATTTTTTCTACACTTGATTAAATTTTTCCAACATTTTCTGAAGCCTTTTTTACATTTTTAATTTAAGTCGTGGACTAATACGTGAAAACGATCCACCTTAAATAAGTCCAAAAAGGTCGAGAAAGGTCGATTTTTGTTTGACGGAGGAAACCGAAACCAGGTCTAGGCCCCTCTTGCCTTACCTCCACTACTACTATGACATCTAGTGGCGGTTGTATCAATTATAGTTAACTTTGAGTTCAACTGAACCGTTGATGAGACCTCGAAAGTTGTTGCACATAGTATGTAAAATTGAAAACTGTAATAATATGACGTAGTGCCATGCGAAATTTTAATGTTCTATGCTGGGAGAGTAGGGTGGGAGGGGGAGTGGGAGGGCGAAGGAGGCCAACATCTGTTGAAGACAAGTTTTTATCATTCACTAGCGCAACAGGTTGGTATTGAAATGAAGGATAAAAGCTACTAAATGTTACCAGGGCCTTTTTAAAAATTTTTTTAAATGTTTCTCTCAATTCATTAACTCCAAAGTGATAAAGCCTCTCCCCTCTCCTCCCATGAACGCCGCGATCATACAGTTCACGTCGATTTATCTGAATGTTAATCAGAAGCGTGCAAGGGTGAAAGCATCATGTTCGATCTGTACTCGGTTTGAAAATGATGCAGAGTCCTTAACCCGTACACTTCTACGACCCAGAAACAAAGCAACAATCGATGGAATGGAGAAATTTCGTGTTCAGAAATCTGCTGGAAAAGCTCTTGCTTCAGTTTTTTGGGATTTTCATGGAGTAATCATGATTGATTTTCTGGATGAGGGTGGAACAATAACTATAAGTATTATTATTCGACGTTACTCACCACTCTAGCCAAAGTTGTTTTGTTTTTACAGGACAATCCCTCTGCGCACAGATCGCATGTTGCCATCTAGACAATTAATGATTTATGGTTTGAATTACTCGAACACCCCCTTATTCACCAGATCTGGCTTCGTTCGACTATCATGTCTTTACTCAATTCAAAGAGTTTAAAAAGTTTGTCAATTTTCTTCCAACGAAGAGGTGACGGAAGCTGTATTATTACTATGAATGAATCTTGAGTACATTTCTACGACCCACAAACAAAGCAACACTCGATGGAACAGAGACACTCTAGTTGTCCAAGACCGATGAAGTTTTGCGTTCAAAAATCCGCTGGATAAGTTCTTCCAATCCAATCCAAGTAAGGAGAGAATATCTTGATTAAAAAAATCTTTTGACTTTCAAATTTTGTTTGTTTCTACGAGTATAGTAAGCTGGGAAGTTGTCAGTACCTCCTCGTATATTGCTTGCACTGAATCAAATATGTCTAAAACATTAATATATTATGATCAATCAGATCGAAAGCACTCAAAATGTCACAGGAAATGACATGCAATTGATTTGTTCCTGATTAATCGATGTTGGGTTTGTGAGATTTATTTTTCTGTAAACGATTTATTAATTTTGCACCGAATACACTTTTGGAAACCTTCTTGCTTCAGTTTTTTGGGACTTCCATGAAGTAATCAGGATTGATTATCTGGATAAAGCTGGAATAATAACTGAGAATTATTATTTGACGTTGACACTCTACGAGAAAAATTATGCGCAGAAAACGCGAAAAGTTGTCCAAAGTTGTTTTGTTTTTACAGGATAATCCCCTCCTGTTTCCATGCAAACAATTCGTGATTTAGGTTTAAATTACTAGAACATCTCCTCTTATTCACCCCATCTGGCTCCACCCGACTATCATGTCTTTTCTTAACTGAAAAAAAAGTTTGAAAGATCGTAAATTTTCCTCCAACGAAGAGGTGATGGAAGCTGTGGGAGCCTGGTTTGCAGAGCAAGATAAAAATTTATTTTTCAAAGATTTAGAGGCGTTGCAGATTCGTTGCAATAAAAGTGTCCAATTAAGACGAGAGTATGTTGAATAATAAAATATTTTATCTTTAAAATTTGGATTGCTTCTATAGTAGGCTAAGAATTTTTCAATACTTTTAAAATTTTTTAAAATAAATGTTTGTGAACTTATATATGAATTAGACGATTAAGATTTGTAGATTTCATCCTGATGTAATATCTCAATTGATCAACTACACAGTCATACAAAATTCACACCATCACGAAAATAATATTGCTCAAACTTGAAACGCAATTAGAATAAATCACATCAGTTCTGATCAATTGAGGCGACATATTAATTACAATCCTCATTCAACATCTCTAAGTAGAGACGTCAAACGATATCTACATGGACAAGTTAAGCCTTGCCTAACGTTCGGAAACAATCTCGAAATACATCTCAATATTGGAGAGACAGCTATGTTTACATCAACAGCTACTATTACAGGAAACACGTCTATTACAGACCTAATGCATTTTCATCGTATAAATTTAACGTTCTTGAAGGGAACTAAACGATTTCGCAATAGAGTGAGTGGAGCCTGAACACAAACAGTTACTATGTTGGCGTTTTCGATAAAGGGTCTTTTAGGGAAATTAGACTACAAACGCTCTTGTAATACTCGTTAAAACAACTACAATGGATACTAGTTCAAATACGATTTTTTTTGCCTTTTAGAGTTATTGTAGTGAAATATAAAACATTGTTCTGTAATTTACTACTTTAACACAATCGAATAAACTAGGTGAAACAATTCAATTTACTCACGTAACCGTAAAATGAAATGA
Source organism: Holotrichia oblita (assembly GCA_023690525.1). Classification (NCBI taxonomy): domain Eukaryota; kingdom Metazoa; phylum Arthropoda; class Insecta; order Coleoptera; family Scarabaeidae; genus Holotrichia; species Holotrichia oblita. The sequence continues at coordinate 99,458,641 of CM043020.1, read as the reverse complement.
GTGTTTTCATTAATTATTTTCTATTAATTATGTATTGAGTATTGTATAAGTGTTGTGTTTATAATAAAAACAACTAAACGTTATTTAATTTTGTTTCAGCTTAATTTCAACAGGGGATTAGGGCAGCAGGTTCACAGTGGTCGCCGCCTTAGCTTCTCTAGCCAATCGAGTCGAACAAAACGATCCGCCGAACATTTGGTGACAGGTAAACATATCGAACCACATCAAATAAACCTCGTCGGAGTACAGATACTATCGACTGTAACGGGGGATACATCCTCCGGTATAAGTTACTACCTTATTAAGTTCCATTAGCGTATAAAGCTCTTGTTCGTATCGCGCTAGGGTAATTTTGCTCGGTCCAATTTAATTTAATGTATGTATACACTCTAGGTAGGTGGGTACGACCATTTGATAAAGGGTGCTTGCATTTATTATGCATTTATTACTGCGATTTAGTCTGTTGTCGTGACATTATATATCTGACGATGTAATGCTAGATAATTGCGATAACTTTTGTATGTGAATATGATTGTTCAAACACAGCGTGGGTTTTAATAAATTAACGCTTTAAAGATGCCTGAATCTGTACTGGTGAAACCGAAATTCCAGACATTATTCAATATCATCGAAAGCAAAACAAACTAGACAAAAAAATTGTGCTTTGTAAATCTGGTTTTATGATAGAAAACTATTTTTTTGCTTTCGACTGTAAGCAGATAATTTACAGCCAACGCATTGTTGTCAGATCCTATATCTATAACAGCATGTCGTTGACAGTTTTAAAAAGCAAAATCCATCTTTCATTAGGAAACACAAACTGAGGTATAAAAGAAATTGTGCTTTGAAACATGTATGTTACTGTAGGAAAAAATATTCGGTTTAAAAAAGATGTGAGGGAGTCCTCGAAGATCATATTTCTTAAAATGAAATGGTATGATGTCGAGGACCTCACGTAGAAGCTATATTTACAACCATTAAAAGTGTCATTTTTATAAAGTACGTTCATCAATTGAAATATTTTTCTGTATTCGTCTTTTTGATGAAAAACCAACTTTGACATTGAGGAGACACTTTTTAACTTTAATAAGATAAGGATATTTAAAGCATCTGTCATCCCTTAACAAAAATGTCATTTCTAAGTTTCTAAATATGTATATACAGGTGTCCGCGGATAGGTAAAACGACTCTTATAATTGAGACATAATTTTAATATTACTAAAAGAAAGGTATTTAGAATGAAAAGCTATGGCTATATGCAAATTATAAAACAATCGGCCTACTTTGATGAAATCATTCAAATTAATTGTTTTCGATATTATCATTCTTTTATTTTGAATAAATATAATCCAAACGTAATGATTATGTAATACAATTTATCGGTTTAACATAAACAAATTATTATCTAATTAATACGAATTTAAAGACTTTACTAGATTAGATTAAATGGGTTCTACTAAGCCGCCTCCTAAATTTGCACATTTTTTCAATCCGATTTCGAAATTCCCGAAAAGCTGCCTGCACATGTTCTAGCATAGA
>CM043020.1:99334365-99456602 GCA_023690525.1 Holotrichia oblita | reverse complement strand
TTTCGACGTAAAATATGCAAAATTTTCAGTAGATTCAGATTTTCATGTTTATTATCGACCTTAAGTTGGTAAATTTTGCGTAAAATAAGAATGAAAATTTTTGATCAGTTACGCCCTCTAGCGGTCATCCTACGCTTTTCTAAATAATTTCCAGATGTTTCCCGGGTCCATTTTAGTCAGTAATATTTTTTCCCAAAGTTGTACTGTTAAACCGTTCCTGGGATATGGCCGAGCGACATTCTTAATGGGCCACCACTGTACAATGTCTATTATTGATTTCATAATAATCTAGGACAATATGCATTTCCTATTGTAAGTGCACTCTAATCACTAATACAATTTTGACTTATCGCGTTGACATTTTCAAACATTTGTCAAATAAAGTCACATTTACACTACTAGAAAAACGACTTTATGTCAATTACTATATAATATGGATTCATTAAGGTATCATCATTAGTTTCAATCAATCTCATTAAGATCCAGTTTTATTATTTTAATAGAAATAAAACGTCAACAAAACTTTTCTTGACATTTTAATTCTCAACTATGAGTGCGTTACCATGATTGGCACCTCTGACTTGTGATACATTTTATTTTGGTGATAAAATGTCAAAACATTTTGTAGAAATTCTAATTCATTTAATTAAATATAAACAGTTGTATAAAAAAAATGTTTCGTAATTCTGACTGGATATCAATTGAAAATCTTCACAGAAATGTCAAAACAACGAAACCATAAGCGAAACATAACCTAGAAATTGCAATTTAGATTGATTTTTATCTATTTAGACTGATCTCCGAAAAAAGGGTGTTGAATTCAGTAAGACGTAAATTTAAAAGAAAATACTATCACACTCAATTTTAATAATGTTATCTTGAACCACAACAAATATAATGCTAATTCGACAACTATTAAAAGAAAAAAGAAAATTATTTATTTACTTCAATCAACTTCAATCTGTTTGAATTAAATGCAAAATTGACTGTCACCAATTTCCGTACCAAATTGGCAAATTTGGTAAAAAATAGAATTCAGAGGGAATATCCAAAAGTAATCGTTGAGCACAAATCCAATTGGAACAATCACAGACAGAATTCTCAATAAAATGACTTTTTGAACATACCAAAGACTCTTTGAGGAAAGCACAAATCAAATTGCAGAAACTTTCAATGGTTTGTCTGTCACATAAGCGTTGCAGACCTTTCCAACTGTATCAAAAAAGGTGTTATTAGGGCTAATTACAACATATATATAGTAGTCAAACATTTTAGGTAAATCTGAAGCCTCAATCCACAAGGGATATATTCATTATATGGAATGGTAATATAGCAAAGCACACCTGTCCAATTGTTTTTAAAAAAAAATGACCGTTCTTAACACTTCCTGATTAAGGTGATCGTATCATTACAAAGACTGAACTGAAAACTTGAAGATTCTAGAAGACCTCCAAAAACAGGTAGAATCATTAAACAGACCAACCACATCAGACAGTATGCCTATTAAACTAAATGAATGAAGCCTTTCTTTGGTGTTACCAAAAGCCAGCTCAGCAAACGAAGCTCAACAATCCAGATAATCCAGCGACAAGGAATACTAAAATTATTGATGATTTCTTTCTTGCATTTAACTGAAGGTTGATTCAACATAGAAGCCAGCACTTATTTATTTATTTAGTCTTGAACAGGTTGCTTCTGGGATTACCTGGATATGGAAGAAAAAGAAATGGTCTACATTTGGAGACTCAAACAGAAAAATGTAAAAGCGCCTCGTTAAATAGGAACAAGGAACTGCTTGATATTGAAAGCGAAAAGGAGGCTTTAAGGGACTGTAAAGCGTTAGTCTAGCTAAAGTTTTCCAGTACCTAAACCAGAATATGAAAGCCACGTCACCTAAATCAATGTTTTTAAGAATTTTGTCTTGCTTCACGTCAAAATTTTCTCCTTATTCTTTAACCTGAAACTAATCAATTTATTCTATAACACAATTATACCCGTTTCTAATAATAAAAATCCTATAGGAACAAGAACTTACTATAATTCTGCCCTCCTTTTCACCCGAGACTTCCATGAAATTTATATGCAATTCGATGTATTCATCGGGCTCGGTGAAAATGTAGACTCCCCACATATCGTTGACAAATCCTGTCCTATGGTAGAAGTCACCATCATCCGACCGTCATAAACATTTCTGGATCAAAAAAAAATCATCATATATATATTCTACAATCAAAGATATGATTACGGATATTTTTGGAGACATCCTATATAACATGAGTTCATTAAAAATATACGACACTATTTTTATGGTTGACCACCCGAATCGCTATTCATTTATATTTACAACGGATATATTCGAATCGTAAATTCGGGTTACGACTATATAATCGAAAGGATAGGTCTTATCTTCAAGCTAGTCCTTGATATTTGCGGTTATATTACAAAATCCTCTTAAAATTTATTCACATATGGAAAAGCTTTACCGCACGATATCCAAAAAGGTCAGCTGTCCTTTTCAGTACACATGTTATTAGAGATCTTATGTATCAACTTTCCTCGGTTCTTCGTTTTATTATAAAAACTCAAGTCTAGTATAGACTACTGTATCTTTTATCACGTGATATTTTTTTAATAAGCATACCATATTTCAGTTTTAATTTTAAAACTTCGAAACGTGAAAATTGTTATATAACAACAGGAAATGTTAAGTCAATTAATAATGCAACAGTAATAATGGAACAGCCATGTTTAAAATTGCGTTTTTTCCCTAAAATGAGTTAGCTTATAAGAAAAGAGCAGGTTAATTGTATTTATTGAGATGCAACGACTTGGAAAGTGGAATTTTTTATTTTTCAATATAATCCCTAACAGGTTGACACACTTGATAACGATGATAAAGGCTTCAACGCCATCATCGTCTTGGGCTGCAAACTACTTGTTCACCTCTATCATCAGTGTCTCCTCGTCCCGAAGTGAATGTCGCAAAGCTTGAGGAATAAATGAGAAAGTCGTTAGAGCTAAATCTGGAAAAAGGGCTATTGAGAAATTTCAAAGCCTGCATTCCAGAATTGCTGCCATTGAAACACAACTCCTGTGAGAAGAAGCGTTGTCCTGGCTAATCGGCAGCACACCACGTCTGAGTTTTCTTTCCTTTTTTCTTTGATAAGATGATGCAGTTAGAGCAACATAATGTGCCCAGTTATAGTCTGGCCATGTGGTGCAAAATTCCTTTGGCATCCCAAAAAAACTGTGGCCATGATCTTTCCTGCAGATGCTGTTGCACGACACTTCCGAGCTCTGCCTTTTTGATGCCGCTTAATGATGTCCAAATTTCTCTCAAGTTACCTATCGAATGCGTTTTTGTTTTTTATTCGTTAAAATTGCTTTTCAAATTATTTTTTGGAGCTAATTTAAATGTTAACGACTGAATTAAAACTTTTGTTATGCTATAAAATGGTTCATCCTCCATCTCTTGGAGGTCCCTAAAAACATCAAATTCTTCGTTCAAATCTGGAAGAAGGAAATCTGGAATCTGTTTCTTTCCTAGATCAGTTTGTTTTTTAGTTTCAAGACTTTTACTTGGGTGTGAAAAGGCATGGTTTCTTGCATCATTGAAATTGCACCTTGTTAGAGACAACCGTACCATTTCTATCATATAATCAGTTTTCGATTAAGAGCATGAGTTGAAATCGTTACCAAGTTGATAATTAGAGGTACCTAGGGTGGGTACTGTCGACTATACTGTAATTCTTATTGTTAAACTTTAGATCAATTGTAATATCAATTGCTTAGAAATTACAAAATAAGCCATTTTGTTTTGTCTACATTTAAGATCAGGTTTTTATTTGTAAACCAATCATCCAATTATTTCATAACGATGTTTCCTGTGGTAATTATGTCAAAGTAGGTTTTGCCTTTAATTAACAGACTGGTGTCATCAGCATAATTTATAACATGGCAGTTGTTGATGTTTATCTGTAGATCATTCATAAATATTATAAATAATAGAGGACCAAGTATACTTCCTTGTGGGATTCCCATTAATATTTGTTGTTCGTCAGAGATTATACTGCAGCCTGTTGCATCACAGCTTGCTTCCGATTCATTAAATACGATTTCATCCAACACAGCGCTGCCTGACGGATCAAGAGGAAATGACTAATACAACCAAATGTCTTGGCCAGGTCCAGAAATAGACCAAAAGCCATCACTATCCAAAGCCGATAGTAACTCCTGCATGTAATGAATATACACATTACATTTTTGTTCTTTAAGAATCCATGTTGCGTTGATCGGAAGAGTTTATTTTGTTCGAAGAAATCATATAAACGTTTGTACACAATCTTTTCATACATTTTTGAAAACGGGCTCAGTAAAGAAATGGGACTGTAGCTCTCAGTTAACTCAGGATCTCCTTTCTTATATAAATGGATTACATAATCCTTCACCGTGTCCAGAGTCCATGTTGGATTGACTCCACCCATAAAATACCACCGAAGCTGTGTGGCAGCTGAAAATGAAATGTTCGTTTTATCATCCAAAGTACCAACAATCGTTAGGCGTTGCTGAAATCTCCATATCTTTCTTTTCAGTATCGATGTTTTCTTTAATCGGGTTTTGTTTGAGGATTTCTGCAAAGGTCGTTGTCCTTTGCACAGTATCGGTCGGTTTCTTGCTGTACAAAGTGTTTTTGTTTGTATTAGTTTCTGTATTTATTTTACCAGCGTCCTCTAGTGAACCATTTACAAATTTCTGCGTATTTATCATTGTTTTTAATGCCTCAACTTGCTTTAAAAACTTTCCGTTTCCTGCATTGATTTTATCTATTTCTATCTGTAAAGTAGTAATTACTGTTGCAGTAATATTTTTAACTGCGTTCGTGATCGCCATGATGAATCACACTTTATTTTCCTTCGGCATCGCAAAAAACTGTGGCCATGATCTTCCCCACAGATACTGTAGCACGAAAGTTTCGAGGGAGTGGTGAACTTTTATACGTCTTTTTGTTTCAGGATCATACTGGTGAATCCAGGCTTCATCCACAGTAACGAATCTTGCTAGGAAGTCTTCAGGATCTCGCTTAATGACGGCCAAATTCAACATTTTCGATACTCATCGTGCAGCCAGCTTTTTCAGACCTAATTCTTTATTTACATGGCTTCTACGAAAGCTATTGAAAAGCCACAAGTCTGAGAGTCTATGAACTTCACGGTGATTCGTTTATCTTTCAGGACCATGTCATGGACCAGAATAATGATTTTTTTTTTGGAAACAACAGCACCGACATCTTCTTCAGAGGTTACTCTGCCAGGTTTAAAATCACTTGGTTAATTCTTCACCACTAATACTTGACAATTAAGTGACATTCCAGATGTTTCCCGGGTCCATTTTAATCAGTAATATTTTTTTCCCAAAGTTGTACTGTAAACCGTTCCTGGGATATGGCCGAGCGACATTCTTAATTGGCCACCCTGTACAATGTCTATTATTGATTTCATAATAATCTAGGACAATATGCATTTCCTATTGTAAATTGCACTCTAATCACTAATACAATTTTGACTTATCGCGTTGACATTTTCAAACATTTGTCAAATAAAGTCACATTTACACTACTAGAAAAACGACTTTATGTCAATTACTATATAATATGGATTCGTTAGGTATCATCATTAGTTTCAATCAATCTCATTAAGATCCAGTTTTATTATTTTAATAGAAATAAAAAACGTCAACAAAACTTTCTTGACATTTTTAATTCTCAACTATGAGTGCGTTACCATGATTGGCACCTCTGACTTGTGATACATTTTATTTTTGTGATAAAATGTCAAAACATTTTGTAGAAATTCTAATTCATTTAATTAAATATAAACAGTTGTATAAAAAAAATATTTCGTAATTCTGACTGGATATCAATTGAAAATCTTCACAGAAATGTCAAAACGACGAAACCATAAGCGAAACATAACCTAGAAATTGCAATTTAGATTGATTTTTATCTATTTAGACTGATCTCCGAAAAAAAGGGTGTTGAATTCAGTAAGACGTAAATTTAAAAAGAAAATACTATCACACTCAATTTTAATAATGTTATCTTGAACCACAACAAATATAAAGCTAATTCGACAACTATTAAAAGAAAAAAGAAAATTATTTATTTACTTCAATCAACTTCAATCTGTTTGAATTAAATGCAAAATTGACTGTCACCAATTTCCGTACCAAATTGGCAAATTTGGTAAAAATAGATTCAGAGGAATATCCAAAAGTAATCGTTGAGCACAAATCCAATTGGAACAATCACAGACAGAATTCTCAATAAAATGACTTTTTGAACATACCAAAGACTCTTTGAGGAAAGCACAAATCAAATTGCAAAAACTTTCAATGATTTATCTGTGACATAAGCGCTGCAGACCTTTCGAACTGTATCAAAAAAGGTGTTATTAGGGCTAATTACTACATATATATGGTAGTCAAACATTTTAGGTAAATCTGAAGCCTCAATCCACAAGGGATATATTCATTATATGGAATGGTAATATAGCAACGCACACCTGTCCAATTGTATTAAAAAAAAATGACCGTTCTTAACATTCCCTGATTAAGGTAATCGTATCATTACAAAGAAAGCTCGACTTAACTGAAAATTTGAAGATTCTAGAAGACCTCCAAAAACAGGTAGAATCATTAAACAGACCAACCACATCAGACAGTATGCCTATTAAACTAAATGAATGAAGCCTTTCTTTGGTGTTACCAAAAGCCAGCTCAGCAAACGAAGCTCAACAATCCAGATAATCCAGCGACAAGGAATACTAAAATTATGGATGATTTCTTTCTTGCATTTAACTGAAGGTTGATTCAACATAGATGCCAGCACTTATTTATTTATTTAGTCTTGAGCTTGGTTGCTGCTGGATTACCTGGATATGGAAGGAAAAAGAAATGGTTTACATTTGGAGAACTCAAACAAAGAAATGTAAAAACGCCTCGTCAAATAGGAACAAGGAACTGCTTGATATTGAAAGCGAAAAGGAGGCTTTAAGGGACTGTAAAGCGTTAGTCTAGTTAAAGTTTCCCAGTACCTAAACCAGAATATGAAAGCCACGACACCTAAATCAATGTTTTAAAGAATTTTGTCTTGCTTCACGTCAAAATTTTCTCCTTATTCTTTTCCTTGAAACTAATCAATTTATTCTATAACAAAATTATGCCCTTTTCTAATAATAAAAATCGTATACGAACAAGAACTTACTATAATTCTGCCCTCCTTTTCACACGAGACTTCCATGAAATTTATATGCAATTCGATGTATTCATCGGGCTCGGTGAAAATGTAGACTCCACATGTATCGTTGACAAATCCTGTCCTATGGTAGAAGTCACCATCATCCGACGTCATAAACATACATTCTGGATCAAAAAAAAACATATATATATATTATACAATCAAAGATATGATTACGGATATTTTTGGAGACATCCTATATAACATGAGTTCATTAAAAATATACGACACACTATTTTATGGTTGACCACCCGAATCGCTATTCAATTTATATTTACAACGGACATATTCGAATCGTAAATTCAGTTACGACTATATAATCGAAAGGATGGGTCTTATCTTCAAGCTAGTCCTTGATATTTGCGGTTATATTACAAAATCCTCTTAAAATTTATTCACATATGGAAAAGCTTTACCGCACGATATCCAAAAAGGTCAGCTGTCCTTTTCAGTACACATGTTATTAGAGATCTTATGTATCAGCTTTCCTCGGTTCTTCGTTTTTATTATAAAAACTCAAGTCTAGTATAGACTACTGTATCTTTTATCACGTGATATTTTTTTTAATAAGCATACCATATTTTCAGTTTAATTTTAAAACTTCGAAACGTTAAAATTGTTACATAACAACAGGAAATGTTGTCAATTAATAATGCAACAGTAATAATGGAACAGCCATGTTTAAAATTGCGTTTTTCCTAAAATAAGTTAGCTTATAAGAGAAAAGAGCAGTTTAATTGTATTTATTGAGCTGCAACGACTTGGAAAGGTGGAATTTTTTATTTTTCAATATAATCCCCTAACAGGGGACACACTTGATATAACGATGATAAAGAGAGCTTCAACGCCATCATCGTCTTGGGCTGCAAACCACTTGTTCACCTCTATCATCAGTGTCTCCTCGTCCCGACAGTGAATCTCATAAAGCTTGAGGAATAAATGAAAGTCGTTAGAGGCCAAATCTGGAGAAAAGGGGAGCTATTGAGAAATTTCGAAGCCTGCATTCAGAATTGTTGCCATTGAAACACAACTCCTGTGGGAAGAAGCGTTGTCCTGGCTAATCAGCACACCACGTCTGAGTTTTCTTTCCTTTTTTCTTTGATAAGATGACGCAGTTAAAGCAACATAATATGGCCCAGTTATAGTCTGGCCATGTGGTGCAAAATTCCTTTGGCATCCCAAAAAAACTGTGGCCATGATCTTTCCTGCAGATGCTGTTGCACGACACTTCCGAGCTCTGCCTTTTTGATGCTGCCGCTTAATGATGTCCAAATTTCTCTCAAGTTACCTATCGAATGCGTTTTTGTTTTTTAGTCGTTAAAATTGCTCTTCAAATTATTTTTTGGAGCTAATTTAAATGTTAACGACTGAATTAGAACTTTTGTTATGCTATAAAATGGTTCATCCTCCACCTCTTGGAGGTCCCTAAAAACATCAAATTCTTCGTTCAAATCTGGAAGAAGGAAATCTGGAATCTGTTTCTTTCCTAGATCAGTTTTGTTTTTAGTTTTCAAGACTTTTACTTGGTGTGTGAAAAGGCATGGTCTCCTTGCATCATTGAAATTGCACCTTGTTAGAGACAACCGTACCATTTCTATCATATAATCAGTTTTCGATTAAGAGCATGAGTTGAAATCGTTACCAAGTTGATAATTGAGATGCCTAAGAATTGGGTACTGTCGACTATACTGTAATTCTTATTATTCAACTTTATAGAATCAATTGTATCAATTGTAGAATTACAAAATAAAATGCATTTTGTTTTGTCTACATTTAAGATCAGGTTTTTATTTGTAAGCCAATCATCCAATTATTTCATAACGATGTTTCCTGTGGTAATTATGTCAAAGTAGGTTTTGCCTTTAATTAACAGACTGGTGTCATCAGCATAATTTATAACATGGCAGTTGTTGATGTTTATCTGTAGATCATTCATAAATATTATAAATAATAGAGGACCAAGTATACTTCCTTGTGGGATTCCCATTAATATTTGTTGTTCGTCAGAGATTATACTGCAGCCTGTTGCATCACAGCTTGCTTCCGATTCATTAAATACGATTTCATCCAACACAGCGCTGCCTGACGGATCAAGAGGAAATGACTAATACAACCAAATGGCCAGGTCCAGAAATAGACCAAAAGCCATCACTATCCAAAGCCGATAGTAACTCCTGCATGCACATTACATTTTTGTTCTTTAAGAATCCATGTTGCGTTGATCGGAAGAGTTTATTTTGTTCGAAGAAATCATATAAACGTTTGTACACAATCTTTTCATACATTTTTGAAAACGGGCTCAGTAAAGAAATGGGACTGTAGCTCTCAGTTAACTCAGGATCTCCTTTCTTATATAAATGGATTACATAATCCTTCACCGTGTCCAGAGTCCATGTTGGATTGACTCCACCCATAAAATACCACCGAAGCTGTGTGGCAGCTGAAAATGAAATGTTCGTTTTATCATCCAAAGTACCAACAATCGTTAGACGTTTCTGAAATCTCCATATCTTTCTTTTCAGTATCGATGTTTTCTTTAATCGGGTTTTGTTTGAGGATTTCTGCAAAGGTCGTTGTCCTTTGCACAGTATCGGTCGGTTTCTTGCTGTACAAAGTGTTTTTGTTTGTATTAGTTTCTGTATTTATTTTACCAGCGTCCTCTAGTGAACCATTTACAAATTTCTGCGTATTTATCATTGTTTTTAATGCCTCAACTTGCTTTAAAAACTTTCCGTTTCCTGCATTGATTTTATCTATTTCTATCTGTAAAGTAGTAATTACTGTTGCAGTAATATTTTTAACTGCGTTCGTGATCGCCATGATTAATCACACTTTATTTTCCTTCGGCATCGCAAAAAACTGTGGCCATGATCTTCCCCACAGATACTGTAGCACGAAAGTTTCGAGGGAGTGGTGAACTTTTATACGTCTTTTTGTTTCAGGATCATACTGGTGAATCCAGGCTTCATCCACAGTAACGAATCTTGCTAGGAAGTCTTCAGGATCTCGCTTAATGACGACCAAATTCAACATTTTCGATACTCATCGTGCAGCCAGCTTTTTCAGACCTAATTCTTTATTTACATGGCTTCTACGAAAGCTATTGAAAAGCCACAAGTCTGAGAGTCTATGAATTTCACGGTGATTCGTTTATCTTTCAGGACCATGTCATGGACCAGAATAATGATTTTTTTTTTGGAAACAACAGCACCAACATCTTCTTCAGAGGTTACTCTGCCAGGTTTAAAATCACTTGGTTAATTCTTCACCACTAATACTTGACAATTAAGTGACATTAGAATATCTTACGTTTTGGATTATATAATCCTTCACCGTGTCCAGAGTGCATGTTGGATTGACTCCACCTATAAAATACCACCGAAGCTGTGTGGCAGCTGAAAATGAAATGTTCGTTTTATCATCCAAAGTAGCAACAATCGTTAGGCGAAATCTCCGTATCTTTCTTTTCAGTATCGATGTTTTCTTTAATCGGGTTTTGTTTGAGGTTTTCTGCAAAGGTCGTTGTCCTTTGCACAGTATCGGTCGGTTTCTTGCTGTACAAAGAGTTTTTGTTCGTATTAGTTTCTGTATTTATTTTACCAGCGTCCTCTAGTGAACCATTTACAAATTTCTGCGTATTTATCATTGTTTTTAATGCTTCAACTTGCTTTAAAAACTTTCCGTTTCCTGCATTGATTTTATCTATTTCTATCTGTAAAGTAGTTTTATCTATTTCTATCTGTTAGTAATTACTGTTGCAGTAATATTTTTAACTGCGTTCGTGATCGCCATGATTAATCACACTTTATTTTCCTTCGGCATCGCAAAAAACTGTGGCCATGATCTTCCCCACAGATACTGTAGCACGAAACTTTCAAGGGAGTGGTAAACTTTTATACGTCTTTTTGTTTCAGGATCATACTGGTGAATCCAGGCTTCATCCACAGTAACGAATCTTGCTAGGAAGTCTTCAGGATCTCGCTTAATGATGACCAAATTCGACATTTTCGGTACTCATCGTGCAGCCAGCTTTTTCAGACCTAATTCTTTATTTACATGGCTTCTACGAAAGCTATTGAAAAGCCACAAGTCTGAGAGTCTATGAATTTTACGGTGATTCGTTTATCTTTCAGGACCATGTCATGGACCAGAATAATGATTTTTTTTTGGAAACAACAGCACCAACATCTTCTTCAGAGGTTACTCTGCCAGGTTTAAAATCACTTGGTTAATTCTTCACCACTAATACTTGACAATTAAGTGACATTAGAATATCTTACGTTTTGGATTATATAATCCTTCACCGTGTCCAGAGTGCATGTTGGATTGACTCCACCCATAAAATACCACCGAAGCTGTGGGGCAGCTGAAAATGAAATGTTCGTTTTATCATCCAAAGTACCAACAATCGTTAGGCGTTTCTGAAATCTCCGTATCTTTCTTTTCAGTATCGATGTTTTCTTTAATCGGGTTTTGTTTGAGGTTTTCTGCAAAGGTCGTTGTCCTTTGCACAGTATCGGTCGGTTTCTTGCTGTACAAAGAGTTTTTGTTCGTATTAGTTTCTGTATTTATTTTACCAGCGTCCTCTAGTGAACCATTTACAAATTTCTGCGTATTTATCATTGTTTTTAATGCCTCAACTTGCTTTAAAAACTTTCCGTTTCCTGCATTGATTTTATCTATTTCTATCTGTAAAGTAGTAATTACTGTTGCAGTAATATTTTTAACTGCGTTCGTGATCGCCATGATTAATCACACTTTATTTTCCTTCGGCATCGCAAAAAACTGTGGCCATGATCTTCCCCACAGATACTGTAGCACGAAACTTTCGAGGGAGTGGTGAACTTTTATACGTTTTTTTGTTTCAGGATCATACTGGTGAATCCAAACTTCATCCACAGTAACGAATCTTGCTAGGAAGTCTTCAGGATCTCGCTTAATGATGACCAAATTCGACATTTTCGGTACTCATCGTGCAGCCAGCTTTTTCAGACCTAATTCTTTATTTACATGGCTTCTACGAAAGCTATTGAAAAGCCACAAGTCTGAGAGTCTTCGTTTATCTTTCAGGACCATGTCATGGACCAGAACAATGTTTTTTTTTTGGAACCAACAGCACCAACATCTTCTTCAGAGGTTACTCTGCCAGGTTTAAAATCACTTGGTTAATTCTTCACCACTAATACTTCACAATTAAGTGACATTGGAATATATGAACTACCCTCGTATTGTTCGAGTTATCTTTAAATCTACGGTTTGTGAATTAAATTGAATTTTAATCCTTCATTTCGTTTTTTTTTTTCCTCCAAGAAATACAGTGTGTCCCCGGATAGGTGAAACGACTCTTATAAATGAGACATAATTTTTGATTTAAATTATCATTTATTGGGGTTTAGCCCTGCTTGGTTAAAGACTAATTTCTAACATATTTTCATGGTTTGAAAAACAAGTCGGCGTTGACAGTGAAGGTAAAACAATTTTCGTTGCAGGTAAAGTACCTCTCCCATTCATAGTACGTCAAAATATTACTAAAGAAAGTTATTTAGAATGAAAAGCTATGGCCATATGCAAATTTTCAAAACAATCGGCCTACTTTGATGAAATCATTCAAATTAATTGTTTTTCGATATTGTTATTCTTTTATTTTGAATAAATATAATCCAAACGTAATGATTATGTAATAAAATTTATTTACGAATTTAAAACATTAACTTAAGCTAATGTACCAACAATAAGCCGTAAGGGCAAAGCACCTTTCCCGTTCATAATAAGCCAAAATGTTACTAATTGTAAGCAAACTTTTTCAGAATGAAAAGCTTTCGCCGTAAGTGTGTAAATTTTTAGAATGATTGGCCATCCATGTTTTATGAAATCCCATACTAATTCATTTATTTCCTAATGGTGCCATGGAATAACAATATTGTTTCCCTAACGATAGTAATCTGTCAAACTTGTCTGTCAAATAATAGTTTATCATTCGTAATCTGCTCTCTAAACTGTTTTATGCATATAAACAATGTTAACCTTAGAAGAAAGAATTTTTGTGATTCAGTGTTATGGAACCGGCGACAAATCCCTAAATACAGTTATTGCTTTATTTCGTACAAAATATCCAAATGTGGCAATTAACAAAAGTACTGTTTGGCGTTTAATAAAGAGATTCCTCACAGCAGGGAGTGTTTCCTATAAGAAGAAAGACAAGAAAACGTACAATGAAAATGATGCAGGTACTTTGGTTGCCTTAAATTCAATAGATGAAGCTCCCACGATCTCTTTAAGAGACCGTAGCATAAACAAACATAAGTAAATCACATTTGCAAAGAATTTATAAAGCAAATAGAATATATCCATACAAAGCCAAATTATGCCATACTTTAGAAGAAGGTGACGAGACACGGCGATTACTGTTCTGTTTATCTTTGGGAGAACTAATGTTAGAAAACAGAAACTTACATAAACTAATAATTTTTTCTGACAAATGTACTTTTACCACAAATGGTGTTCCATCACCCCAAAACTACCGATATTGGAGCAGAAATAACCCACATTACATAATAAATGCAAGAAGGCAGTATTTTAGAAAAGTGAATGTTTGGTGTGGCGTGTTATACGAGCTGGGAATCATTGGACCTTACTTTATTGAAGGAAGATTAAATCAGCAAACTTATCTACAAATTCTGGAAAGATTTGTTGACGAACTTCCTTTAAATATTCGACAGTCGCACTTCTTTCAACAGAACGGCTGCCCTGCTCATTCCACACAAATGATTACTGATTGGCTAAATAATCAGTTTGGTGAAAGATGGTTTGGGAGAATGAGCGTAATATCTTGGCCGGCTAGATCCCCCGATCTAACAATAATGGACTTTTTTGTTTGGGGAAGAGTAAAACAAATACTTTACCAGGAAGCTATTCCAAATGTTACCGAGATATTAAAAAATAGAATAACACAAGCAGTTCGATCAATTTCTATGCTAGAACATGTGCAGGCAGCTTTTCGGGAATTTCGAAATCGGATTGAAAAATGTGCAAATTTAGGAGGCGGCTTAGTAGAACCTTACATTTAATCTAATCTAGTAAAGTCTTTAAATTCGTATTAATTAGATAATAATTTGTTTATGTTAAACCGATAAATTGTATTACATAATCATTACGTTTGGATTATATTTATTCAAAATAAAAGAATGACAATATCGAAAAACAATTAATTTGAATGATTTCATCAAAGTAGGCCGATTGTTTTGACAATTTGCATATAGCCATAGCTTTTCATTCTAAATAACTTTCTTTAGTAATATTAAAATTATGTCTCAATTATAAGAGTCGTTTTACCTATCCGCGGACACCTGTATATACATATTTAGAAACTTAGAAATGACATTTTTGTTAAGGGATGACAGATGCTTTAAATATCCTTATCTTATTAAAGTTAAAAAGTGTCTCCCCAATGTCAAAGTTGGTTTTCATCAAAAAGACGAATACAGAAAAATATTTCAATTGATGAACGTACTTTATAAAAATGACACTTTTAATGGTTGTAAATATAGCTTCTACGTGGGAGGTCCTCGACATCATACCATTTCATTTTAAGAAATATGATCTTCGAGGACTCCCTCACATCTTTTTTAAACCGAATATTTTTTCCTACAGTAACATACATGTTTCAAAGCACAATTTCTTTTATACCTCAGTTTGTGTTTCCTAATGAAAGATGGATTTTGCTTTTTAAAACTGTCAACGACATGCTGTTATAGATATATAGGATCTGACAACAATGCGTTGGCTGTAAATTATCTGCTTACAGTCGAAAGCAAAAAAATAGTTTTCTATCATAAAACCAGATTTACAAAGCACAATTTTTTTGTCTAGTTTGTTTTGCTTTCGATGATATTGAATAATGTCTGGAATTTCGGTTTCACCAGTACAGATTCAGGCATCTTTAAAGCGTTAATTTATTAAAGCCCACGCTGTGTTTGAACAATCATATTCACATACAAAAGTTATCGCAATTATCTAGCATTACATCGTCAGATATATAATGTCACGACAACAGACTAAATCGCAGTAATAAATGCATAATAAATGCAAGCACCCTTTATCAAATGGTCGTACCCACCTACCTAGAGTGTATACATACATTAAATTAAATTGGACCGAGCAAAATTACCCTAGCGCGATACGAACAAGAGCTTTATACGCTAATGGAACTTAATAAGGTAGTAACTTATACCGGAGGATGTATCCCCCGTTACAGTCGATAGTATCTGTACTCCGACGAGGTTTATTTGATGTGGTTCGATATGTTTACCTGTCACCAAATGTTCGGCGGATCGTTTTGTTCGACTCGATTGGCTAGAGAAGCTAAGGCGGCGACCACTGTGAACCTGCTGCCCTAATCCCCTGTTGAAATTAAGCTGAAACAAAATTAAATAACGTTTAGTTGTTTTTATTATAAACACAACACTTATACAATACTCAATACATAATTAATAGAAAATAATTAATGAAAACACTCATTTCATTTTACGGTTACGTGAGTAAATTGAATTGTTTCACCTAGTTTATTCGATTGTGTTAAAGTAGTAAATTACAGAACAATGTTTTATATTTCACTACAATAACTCTAAAAGGCAAAAAAAATCGTATTTGAACTAGTATCCATTGTAGTTGTTTTAACGAGTATTACAAGCGTTTGTAGTCTAATTTCCCTAAAAGACCCTTTATCGAAAACGCCAACATAGTAACTGTTTGTGTTCAGGCTCCACTCACTCTATTGCGAAATCGTTTAGTTCCCTTCAAGAACGTTAAATTTATACGATGAAAATGCATTAGGTCTGTAATAGACGTGTTTCCTGTAAGAGTAGCTGTTGATGTAAACATAGCTGTCTCTCCAATATTGAGATGTATTTCGAGATTGTTTCCGAACATTAGGCAAGGCTTAACTTGTCCATGTAGATATCGTTTGACGTCTCTACTTAGAGATGTTGAATGAGGATTGTAATTAATATGTCGCCTCGATTGATCAGAACTGATGTGATTTATTCTAATTGCGTTTCAAGTTTTGCAGCATCTTTGAGTAATATTATTGTCGTGATGGTGTTAATTTTTTTTTTGTATGGCTGTGTAGTTGATCAATTGAAATATTACGTCAGGATGAAATCTACAAATCTTAATCATCTCATTCGTGTATAAGTTCACAAACATTTATTTAAAAAAATTTTAAAGTATTAAATATAGGAGGAAGTATTGAAAAATTCTTAGCCTACTATAGAAGCAATCCAAATTTTAAAGATAAAATATTTTATTATTTAACATACTCTCGTCTTAATTGGATACTTTTATTGCAACGAATCTGCAACGCCTCTAAACCTTTGAAAAATAAATTTTTATCTTGCTCTGCAAACCAGGCTCCCACAGCTTCCATCACCTCTTCGTTGGAGGAAAATTTACGATCTTTTAAACTTTTTTTTCAGTTAAGAAAAGACATGATAGTCGGGTGGAGCCAGATGGGGTGAATAAGGGAGATGTTCTAGTAATTTAAACCCTAAATCACGAATTGTTTGCATGGCAACAGGGAGGGGGATTATCCTGTAAAAACAAAACAACTTTGGACAACTTTTCGCGTTTTCTGCGCATAATTTTTTCTCGTAGAGTGTCAACGTCAAATAATAATTCTCAGTTATTATTCCAGCTTTATCCAGATAATCAATCCTGATTACTTCATGGAAGTCCCAAAAAACTGAAGCAAGAAGGTTTCCAAAAGTGTATTCGGTGCAAAATTAATAAATCGTTTACAGAAAAATAAATCTCACAAACCCAACATCGATTAATCAGGAACAAATCAATTGCATGTCATTTCCTGTGACATTTTGAGTGCTTTCGATCTGATTGATCATAATATATTAATGTTTTAGACATATTTGATTCAGTGCAAGCAATATACGAGGAGGTACTGACAACTTCCCAGCTTACTATACTCGTAGAAACAAACAAAATTTGAAAGTCAAAAGATTTTTTTAATCAAGATATTCTCTCCTTACTTGGATTGGATTGGAAGAACTTATCCAGCGGATTTTTGAACGCAAAACTTCATCGGTCTTGGACAACTAGAGTGTCTCTGTTCCATCGAGTGTTGCTTTGTTTGTGGGTCGTAGAAATGTACTCAAGATTCATTCATAGTAATAATACAGCTTCCGTCACCTCTTCGTTGGAAGAAAATTGACAAACTTTTAAACTCTTTGAATTGAGTAAAGACATGATAGTCGAACGAAGCCAGATCTGGTGAATAAGGGGGGTGTTCGAGTAATTCAAACCATAAATCATTAATTGTCTAGATGGCAACATGCGATCTGTGCGCAGAGGGATTGTCCTGTAAAAACAAAACAACTTTGGCTAGAGTGGTGAGTAACGTCGAATAATAATACTTATAGTTATTGTTCCACCCTCATCCAGAAAATCAATCATGATTACTCCATGAAAATCCCAAAAAACTGAAGCAAGAGCTTTTCCAGCAGATTTCTGAACACGAAATTTCTCCATTCCATCGATTGTTGCTTTGTTTCTGGGTCGTAGAAGTGTACGGGTTAAGGACTCTGCATCATTTTCAAACCGAGTACAGATCGAACATGATGCTTTCACCCTTGCACGCTTCTGATTAACATTCAGATAAATCGACGTGAACTGTATGATCGCGGCGTTCATGGGAGGAGAGGGGAGAGGCTTTATCACTTTGGAGTTAATGAATTGAGAGAAACATTTAAAAAAATTTTAAAAAGGCCCTGGTAACATTTAGTAGCTTTTATCCTTCATTTCAATACCAACCTGTTGCGCTAGTGAATGATAAAAACTTGTCTTCAACAGATGTTGGCCTCCTTCGCCCTCCCACTCCCCTCCCCCTACTCTCCCAGCATAGAACATTAAAATTTCGCATGGCACTACGTCATATTATTACAGTTTTCAATTTTACATACTATGTGCAACAACTTTCGAGGTCTCATCAACGGTTCAGTTGAACTCAAAGTTAACTATAATTGATACAACCGCCACTAGATGTCATAGTAGTAGTGGAGGTAAGGCAAGAGGGGCCTAGACCTGGTTTCGGTTTCCTCCGTCAAACAAAAATCGACCTTTCTCGACCTTTTTGGACTTATTTAAGGTGGATCGTTTTCACGTATTAGTCCACGACTTAAATTAAAAATGTAAAAAAGGCTTCAGAAAATGTTGGAAAATTGGAAAAATTTAATCAAGTGTAGAAAAAATATTCAAATCGTTGATCATTTTTAACCCGCAAATTTTGAAAAATTTAGGAATTTGGAAGTCATTGAAACAATTAAACATTTTGAAAATTTGTGAAAATTGGAAAATGTTTGACAATTTAGAGGATTGGGATTCATTTTGTCACTTCCCTCGCTACCACCACCCTTTGATTGCGCGGAATTGAGTTCCATTTCAAGAAATAGCAGTTCATAAAATAATTGAGAAAAACGAAGCTTCGATATTAATAAGCTTCGAAATCTAAACTTTTGAGACTTGTTCCAAATTGGTCATCATTTGTTTTATATTGTTTAAAAGTGTTGGCTTTCTGTATTGCATATTTCGCAAAATAATTGACGAAAATGAAAGCTTGCTGTCTATCATCCTCCTTCACGTTTGAAAATGAATGAGCTTCTGGGAGTGGTTCGTTTTTTTTTATCTGTGGTTGGTGCTTAGTTCATCAGCTTTGCCCCCAACAGCGATCGAATTTCAATTCTCCGAGAAAAATGTAACCGTTTTTCCGAAAAATTAACCTTTTAACGGGCAAAACTCAGCCTCAATTCAGACTTCTAATTTTCGTGGAAGGGTACAAAACATTCTAAACATAGAGCCACTTCGCATTTGGTGCAATTGTACTTCGTTTTTGATTGTTTACAGCACTACAATAAGCGCATCTTCTCGACGTGCCTCTTGCAGGCAAATGATCACCAACATTGCACAATCTTGTAGAATTATATAAAGTCGGGCGTCCATCGGGGTAATTCCTTTTCCGGCCTCTTCCAACCCATGTAAGAGGTCCTATCTTTGTTCTTGAGCAATAGTTTCCAATCAGTTCATTTTCCAAAAGAGATCGGAAATGTAGCTGACTTAGATGCTTAGATGTTTGGTTGCTCAATCTAAGCCACCAGCGACGACTTTTCCATGATATATTGTAGGCAGAGTGGAGCTGATCAAAGTGGTCAACTCCACCCATATACTTATTGTATTCAGCTACATCTACGGGGCATGGAACCAGAATTCTACTTTCATCTTTTTGTGTTCTCAATACTTGCATTTTTTCTAGCGGATCGTACATAGTTGTTGCAACGCAAACTGATTTTTTGCCTCGGTCTTTCTATTTGGAAATACCCATTTCGTCTTTTATGACACCGTCGCTTTCTAACAATCGTAGTTTCGAATGTGGTTTTAGAACAGTTTTGGGAAAACCTTTTCTTGTTTGGCGAATAATGGCACACGCAAAAAATTTTTGCGAAGAAGGTTACCAATCATGGGTATTGATGTAAAAAATGTATAAAAAAAGAGGCAATATCCAAGTCCTTCTAAAAATGAAGACAACTTTGTCACAACTCGTTCTTCTAGTGGTATGCCTCTATTGTCCTGCGCTTCAGCTCCTTCATAGATAGACATTTCCAAGCAATAACCTGTCACCCCGCAAGCAACAATCCAGATCTTAAAATCTCTGTTGATTGGCTTCACAAGCATATACTGCTTCAGAGAACTTCGTCCTTTGAACTTGACCATAGACTCGTCAATCGCTAAGTATCTTGAAGGGTGAAATAATAATTTAAATCTTTTATTTATCATAATTTGGATGTCTCCTTTTTGGCATAGTTTCATTATTGTTGAGATGTACATAACGAAGAATTTTCAGGAATTATTTCAATTTGATTTCATTTCATTTTGATTCGATCAACTTGCTCCAATACATTCTCATACTTGGCAGAACATGAAAACCCATTATAATGAGTATCCCAATAACGGCACGAAGTTCAGGTATCGATAAATTCAAAACGACATTTTTTTGCTGAGCATATTTGATTCATCGCAAATGTATTGGAGAAAAGGCACCGTTAAAACCCAGCTCCTATCGTTCAGGCACAACGATAGTCAGTCACCTAACCACTGGAGGGGTTACCCGTTTATGGTGATAATGCATAATATTTATTTCATCTCATTCAATCTTCCAAAAATATTTTCAGAAAAATTTCGTTTTTGTCAATTATTTCATAGACTACTAAACTAGGTTTAGGTTTTCGGGTACGGACGTAGAAACTGATCTTCCCGATCGGTGTTCATCTTCAATGTAAAACTTACTCCTTTTGAAGCTCTATGGAATATCTAACGAAACTGGTCTAGGCTAACTAGATATCAATACATCCTCGTACATATATTTTTCTTTTTAATTTGATTTTTATTTTGACATAACAGTACGTATCTTATACAGCAGGGCACTTGATAATATTTATCTCTCATTTTTTTCGCGATATTTTTTCACCAAATCCATCTGTTGCTTGAAACACTGTCGCTCATTCCCATGAATTGTTTACCTACTTATCTATTATTTTTGCGTTAAATCGTGAGGGGCCGTCCATCTCCGAACCATCACTAGGCTACAAACAATTCATCAGACAGTTGTGATGCGAGGATATTTATCTTCCATTAGGACCTGTTCGGTATTATCGTACGTAGTACGTACGAAGGACAACAGCTTTTTGTGCGGGGGACCGATGATTATCCAAACAGTTAGCCTTTACAGACGTTTACGACGTTATCGTTCGTGTTTTACTTTAATTTGTTCCCCGAAATACGATATCTTTGCGACCTTTATAAGGATTGTCGTCGCTACTGCTATCCGTCAAATAAATACCGTCCTAAGCGAAATTGGACCGTGAGTATTTTATTGCGCCATTAAAATCTGTTTGAGCCGGTGAACAAAAACAAAGTTATACGGTATAAAGCTATGGGTAGTTAATCTCCCTTAATTTCCAGGTCGTATTTAAATGCGCCAGGTGATGGTGCGAGAACTTTAATGAAAATACCTTTAGAACCCTATAATAATACAGTCTATACAGCTTATTTTTAGAATAGATTTTTGGTAATTTATTATGCAATTCATACAATTGTTTGTGGAAACGAATGGTCGCTAAAATTTTAGTATAGTACGGTTTTAATGTTAGTAAAATTTTAGTGGAGGGTTAAATTTAATTTTTCTCTTATAGAATACAAACATGGCTAAAGCCAGAGCAGGTGGACTGCTTTCCACGGCACCATTTCCGCACCTCCGTAACCACCTCTGCATCCAAAGCGAAACGCTTGCCTCTGTTGATGCAGAACTGGCACTTTTTATGGACGAACGCTACATAGCCTTCGCTTCAGGCTGCATGTCGCCAACCTCTCCTCCCCACCCCCTCCATAGCCGAATTTTCAAATTCTTTCTGGACTAAAGTTTTGTACCCATTTTGTACCAAACATTAAAAATTTTATACCTCGCCTGTATTGTTGTAGTTTTGTACCGTTTTGTACCACAAACCAAACATTTTTTACCTCCTTAGTTTCTGAGATATAATCGATCTTAAGTAGGAACTGAACTGTCCCATGTCGGAATTTCAAAATTTCACTTACACCATCGTATTGTACTAGTTTTGTACTGTTTTGTACCAAAAACCAAACGTTTTGTACGACGCTGGTTTAGGAAATATAATCAATTTTAGATGGGGCGAGTACGAGACATATCAGAATTTCAATTTACGTATTGTATTAATTATGCATTTATTACGAGTTATTTATAAGTATACTGATAATAATAATTATACATTAATAAATTTGAATATTTTTAATTTAAAAGAAGGATATTATTTGCCATGACATAGAAAATTGGTGTTTAAAGTTCAAGAATAGGTGTTAAAACGGGTCGATGGCCGCAGTGGTTAGGCGGCTGACTATCGTTGTGAGAAGACGATAGGCGCCGGGGTTCAATTCTCTAGAGTGACGGTGACATTTTTTCAGAGAGTTTAATCCCGGATCGACTTGCCATTCGCTGTTGGGAGCAAAGTGATTAACAGCGCGGCATCATAAAAGGCGATATGATGCTGTCACAAAGCCAATTGAACACAACTTATACACACAAAAACTACACAACGAGAGTTGCGGAGTCACTGCAAATAAGCACCCACCACACATTAAAAAAAAATTAAAATATAACAAAAATTGTAAAAATCTGAACTTACACATACATATATAAAACCGTAAATATTAAACGTATTGCTGGAAACTATTCAGTAAGCATATTTCGGATATATCTTCATTTTGTCCCCAATTTAATTTGATATTAGACTTAGGAGGAACAAGCTTACAATTAACTCAGAAATTGGATCGAATAGGCTCGACAATAGAAAAGAATAATTAACTGTCGAATGTACTAGCATTAAATAAATTATACGAAAAGTGTGCCCACATTGTATTATTAGGAGATATTAATGTTGATTTTTTGAAAAAATCTCTTAATCTTGATTTGGTGTCAGATATCTTGGATGCACATAAAATGATCAATTTAATAAATAAGCCTACGCGAATCTTTACAAACAAATCTGGTGATCGCTCTGAATCTGCAATAGATTGGGTTGCTACAAATCTGCCGGTCTTTGATCTATCGTGCTGTTCTGTGGAGCCTAATTGGGGGGATCATTTGGCTCAGGTTCTCGACGTGAGCATGAGCTTGAATGCGCCGAACGACAGTAATTGTCTTCAACATGCAGCAGTGAGAAGTATAGGTGATTCAAACATAGCTGAATTTAAATATCGCTTAAGTAAAAATGATTGGTCCAGTATGTACACTCATTCGAATGTGGATGATGCTGTTGATGATTTCATGAGCTCGGTTTTGTGGTGTTTCGAGGTATCGTGCCCGATTGGACGGAAGAGAACGCGAAGCTCTAGGAGAATAAATCATGAATGGGTTGACAATAATATTACAACAAGCTCTAGCGAGCTGCGGGATCTTTTCTGGTTAAAACAACATTTAAAATCACCAAGACTACATGAATTGTACGCAGAAAGGAGGAGACAGCATAACAAGCTTATCGTTGAAACTAAGCGCAACTATTATGAAACTAAAATAAATCTTTCGTCCAACAAAACCAAAACATTGTGAGGCATTGTAAACAATAAGCTGAAGTCAAACAATAGACAAACGTCGATTAACCTTGTGAAAAACAATGAATTAATTACGAACGCCAGCGAAGTATCCAAAGAGTTTGCTGACTATTTTTCATCGGTAGCGGAGGAGCTGGTTGCCAACCAGTTTAGTACGTCCATCATAGGGCCTACAGCTGTCTGTCCCACTCCTCGCCATTCTTTCGCTTTCAGTCCTGTCTGTCCTGAGGATATCACTGCTATAATTTGTAGGATAGCTAATAAAACAACATGTGGTGACGATGGTATCAGCAGTCATGTCCTCAAATTGGTTCTTGCTGAAATTGTTGATCATCTAACCTATATAATCAATGTTTCATTTAGTCAAGGCAAATTCCCAAGTTCGTGGAAAACAGCTGTTATTGTGCCAGTTCACAAAAGGGGTAGTGAGTTTGAGTGACAGTAATGAATTATCGTCCCATTTCTATAATTAGTACATTTTCCAAGATTGTTGAACGTGTAGCATATGATCAACTTGTCTCTTTTTTAACTAAGCATGTCTTAATGTTGTTTTATTTATATTATATATTGACAAATTCTATTCAATGTTAATTGACTCATGAATAAACATTATTATTATTATTATTATTATTACTTACACGAGGCATTTTCTTATTGATTTCAGTAAAACAAAAATGTACATTTATTAGCGACTAGACTATCTATGAACTAACTAAAATTACATTGAAACGAAACAAAGTACCTAAATCCAAATTTCAAAAACCAACTAAATTCTAATTTAGAAACGATTTAAACTGCAATAACCAAGTAAATTCTAACCTCAGAAATGACTATAAATATCGAACGATAAGGACCGATAACTATATACCAGATGGTCGCGTGCGTCTGCACTATAGCGATGCTTGTAGTGCAAGCGAAACACACAGAGGTGCCCGTGTATTAGGACGGTAAAGAAGTAAACGCAATGTTCTACTGCGGATTACAACAGAGCTAGTATTTCGCATATCCCTATAATGCACTCGCATTTATCCCAAAAATCCACATCTATCGTCTTCTTTACCATTCTAATGCACGGACACCTCTGTATGTTTCACTTACACTACAGGTATCATTAAAGTGCAGACGCACGCTGGCATCTGGTATATATGTATGTATGTATTAATGTACCTATGATAAAATAAATATTCGATTCAGCAATATTTATATTAATCTAATACACGTATGAAACAAGTTGGAGTCAGCAAAGATACCATAAAGAAATTTAAAATTTAATAAAATTTTGTGTCAAGTAGTGTCTGGCTATAAAAACGTATTTCCTAGTTTGCATTTGCGTTATTTAGTTGGTCAAAGTATATTTAGATTTCAACTTTTTCTCTAAAATTCGCATGTTAGGAGAAGTTTATCTCTTACTCGCCTCATTTAATTCGATTATATCTTCTAAACCAGTGCGGTGCAAAATGTTTGGTTTGTGACATAAAAGAGTACAAAACCAGTACAGTACAACGGCACAAGTGAAATTTTGAAATTCCGATATGGGAGAGCTCAGTTCCTATTTAAGATCGATTATATCTCTGAAACGAATGAGGTACAAAATGTTTGAGTTGTGGTACAAAACAGTACAAAACTAGTAAATTACGATGGTATAAGGGAAATTTTGAAATTCCGACAAACTTACCACTGACTTAAGATCGATTATATTTCTAATACTAACGAGGTACAAAATGTTTGGTTCGTGGTACAAAGATACAAAACTAGTACACTGGCATAGGTAAAATTTTGAAATTCCGACATGGGGGGGGGGCTGGCATGTCCCTGCCCCCCCTCTCCCCCCCATAATAAATCTGAAGCGAAGGACTGCATGTCGCCAACCCCCCACAAACGATTTTTAAAATTCTTTCTGGACTAAAGTTTTGTACCAAACATTAAAAATTTTGTACCTCGCTCGTTTAGAAGATAAACTCAATTTTACATGGAGACTGGCATGTCCCTGCCCCCCCCCCCCCTCCAGCCCCTCCATGTAAAATTGAGTTTATCTTCTAAACGAGCGAGGTACAAAATTTTTAATGTTTGGTACAAAACTTTAGTCCAGAAAGAATTTTAAAAATCGATTGTGGGGGGTTGGCGACATGCAGTCCTTCGCTTCAGATTTATTAGGGTATTGACATATCCCTTGACAGTTGACAGTATTTAGAATTTTTTTTGTTGTGGCGAACTCTCAAGTGTGTACTCCATGGACGTTTCATTTCAGCATCGTAATGATGTGCCCACGATTGGTCATAAGTCTGTGGGGAAAAACATCACCTTCTGCTTCATATCGAGTCAAGAGCTGTTCGCACACTTGTCTCTGATTGGGTTTCATTTCATCGGTAAGCATTCGGGATAATGTAAGATACTCTATTCCAAATTTGCAATGTCGATTCTCACGAATCAATTCCTCCACTAGAGCTATCTGTCTTTCACCACACGCAGACACTGGTTGGTCACTCCGTGCCTGATCATGAACATCTGTTCTAACAGTACTCACATCAACACAGCCATCACAATACACGGCATTCAATCTTCGATGGATGTCAATGGGCGCTACACCCTCCGGAATAAGGAAGCATGTTGCACAAACATTTAACATAAACGACAAACCGCTTTTGACATTGTGTGCCCTCCCTTCACCCCCCTCCCTCGTTATTAATACACCCTCATACAGATTTGTGCAACAATTTTTCCAAAATTTTATCCTCAACCAACTTGTTACCACATTCTCATAATACAAAGTTAAAGGCTTCATAAAGGCGACATCCAATGTTTGGCGTTGGAAAACTCAATGAACCTCTTAACTACTTCACCAGATCTAGATTCAACCACCTGAAAGTAAACCAACTCCAACTGTCACACCTATCTCATCATGATAATAAGTTTTTCCCCTTGTTGATTAGTTCTTTGTGTGCATTGTGTTCATAAATCGCGACCCCCAGAAGTGGTTATCAAGGAAAAAAATAATTTTTCAGCAGGATGAAGCACCATTCCATTTATTGCTACATTTTTTTATTAATTTATTTCAGAATATTTTTCGACGTGCATATTAATAAAACAGCCATTATAAATGTTGGATTGGAGAAACGGCTGCATTCAATTCCACAACCTCGATTTTAATTTTAAAAAAGAATAAACCATTTCGAACGATGTAATATTTCGTACTGCAGTGAAATGCTTACCGAACAAAGACATCACAATTTACTATTAACTATTCGAGAAAATGACACAATCTCCTCATCGTTGAATAACTTTCCTTATATATTCTTTGAATGTAGGACGATCTGTTCAAACGAGAGAACTAGGACTTTCCGCACGGATTAATGAAGTACCCCGGAACTAATTTTAGTTTACAATCTAGCGGAAATGTAAACGTTTGCATTTACGATTAGACAGCGTTCATCTTTTAATGTTGTCTCGTTCCATGAGAATATGCAGCAATTAACATTAACTTTGTATTTCTAAATATATATATGTCAAACCTTAACGACTTGCATCAACGACTTGATGTTGACCTCTTGAAATTGTTTGTCGTTAAAGGATTTCGTTGGTGTACTACGCGGTTTAATACATTTTGGCTCGTTACGTTGAGATAATATTCCTGAAATTACTTTGTGAAACTTTGATTTTTAACCTATATACATATTTAGTAATCTAAAATTTTGCTAATGCATTTCTTCGTATCATGTCTAAATGTGAACATCCATATTCATATTTTCCTCTCCGCTAACATGTTTTTGTCATTAAAACGGTAATTGCCAAATTCGTACGAAATGTATTACAATTTATTCTGAATTCTAAATTCTCAGGTGACAGGTTAGTCGTTTCAAATCCATTTCGTGGTACTTCATTAATGCTGACTAAAATGTTACAAAGTTGAAGTTATGTGGGTCTCTTTCTTAACTTAATACAATATGGAAATATGTACATAATGGTCTAGAATACACTTCTAACAAGAAGCTCATATTTTCTCCAAGGTAAAAGATAATCTTCCTCTGATTACGCAGATGACGTGGCAGATTATCACTGACCTAACGCACCTGGAAGTAATGATTGACCAAAGACGGAACTGGAATTATCATTTAGACCAGGGATTCCCAAAGTGGTCGCAATCGACCACTCAAAATAGTTTGGAAATCCCTGATTTAGACTAAGAACAGAGTTCCAAACAAAAAGCGATAACAGGTTTTTAAACATTCCAAAGACTGGGAAAAATCTAAAAGCTTAAACCAGGTAAGACGCCTCATCATCACCTATGCCATTCTAGTATAATAAACGAACCAGCAGACAGCATGCTTGTCAAACTGAATCATGAGCAACTATTCAGGATGTTATTTCCAAGTCGTGAAAAAATGAAATTCTGGTAAACCAGAAATTCGAACATGGATCACGAATCCAAGACGGATAATGTGGTGGGGGTTGGAGCACACTCCCAGAACACCATTTTCTCGAATAGCTTGATTATTCTTAACGATCTTCAAAACGATAATTTATCTCTACTTTTTTAATTTAACAAAAGCAAGGAAAGCAAAATGTAAGTTATGTAGTCCAAACTTGAACAAAAAGGAAAGCGAAAATTTAGTTATGTTTCCATTTAAAAATTCAACACTGATTCTCTAAACTTTGGTTTGTCTGTATTTGTAATTGGCTTCAAATGACAAGCTATTTAAAGATAAAAAGTCGTAAAAGAAGGAACGGCAAAATATTGATTGAATTTTCAACGGGTCTTCTAGGCAATATTTCTAAGTTTGATAAATTCGATAACCAACAGCTCAATTTCCTGTAAATTTTATGATTGGCGTTCCCATGTCTCCAAGACCAAAGAAGTTGGATCCTCTCCTCCCCAAACTTATCGGTGATAGAATAAATGATACTCAAATGAAGTGCAAAATTTGCCCAGACAGCAGATTATTTTTGATATTTATAGATACTATTTCTAAGTTGTGGTAAATTTTGCAGTAAAATAAAATTAAAATTTCCAAAAAGTTACCCCCTCTAGCGGTCATCTTACGCCTTTCTAAACAATTTCCAGATATTTCTCGAGGACACTTTAGTCTGTAATATTTTTTTCCCAAAGCTGTCTGTAAACCGTTCCTGAGATATGGCCAGGCGACATTCTTAGTTGGCCACCCGGTACACTAATATTTTGGCTGGCTTCATCGTACATCAGATTTACTTAATTTTAGTTTGAAACGTCGATAAATGCCACTCGACCTTTTCACGTGTTACGTCATGGTTTGGAAACTTTGTTTATGGAAACATCATTGACTGATTAGCTGATCGAGACAACTAACGTGCAATGACAATCCACGAATTATCCGAGCTAGATCGGTAGGTGCTGTACTTACCGACTTGTGTTAGTGTAGTACCATGCGTTGAAATCGGATCTTGCATCCGTAGTTGCGCTGACGAGACCTAGAAGGTCGAAACCACATATAGTTCGCTTCTAATGCTGGATCTATTTTTATTGCATTCGTTCTCGGAGGGTGGTTCTCAACAATATACAATGAGCGCCTAGCACAGGAATTTTTTTGTTTTTCATTTTGGTTGTTCTCCTGATTTGTTTTGTTTCTATTAAGTTCGTCCGTTCCTTTTTACTTAACCACTTCGTCATTTTTATTATTTGCAGCAATCCCCTTAGCACGTCGGTACAGTATCACTGTTGGGATACAATTAACAACTCAACATTGCTGTTAGCGAGATAATGATGTAACACATACTCTTAAATTAGATTTCAAAAGCTGTATTTTACTCTTGAACAAGCAATATAGTTTAAGTTTATCTGTCAAAGTTATTTAAGTTTTACTGTCAAAATTATTAGTATTGCTATCGGGCAAAGTCACCGTTAAGACAAGTCAATGGATCTGGCATTTGAAGAGACGCTGATGAGGTCGAAAATCCAGAAACTCTAAAGCTCGATCTATTTTGATTGCTAATTTATGTGATTCATTTATGTGGTGTCCAATCACCCTACACAGATTTCAAATGTGTAGCTGTCAAAATAAAATTTATAAACCTGATTCCTCAAATAAATAATTGCAATTATACTAAAGGAATTACAGAAGGAAAAAATGCAGAAAATATGTATGTATTGAATAAATAACGATGGATGTATCAATTTTTAAAAAGTTAATCGTGATTCAAATTAATTTATATCTGTTTGAGGACCTACAAAGAAATGCAATTAAAAATTTCCCATTCGATTTACATTTCAAATAACATCTCTGTCAATATAAGCATCTAAAATTTCAAAATTTGTTAGCGCTTAAAAAGTTTATTAATTTATTTCAAAGATTGAGAAGCACAATTGCATATACGAGTATGTGAGTGCTGACGCACTAGAGATTTAAACTACAAAGGTATACACCACCTTTGAACACTTTGAACAGATAATCTTGTTATATCCCACATTTGAACCAAAAAATGGTATTGAATAAGGAAAGTACAAGATGATATTCCAAGATAAAATCGTCAAACAGTATTTTTAAGTTAAAAAAATATCTGAATATTAAGTTTTAGAACGGATGTAAATCACGAGAGAAGAAAGGAACTAAAACAGAATACAAAAACGGCTAAACGTGGCCCTTTAGATAAAATAAACAACTAGTTTTGTCCAACAACCGTAAAATAAATAATCCAACGATAAGAAAAAAAATAAGATGTAACCCTCGTGAAAGACAAACACCATTCTTGACTAAACATCAAAAGTGCCCCCTAAAATAGCGTTCGTAGAAAAAACAAAAGATAAATCGAATCCGGTAATAGATCTCAGATAGCTGTTAGGATCGATTGTGAATTCAATTTAATACCGAGGGCTTTCACTTTTACAATTTGTTCTGAAATTCGTAGCGTTGCGGAAGCGCTTCTATTGCTATTATAATTACATCCCTATTAGATTTTAGAATATTGTATCGTATAAAAGATTTAAATTTTTAAGATTATGGATTTACGGAAATCTATCTAAGATGTTTCAAAAAATTTCGACTGGGTGGCTTGATAGATTTCCATCATTTACAGGCAAATTTGTGGAGAACCAAACTCCTGAATCCTGAATTGATATCCGACTGGACTCCGATAAATTTAGACCTAAGTCTCTAGTTTTAAAAATGGATGACTGGTCAAATTGAAAGTTCGTAAAATACTTTTGCTCGTAGACTATTGCGCTGTGTATCCAAAGGAAGTGAATTTAAAAAAAGATTAAATTGGTTTTTTACCACCCCACACCACAAGCGAGCTTCAACCTCTCGATCAAGGCAGAATAAAAGTTCTGAAGCAAGCCTACCGGAGAAGAATGGTTCAACAATATCTGTCACTGATATGATGACTGACAGCATAAATTCGACTTCTCCAAAAATCTCGATTTTAGATGCTATTCACTTTTTATAAGCTGGGTGGATGGATCTCAAGAAACCAACAATAAAAAGATCAAGAAACCGAAGGAGTAAGTTTTTATTTCCCCTTATTCACATTATCATTTGGTTTTAAAATTTGCAAATGAATGATGAAAATTGGCGCGATCTTTTATCAGAAGAATGGAAGATTTTAATCACAGTAAGAGGACGCTTTGAAGATAATCCGGACCTCTTTTCTTGCAATACTTTTAATGATAAATGCGTAAGAGCTTCAACTTTGCTAGAAGAGGGAAGAAGTATGCGTTGTGTTGCCAATTTTCTAAGTGTTAATCATTCAAAAATTAGTCGAATGGTTAGAAGATTTAGGGAAACTGGAACACACCATAGAAAACGTGTTCAAGACAGGAAAAGGGCTACAAGTCAAATTGATGAACGCTTCCTCCGACAACAGGTACTACGAAACAGAAAGTGTACTAGTAGAGAGCTAAGTAATCAACTCGAAACAGTTAAGGCAGAAATGTCAGGATTAAAAGAAACCGAATTGGATAGTAGAAGACAGCAGACTGCAGATCACAGATAACGCAGATTAAGATTCGCTAGAGATCATGCACAGAGTATGGAGCAAACCTGAAGAAAAATTTTCTGATTATACTATCTCTCCAAAAGAGCTATTTGGTGGTGGTTCAAAAATCTTCTGGAGGGTCTATGAATGCAGAATTCTATTTGGAAAACATTATTCAAGATCACTTCATTGTCATGGAGATACATTGTCATGCACAATAATGCAAGGCCTCACATTGCAAGGACTGTTTCGGATTACTTAAATGAAATCAACATGCAGATCTTAGAGAGGCCACCGCACAGCTCTGACTTAAATCCAATAGAGCACCTTTGAGATGCTCTAAAAGCATTAGCATTTCGAATTTTAAACGGGTCGATGGCCGCAGTGGTTAGGCGGCTGACTATTGTTGTGAGAGGACGATAGGCGCCGGGGTTCAATTCTCTGGAGGGACGGTGACATTTTTTCAGAGAGTTTAATCCCGGATCGACTTGCCATTCGCTGTTGCGAGCAAAGTGATTAACAACGCGGCATCATAAAAGGCGATATGATGCTGTCACAAAGCCAATTGAACACAACATACACACACAAAAACTACACCGCGAGAGTTGCAGTGATAGCCAGACAAGCGATACAGTTTACGGAGTCACTGCAACTAAGCACCCACCACATTAAAAAATAAATAAATAAATGTTTTATGGGGCAAGATTGTCTAATTAGTCTAGTTTATTTTTAGGAATTTTTCGGGTAGCAAAATTACTATGTATATTACTGCAAAAATTGACTCAGGCGTAGGTAATTCTACCCTAGAAATCTAATTTTTAACTCCGAGTTAGCTTTCAAAAAAAAATTCCACTTATGCTTGAGTCTATCCCGTGCAACTAAATTATATTGATAAACTTTTTTTTAACTGAAAAGAAAAAGTAAATTTAAATATCCCACGCATCCAGCTTTCTATTTAAAACACATCCCTGAACCGTAGTAAGTGCGCTCTCAACTTTGATAAGTTTCAAATATATCCATGGCCTCTATATATAAGGCCAATTTGAAAAGTTAAGAATGTTTCGAACTTTCATGCGATGTTGAGAGTAATTGAAGATGGAAATCGTGTACTACTATAAAGTTAGTTGAACGTAAAAGTGGCTTTAGATATGTACATGTATAGATGTATGTATGCATGTATGTAAAAGGCAAAATGCTAGAATGGCATTTCTTATTTTAATAATGTTTCTTTTATTTTATCAAAATCTGTACCTTACAAATTACAACCCAAATTAATAGACAATTACAAACGAAGTTAATTCAAATAAAAAATGATGTAATTAGTTTTTCATTAATCGTGTTTTTTTTAAGTATATATGGTAATTACATCTCCATACAAAATATCTGAAGAACCTGCTGAAATTCTCAAATATAGACACTTTATTAGGTCAAAAATTTAATTTCATTTCGACATGCTTTATTGGAAGTCCATTAAATCTGCACTGCATGTACACGTAGGTTGTAGGTCCTATTTTTATAGTTTTTTTTGCCAAACAAAGTCCTTTAGCCCAAATCTGACACTTGTTTCATGTTTGACATGGTCAATTACATACAGGGTGTGCCAACTACCACTAACATCCAAATCTCTACATATTGTTCGTAGGCTGATATTGGGGTGTTCTACTACTGTCTGCAAAACCCGTACTTGATTGTCATCCATAGTAACAGTTTTTTGGGTAAATGTAGTTTGTACTTAACTGAGCCGCAGTCCACAAATCTGGTCGTTAATCGTTCTATTCATTTAAATTTCTAGGTATACGTATTATGATTAATAATAAATATTTCTTCTGGTATTATACAATTTTCAATAGAAACTATCTTTTTTTAATTGTACACATCTTTTATTTTTGTTTTTATTAAAGTAGACATCGTGTTATATCTACCTATTAGTAAAGTTGGCACAGCACTGTTGACTTCATCTTAACAATATCAATAAATGTTTATGTATTTTATAGTAAATTACCTATATCTCAAAAAGTATTAACTTTAGCTATAGGGAATGTTATAAGCGATTGAAAGGGAACTTGAAGCACTATTAAATGGCATAAAAATATACAGGGTGTTCCATTTGAAAAAAATAAGTTTTACCGTATTAAAAATGCAGTGATTAATTTTCAATTTCGAAACACCCTGTATGCTATAGTGAAGATATTTGGCATGGATTGTTTAACTTAAGGTAATGTCATAATTATGCCAAAGAATCGTTGCAAAACAAATATTAGTACAGACGGAATTAATTTTCAAAGACAACAATGGAAATGATCTTTTTCCTCTTAAAATTGAAATATCTCGGAAACGGTTAATTTTTAGTACTAGGTTTGTCAGACAAAACTATCTTAATTTACAACGGGAAATCTGAAAATGTCATAATATATAGGTTGTTCCATTTAAAAAAAGAAAATTTTATAACGCTTAGCCAAAACTGAACACCCTGTATACACTAAAATAATTTTACGATATAGAGCAGTTGATCCCGAACAACTTTTACTTAAAACATTTTTTAATTAAACTAATAGGTAACATATAATAGACCGAATTCATATAATTGGCACACCCTGACAATTTGAACGAAATCGAACGCCCTTCGAAAATTGTCAAAAATTCACTTTTTTTCCATACATACCTCTTCGATTTCCCTGAAATTTTGAATATATATGTAATTGATCATGCTTAATACGATAATAATGTCAAATTTGGGCTAAAGGGCTTTGTTTGGCCCAAAAATATAGAAATTTGATACAGAAATAGATTTTTGTAGGTAAAGGGCGGCAAATCCCGCGCCTATTTCTTTATCCGATAGCAAATTTCCTCAGCTTTCAGAATATGTATAGTTTGTATTTACAAAAGTGACTACTTCACCTCGAAAAATGCGAAATACTCAAACGCTGCAACGCTCCAAGGTTAGCATCGAATCTTGCATCATTTTGGTTTTTTCAAATTTTCGGTCACAGAGAGAAACATTTCTAAATATAACCTATATATATTCTGAAAGCTGAGAAAATTTGCCATCGGATAAAGAAACAGTCGCGGGATTTGGCGCCGCTTACCTACAAAAACTGGAGTCAAATTTTTCCTATACGGAATTGGAAGGTTGGTCCTAGGTGCTATTTTTACATTTTTTTGGGCAAACAAAGCCCTTTCGCCCAAATCTGATACTATTATAGTATTCAGCATGATCACTTACATACATATATTTCAGGGAAATCGAAGAGGTCGAGATTTTCTTCAAAATCCTAAAGAATGGAAAAAATGTTAATTTTTGATAATTTTCTAAAAAATATATACGAGGTAAAATATACGAGGTACTAGAAAAAGTTAAATACAAAAGTTTTAGAGTTTTTAAATGCTTATTAGTTAATAATAATTTTAAGTATACAGGGGCGGTGGTAAAGTCGTGGCACGACAAAGTTACATTTTTTTAAACGGAACCACCTGTATATTATTAGATAATTCAATTCTTTCTTCATTTTTTAAGTAAAAATTATAATACACATAGTGTACCTAAATCCAACAGTTTCCAAGTTATCGATTTTTGAAAATATTACTTAAATAAAATAGGACTGTAAACCTAAATTTTACAATTACATACTTGTTTTATTTGTTTTTTTAAATACAACTATTTTTTTTTAAAATATTTTCAAAAATCGATAACTCGGAAACGATTGGATTTAAGTGCCCTAATTACACGACAATTTTAATTCCAATCTGCAGGGAACAATTTGCAGGCACCTTGCAGATTGCCTGTTGAGTAAATTGGCACGACCTTCTATACGATGCAATTTATGAGTACGATCAATCAGTTATTGTGTTAGAGGCAAGAGTACACGTTAGTGATATGGCTCATTATTTATCAAAAAACCAAAACCTAGGCATTGCAGCGGCAGTGTCTATAGTACCAGTTCAAACAAAAAGAAGATATTGGACCAAAAAATGCCTTTTATCTCGATTCATGTAGTTTGCATTTTGCTCATCCCAAAGCAAAGGTAGGTCGATAATTTTTATCAAAACTTCTTTTTCTAGACCTACCATCTTGAGTCTTCACCTTGTTACCAAAATTACCTACATCAAACTCGCTAAAACCTGTTTGAGCTCCCCACCACGCCAACGGAACAAACAAACTGACGTCAAGTTGTATGGAATTGGGCAGATCGCTCTACACACTACCCCAAACAAAAAAACCTAAAACTTTTGTATTTTAACTTTTTCGATCGTTAACTAATCGACCGTTTCCATACATATCAGCGACCTTGTATATGTAATTGATCATGCTAAATACGAAACAAGTGACAACCCAGATTCGGGGTAAAGGGCTTGGTTTGGCCCATAAATATAAAAATACCACCTAGACCAACTCTCCAATTCCACATAGAAGCACTTTGACCCTAGTTTTTTGAAGGTAAACAGCGCGAAGCTCCGAGAAAAACTCAAACGCTGCAACACTCCAAGGTTGGCATCAAATCTTCCATCGTTTTGGTTTTTTCAAATTTTCGGGCAAAAGGAGAAACATTTCTAAATACAACCTATATATGTATATTCTGAAAGCTGAGAAACTTGACAGAACTGTTTCACCCCCCGCATCAAACCTCGACATCTTAAATAATATCAGACCAGTTTTACCTGCATTAAGTATAAGACCATTTATATTGCACCAATTATCCGTTTCGTTAACGATTATGGACATTGGTCTAGGAAGACCAGCGATGTTTGTACTTGACACAATACATGTGGTATCATCTGCGTATTGCGAATATGTGCGAGGCGGTAAAGACAAATGGAGCTCGTTAACATATGTATATCAATAAAAGTGTGGGTTTGAGGATTGAACTTTGGAGAACTCCCACAGATTTTCACAGATCACAGATCAGTTCTGCAGATGAGGTCCCATTCACTCTTAAGACAGAATTAACAGCACAACATTACTACGCTGCTTTGTATTCAGAAGACATCATATAGGATGCTTTGGCAGATCTAGCGATAACTAGAGTGGACGTGAATGAGGAAGTGGTCAACAAAATCAGATACACAAACGACACTGTATTCATAACAGAATTCTTAATATGACTGCAAAGTCTATTGGATAGGATAGAGGAGAAAAAATAAGAGGCTGAGACCTAATTGATTGATTATTTCAAAGATCCATATTCCCTAAAATCAGAAACGTGTTTTACAGCAACGACCATAGCTGACATCTCAAGGGCAGAATGCTGAAGACGCATATCTTGGCTGAATAACCTCAGGCAGTAGTACAAGAGTAATTCAGTTGAATTGTTTAGAGTTGCAACATCGAGACTGAAAATTTGCATAATGGTAGCCAACCTTTTTAAAGGAGACAGCAGATTAGGAATGGTGTAGGTAACAAAGCCTTGGAAACACATTTACATTGCAAGAGCTGCAGCAGGTATTTTTGAAAAGTTTTGGAAAGCGCTGAAGCTACACTTACCACAAAAAAAAACATTACCTTTGAAGCAGATGTTCTCCAATTAATTTCCCAAAATTGGAAGTCATTATGGTCATCATTTTTTTGTTGCTAAGTTGGTTATAGCATATAAAATATTAAAAAAAAAAAATTTTCAAAACACTTATAAAATAATTAAGGGCCTAAATATGTCCCCCAATAAATGTGCAAAATCAGAAAGTAATATCCTGTACCTCGGGTTTGAATAAAACTCGGCCTGAAAATAAAATTTCGAACTTCCAGCTTGTGGACCGGTTTTATCTTTTCTCCAAACATTGTATCCCGAATTATGTACTTAATATATTGTCTTTCAAAGTTTTATATCAATAATAAAAGAATTAAAAACACAAAACTATGAATGAAAGTGCACAAACTAGTAAATCTCAGCTCTAATTTTATTGGATCTTCACTAATTACAATTATCCCACTATCAAGACTAGTTTTTGGATTTAAAATGAAATAATACAAATATATCCAAAATAATATTTAACAAAACTAGCAACTGCTTAAAAAACTAACTTTCAGAATCAAATTTTTCAAAATTCTTTTAAATTTTTTTTAATAAAAATTTTCTGAACAAGTTTGCATTTCCTATTTTAGATTCCACTGAATAAAATCTATTGAAACCAAGCTTACCTCTATGGACCCCTTATAATTAAAATAAAAAAAAACGAAATAAGTTAATTTTTACTGACCTTATCCAAGAATACAGACGTGGAATGGGATTGAACGATAGTGAGTACCAAACAGGAGATCGCGACAATCGTCCACATGGTCATCGTGTCAGATTTAGTAACAACTGAAATAATTGGAACACTTTCGATGTTGCAGAAACAATTTTTAAGAAGAGAAAAAAACAAAAAATTCAAGCGCTTGTATTATGTAAAAAAAAATTCTAAAATATGAATGACAAAGTTATATCGTGATTTAGAAGTTAAACTGGTAGGTCTTTCGTCGTATTGTTATCGATGGATATTGGCGGAGGAACTTACGCGATGTGAAGTTACATGGTGCTCGGCGTCGTTCTTAAATAGTGGCAGCGTCGCGGCGTCCGCAGATGCGCCGATTTTGTCGACAATAACACACGGCCA
The DNA here is from genome assembly GCA_023690525.1 of Holotrichia oblita. Lineage (NCBI taxonomy): Eukaryota > Metazoa > Arthropoda > Insecta > Coleoptera > Scarabaeidae > Holotrichia > Holotrichia oblita. Next base: position 99,418,597 of record CM043020.1, on the reverse strand, counting down.
TCGAGGTCTTAACTACGATTTTCGACTGGTAGTACCTACGGCCACTTTTATCGAAAATGTGAATGGGGGAATAGGAATTCTCGAATTCACAAGAAGATTTATGTGATATTGAATACGCGCGAAAGAAACGGTTATTTATAGATAAATCATTGAAGAAAATATAAAACCTGTCAATACATTTTTATACATGTACAGATTTGTCTGAAATTCTGCTTTCCATTCCTTAAAGAATATCTTTTCGTGCTTCTGCTTCTGTTCTGTTGTTAGATAATAAGATTGCGTGTACATATGTATGTACAACATACATACATAATTGGCTTCCAGAATTAAATAGACAATTTTATTGCTGGGACTATTCAACTGTCTACGAAAATCAAGATTGCTCCGCGTGGGAGTTTTTTTTGACACAGTTCATTGCTACGTTTGTTTTTCTGTGTTATGATGTCTCCTACCGAAGTTACTTACGTCTGGACGACGGTAATCAAAACGTATACAACTTCATCAATTGCATCAGCCAGCATGTCGCCAAAAGATTACTTTGTGTGGTGGCTCCATTGAATTAGTCCAGATGATAATTTCTCTTAATGTTTTGATTGGCATCTCCTATGTCAGGCGACCTATTGATTTATGGTGCTCCTCTTGCAAAAGATGGAAGTTGTTGGGGTTTACTTGCTCTTAGAGCTCTCCGTCCAGTCTAAGAGCTTTAACAAACTGGAAGAACTGTGATGGTTTCTCTGACAATGTGTTTCTTCTTCGTCTACGACGTCCTTGTCGAGATAATTAGCTCGGGTTCCCCCACAGAACCTGCAGTCGCTATTCTGTTTCAGACCTATACTTGTCGTGTGTTCCCTAAGGTGAGGAAGCTTGTGAGGATGTGTAATCTGTTTCTATTTAGTTCTAGCAAAATCTGTGCTCTATGCTTGTTGTAGTTTCCAAAAAATATCTTTGAGTGTTTGAGATCAGGGAGGTTCTTCCAAAAGGATGCTCTGAGCCTTCTTCTCTCTATCTTTGAGTCTTTTTTGTAGGTGCTCGTCCCCCCTTAGACAAAGTTGTGGCGGTTTTCCTTGCTAATAGATTAGCTTCTTTACATTGGCGTAGCCAGGGGGAGGGCCCGATCGGCCTGGGCCCCCTCCGAAATTGTACTGTATCCATAATTCGAATTTTATTGAAAAATATTAAAATAAACTTTTTTCGGTAGAAACGATAAATCGAAATAGATCTGAGGAAAATAAGTATCTATTGCAACACTGCACAGTGCACACTCAGACAAAGTTTTGAAATTGCAAACGCGAAATTGCAAGTCGCAAATTGGGCTATTTCAAATTGTTCAGATTGCGCTTAATTTGATTAATTTTATAATTTACTGTACAAATATGCATCTCAAAACATTATATGTTATAGGGAAATTTTAGTACCTTTCATTGTGGCAGTTAAAAAAAAGTGAGTAGTTAATTATTAACTATTTATTATCAACTGTGACAGAATTTGGATGATTTAAAAATGGTAAATATTCTTTTTCAAAACTTTCGTTCTTTTTTTAATTATTCAACCCTTTTGCCCTCTCTCCCTCCCTCCCTCATACCAAAATTCTGGCTATTCCACTGCTTCTTTCAGTTTTAGGTTAGCAGCATAATGCAACTCTGTTTTCTTTGAATAGGTTGTTTAAGCTGTTAAAGCACTCCCGGACTAAGTTTGAGCTGATGATATTAGAACTCTGCTTTGCTTTCAATAGTTCCTCTCCAGGTTCATTTCAGCACATCTTCAACAAGCAAATTATTTCGGACAGTATTTGTATACGAACTGATTAAAACTTTAAGTCGGACAGGTACCACAGACGGTACCACTTCCCAATGAAATCTTATAGTTGTATCTCTTCAAATTTCTATTGTTGTGCTGATTCATGCCATATGTATCAATGTACTTTAGGAATGACATAACATTGCTGTCCAACATGTCCTGAGATTAAGAAAGGGCATGTCTGCAGTTTTTTTCCAGAACTAGGTCCTGAAAGCTGGTGATGAGAGTATATTACGAATTTGTTAAGATATTTGTCAACAAAAACCTAAAACAACTAAAGAGAATGAGAAAAAATTCAAAGATCTACCACCGAGACGAAAGCAGCTCGAAAACAGGTTTTCCAAATCTATTAAATAGAAATTCTGAAGCAGAAAAAGATACTAGAAAACAGTTAGGAATAGAATTAATGCCAGAAAGAAATAAAGACTGAACAATTTAAACTAAATTAAAAAAATATAGGTCGCCTCCCTCGGTTGTGTCACAATTGCAGTTAAGCAATCTTTAGGATAAATGTATTTATCTTCCAATTTTTCATCTTGGCAACACCCCTTCTTCTGTGACATCCTCTACTCAATCCTCCTCACATTATCATCTGCTTTCAAAAATTACTTTTCCTCGAAATCTTGGCGACAACTTCCTCATTTCGCCTATTTGGAATGGTATTCGACCCTAAAACCAAAGTAGCCCAAGATCATTTGGATTCTCATTCATTTCCATCTGTCTGGTAAGCTATCCAGTCCAGTAAACGTGTTCCTCAATAATATCATAAAATTTTCTAAAATTATCGTCTCTTTCCTTCTGAATTTAAACCAGCTTTTGTTTAAACCTAATATCAATCTTCCTTTGCAAATTTTGATTTAAATTCAACAAAACTGGGTAAGTTGTTGCTGGTAGTTTTATCTACAGATGATTCGATTCCAATTTTTCGGTGTCCCAAATAGTTTTTACTATAGACTATACTTGATAATAACTGTTTACCTCATGAATTTATTTGGTTCCATTCCTTCCTTTGAATCAGTTGTAATAGACTTGATAACAATTGTTTACCTCATGAATTTATTTGGTTCCATTCCTTCCTTTGAACCAGCTGCAAAATTAAATGTGCAAGTGTTCTCAATACAAGTTGGCTTCAAAAATTGATAGATATGAAATCAATTTCATTAGATTAGATCAACAACTTTTTAATGACTTTAACAGCAGTGATGCATACAAGTTCAATAGCTTGCGAGCCAATCTGAAATCTAAAAGACTGCATTAAATAAACTGTTACTTTCAATATAAAAACAGCAGAATTAAAAAAAAATAACCCGTTTTATGAAATGCTCAGAATAAATCCGTGCCCTTTGGAAACAATTTTGTAAGGTTGGGTAACTGTCTTCTTGCAAACTGTTAAGTACTTTAAAAATCATAAGAATTAATTTAGTAAGCCTTAACATCCAACTTTTTCGCTAGGCTCGTATACCAAAGTTCAAAATCATAATTCTTGCATATCAGCACTATGACTGATGTTTGGTAACGACTAGGGAAAACACATGGTGAAAAAAACTGTGTTTATAAAATCGTTTCTTTAAATATTGAAATAGTTTCTATTTTTTCTAGTTCTAGGTAGCATAATAACTTGTACTACTATTTAGATACACCTCGTATACACTTCGGAGTTCGAAAATGTTATTGTCCACTAAGCTATACCGATTTACTCAATTTTATAGATAGTTATATACATACTTCGCGCACTACCTACCTTTGTTAACCAAAGCTTTCTCGATCCCGAAATATATTCCCTTGTACACCGTAAAATTAAGTGGGACCTCCATTATTAGATGATAAATCGTCAGTTATATTCGTCACGAACGCGTCCACAAGTCTCTAAATTGCTACCAATTAACGCTACTATACGAGCATTAATTATGGATTATATACAATTAAGTATTAATAAACTACCTCTGCGAATGCCATAATGAACGTCACAAAGCTGTTTCCAGCGGAAGGCGTTAATCCGCACGGATTTGCTATATTACTTTAGCCTACGAGGAGGTGTATTCTATCTTGATTTCTAGAAATTTGCGGGGAATGAAACAGCCTCGCAGATTTTTTCGTAAATAAATCACGAGTAAATTCAATTATCACCAAGGAGATTCTATCTTAAACAACGAGAAAATAATTTTTTTAATTAATTTATAACAGGAAAATAGTTGATGTGGATAAAATTCCATAAATTACCTGAATTCATTCATGTTTCGTCGAAATAATAAATATTGCGGTCGTCTTCACGAACTTTTTATTAACGTACGCCTATAATCGCGCCCCCCACATCTCATAATAAAAATTCAACTTTTCAGAACTTTATTAAAAACTGTACGTATGTATGAATTCCGCGAAATTCTCATCGGTTTTTTTTTTTACATTATTTAATAATGAAATATGATTCCATCAGTTAGGCCTCGACACATCATGACTATTTAATTGAACTTTTAGGCATCTCTGTGGTGTTGGTTGAATCCAATTGAGACTCTACAGTTGGGTAAGCTATTTATTTTGTAAAAGAGTTAAAAATTATCTTTCAGTTGCTTCAATATAAAGATTTTGGAAATGACATCGACGGCAGCGTTTCCCCAATATCCACCTCCAAAGAAACACTAATTATTTCATTCTTATATAGTCGAGAAGACTGGAAGGACCATGGACAGATCTTATATCAAGTCTTGTAATCTAATATGTACAGTGACCTTCAAAGATATCCGGACACGACTGGATAGAGGAATACCTTGCTCTCAATACTTTCTTCCAAACAGCAAGGCCAGTTTATTACAAGTAGATGAAATTATTGTTCCTTATAGTAGCGTTACATAAGTATAAAAATGAACATCGTAGCTATTATTTGCCTTATTTTATTATTATTATTATACTGGTCATTATTCATACTGGGCATTATCCATACTGGTGACTAATTATTAATTAATTTTAATTATCATTTTCAATAATAGCTTATTTGGACTTACGTCATTCATGACATCACATTCGTACCAGAATAAATTTTGTCAAATGGATTTTAATGTCCTTTAGGTTATCTAATTATGCTTTGCTGTCAGCCTGTTTTCGATTACAGACAATTATCATTCATATCTCATCAGTAGTTATCTGTTAATTTGACATTTTGTGTATAGCCTGTTATTTTTTTGTATTTTTGTCATTTATTTTCAGTACCGCATCTAAAACTATTTGTTTAGAACATATATTCGATTATATTGGCGTCTACAGGGTGGGCCACTTAAAATGATGCACTAGAATTACGGCCAAGCTAAATAAAAATTTAAAAATCCGACCGGGTAAACTTATAGTGTTCGATGAGGAGCACATTTTAATAACAATGTAAATTTTATAACCTTCACGATAACGTCACGCCGAAATTAATTTGCATTTTATTAAATAGCACATGTATATTTTCTGTCAATGTATTGTAAGAAGATGGTATTTCTAACACATCACAATCACTTATTAAATATTTTATCCAACTGTATTTATAATAACAAAGACTGACATTTGATTTTTTAAATTTCGCGGTTTCGAAGTTTCAAGCTTAGTTGACCGAAATTTTACGTAACGCATGTTAATGTGTATGACATTTGTCAGTTGCTAAATTTAAAATAAAATGACTAAAATATTGTGTTTATAAAAGTCAGGGGAGTTGTATCGCGCAGTATACGAGCTCATACCGCCAGCGGCAAATGTTTTTGCACTTGCCGCTGCAGATTTAATGCAAGTTGGTCAATAAGTCAAACACTCAGCACCAAATTATTGTTTCTACATAAGTTAAACATGAAAATTTCCATGCTGTCAGTATTGCAGTAAGTTTCAAACATATTAGCTGAAATAAGGTTACTTATTAGTAACCTTATTAGTCCTATTTAGTCATATTGGACTAAAAAAAGAATACACCGTCAAACATAATAATACACTAGACAGAAAAGATACAAAACGAATAATTAATTTTGAATGTTTGTCAGTTGTGACATTTAATGACAGTCCAATTCAAATTTTGCGTTTTACGCAATAATGCATCAGGTAAATAACAATATTTGCGAGCTTCAAAATTTGAAATATTGGCGGCAATTTCAAAAAGTTGTTGATTTCATTTGTTATTAAAATCGATCATATTTTATACAGTTATACGTTAAAAAATTAGCTGTTTTAGAAATTTACAATAAAAATACCACACAGAAGATACATCCATCAAAATTATGCAAATCAATTATTACGCTAATTACCATTGCTTATATTGGTAAAAATAAGTATTTTAAAGATACAGTAGTACCTACCTCGTCTTACGAACCGCTCTAGATACGAACTTTTCATGATACGAACTTTATTCATGCCACATTTTAACCTCGAGATACGAACTTGGATTCGACATACAAACTTTAATGACGTAATTCAATAATACATATTACACAAAATGTAAATTTGAAATACATACTACAATAAAAAGAATATTGTAATAAATACTTTAAAAATTTGTTTACATCAACTAGGAAATTTTTCGCTAATGCATCCATGAGATTTCGAGGTACGAACACGGACTTCCTGTGTATTTGGCATTCAGATGTATAAATGACGTAACATATTGATAAATAAAGCTAATTTTTTCATTCCCACGTTTTTTAAATGACAAGTATATGCTTACTTTTTAAGTGTATGATGTAGGTAACCTAACTGTCAAAAGAAGTATACATAACCAATCTTTATGTCAAAACATATTTGGCATTAGTGCTCGTACATGACGTCGCTCATATCAATGACGAATGTCCAAATAAACTTTAGATGAACTATATTTATGTTATTCCAACAGCGACAAACTACGGTTACCCTCACCAAGTAATTAGCTGGCCCTGCGGCTCTTTGGAATAAAGTATTGAGGCAAGGTCTATCTAGTCGTCTATCTATCTCTATCTAGTCGTGTCCGGATAACTTTGAAGGTCACTGTACATATGTATGTACGAGGGACACCTTTTAAATTTTTACAATGGACCACTAGATGGTGCTTTTGACATATGTAGTCACTATATTTGGACATTTTGACATTTGTCAATGAGAAATCTGCGATAGCTTAGGAATCAAGTCAGTAATTTGTTGACAGTGACAGTTTTAAGACAATGAGTTTATAAAATAATGGATCGCTTCGGTCAACTTTTGATAATGAAGTACCATCAGAGAAGACAGTTTACAATTGGAATTCCACAAAAGTTGTTAGTGCAAGGAGCACTTCTAAGAAAATGATCGCTTGTTTTTTCGACTGTACAGGACACATCGCAACAATTCCTTTAGAGGATCGAAGAACTGTTAACACTGAACGAAATCAGGAGGACCAACCGAAACCGTCGCATTATTCTTCATCACGACAATGCGAGTTCCCATACAGCACCAACTATGTTCCCAATTGTAAAACAAAAAATCCGTGGACAGCGATTTTCAACGCCTCAAGAAGCAGTCGAAGCATTTGAAAACCATGTTTTTGAGATGCAACCTTCGGAGTGGAAAAAAATTTTTTCAGAACTGGTTCCTACGAAGGGAAAAGTGTATAGACCATAAACGCGAATATTTCGAAAAACAATAAAATAGTTTGTTCTCAAAAATTTTACACTGCGATCTAAAAGGTCTATTATGTGTTCGTCGTTTCTTGCTGTGTGGCTGCGGATTTCTCAACTTCATAGCTGACTTGCTAAGTCTGTCTCCTTTGGAAGGTTTAGAATGTGGGATGGCTTGATGTTAGGCAAGTCTCCCTCTTCTATCTCGTAAGATCCTAGGTGCGTAGCCCCTTGGATTGCGTAATGCTGCGCACACGGAGGTGATATGTATAGAATTTTCATCTTCCTCCTCGCAGAAACGGCATTCTGCTATCTCTGATGGCCCAATTGTTTTCACAAACCTTCGGAGTCAACAGTGACCTGATAGGATTCCTGTCAGTAAGCGAAGTTTGCCTTTTCTCATGGTAATGAATTAATTGAATCTCTCCTGGTTATATTATAGGTTCGCTTATCTCATTCCATGTTGATCAAACCAGTGCTTGATTTCTGTTTGATCAGCTTCAGGTCCCAAAAGAGATGCTTTCACTCTCTTTTTTGTGTTTGTGTTTGTTTGCTTCCTCATTTCCTTCTATTCCGGTATATCCCGGCACCCACATGAGGTTGACTTTGTTTTCCTTGCCAAGGCTTTTTTCCTGACTAACACATAAACATCCAGCCTAAACCGTTATGGGTATTTTCCTTTTTTTTATCTGTGATGGGTGCTTAGTTGCAGTGACTGCGTAAGCTGTATTACTTGTGTGGCTACCACAGCAAGTCTCGCAATAGTCACATCCAATTCCTGCTCCCCCTGTCACCTATTAAACAAAAATCTGTAGAACGCTGTAGTAGTGTTATTATGTAGTGCTATTAGTAGTGCAGTTTGCATCGCTTGTGCTGTAGTTTTTGCTTTCGCTTTTTCTTGTCATTATATTCATTTGGACTCATCAATCATTCATGAGGATATGGGTTTTTTGCAGACGAGCTTTATTGCTCAATTCTCATGAGTTCGGATATGGCTGAGTGGATCTCTTATCGATCGCGGTGCCAATAAGAAGAAGAAGTCTCGCAATGCAGTTTTGTGTGAGTATAATTGTGTTCAAAATGGCTTTCTCCCCAACACCAGTGAATTGAAACCCGGCTCCTATCGTCCTGCAACGATAGTCAGCCGCCTAATCACTGCAGCTATCGACCCGTTGATGATTAACATATCAGGAAGTGTTAGGTGGTTATAAAAACCATGTACTCTACATCATAGATTAATTTTCTGTAAAGGATTACGAGATGGAATTCATTGGACGTTTTTGTTTATTAAGGATTTAGATTAATGTCGAAGTTTGATCTAATACTCTTAAAAACATCATGGAAACATTGTCTAAACTTATAAATCATTTGTGGTATTTAAATCAAAGACAAATAATTGATGAACTACACATTTATTAATTAAATTATGAGAATGAAAATTGAAGCCATAAACATTCTTTAGAAGCTTTAGGGAATCTTAGGGAAAACACGTTCCTTCGATAAAAAATTCTGATTTTATAGCGAAACCAAATTTTACAGGAAATGTTGTAGTCTTTAAAACTAACGGCAAAGATCTTAACGTTAACCGGTCAAGATGAAACTTTAGGAGTCGTATTTTTACGCCACTTAGCAACTTTTTACGAGCTCCCATCAAAAGAATTGGGACATTAATTTCTTGTAAGCACCCTAGTTGGTACCTACGAAGGAATTTTTTATTATCTATATAGATATGAGAGGAACAAGTTAGAAAACAAACAAAATTAACTCTAATTTATGCCAACGTATGACTTTAGGAAAGAGATAATAGATGATGTAATTCCTTAAAGCGGAATTAATTGATGACTGCTTGTCCAGTCCGTGGTTTATGCATCCTGCAGTCTGTTGCAGAGAAGCAAGAAGTTTCTGAGTAAAATTGTGTGAAAAGGAAGGGTCCCAGTAGTCCAGTTTCATCCCCAATTATAATTCTATTTAAAAAGTCTTCACAAATTTGTCGCCTGCACAATTTTAGCTTACGACTAACCAGCCTGGGAATCCATAGTGTTGACACTTTGCTCCGTTGCAAAAATCTTCAACTTTTCTGATGATTTCTTCAACTCGTGCTTTTGTATTTAAGTTTCAAATCACACATTTAACACTAAAAAATGTTAAACGATTCGAACCAAATTTCGTCATGTAGGATTAATTCAGTAAACGCTCGATACTATTATAACTAACATGTTTAATTACAGGGGCCTAGATTATTATCTTCGTATGTCCATTAAAACTAAAGAGTCGCCATCAACTAATCGTGTAGGCTGCGCTTTAGTGGATGAAGCTTTAAACGACCCGTTTACGGTTTATTGTTCGGTATCTTAATGTATTACCATTTATACAACTCACACAACATCTGAAGATTCACATTAAATGATGTGATAACTGCTCATTCATTTTAGGCTTGTTATTGTGGTAGATAGTCCGGCAGTTTTAGTAAATGGTCTACTATTATAATATGTATCTATAGCAAATATAACAATACTGGAAATAATAGACGATTTCCGCTACATTAAACACGATGTTAACGGTTCTTTAACCTTCATGTTAAGTCAAATGTGTAATTGACAGAAACTGTCCCAAGTTATTTGAACATCATAGTTAGTTTTTCTATTGTTGTAACCTTAGCAACACGAAAGATAAAGAAGGTTTGGCCAATGTAGTCCTTAATTCAAACTGAATCGATACAAATAGCATTACATTCATCAAAAAACAAAATTAATTTCGCACAATTTTATTCCAAACAATACCTATGTTCGTCGTAAACATTCTATTTTAAGATCCAAGAGATATTTCTAAAGTACGAAGGTGTTACAGATTTGATAATAAAAATCTCGATTTAAACAAACCTATTCGGAATGCTGAAATCCCAAATACCTGACTAATACATCAGATGGACGAATATTAAATGTATCTATAGCTTAATGCGCGTGAGCGCATGGAAATTTGTAATTGAAATGGGTCAAAAGAACTTTACAATTACACGGATGTATGTATCAACAGAGCTCAAGTCGGAGGCGTTTGGGACATGTCACACTAATAAATATATGATAAAGTAAGGTTCTGTTTGACGTAGGTTAGAACTTTGTGTTCGTCTGTATACATTATATTAATTAGAGGTAAGTTATACGGATGATTGAAGAGCACCTACTTAACAAATTAATGATGGTATCTTCTATATCGTGTAGGCGGTGAAGGTACAATGGTCATTCAAAAGGATTATTATTATCTACTTACGCGGTAGCATTTCAAAGGATGAGCATCCATAACAACCAGCTTAATACCTAAACAAAGTGATACCACAATAACAACTTTTCAAGAATAATATCAGTCGTATCTTAATATAAATGATCGCTTTTCACATTACCTTATCCTTATTTAATTATATGAGTCCTAGCACATACGACACGCTAACAACAAACGAATTTATTGACCTTTTTTAAACATTCAGTGAAAAGCACGCTTAACTCTACTTAATTTTGACAGATTGACAAGTTTAACACTGAATTCATAGATGGCGTAAGAATGGAAGGGTGCATAATTGTCTACTTGACACATCATCAAAATTCGATGTATGTAATATAATAATATATAAATAAATAATAAAATGAATAAAGGATTGAAATTTGGTTTGCAGACTCGTGAATCGAATGTTGAGTGGGTTATTGCCGGGATCGAATCCTCTATCCAGCGGTTTCCTGAGCCCACAAAACAGTTCGTTAGGGAGGCCTGCAAACATACTATTTCAAGAAATTTGAAATCCTATAAATCACCTCAGAAATCCGAAAACATTAAAATCATTAAAACTTTGCGGGAAAAAGATTGTTTTTATTTGAAAGCTGACAAAGGGAACAAGGTTGTTATTTTAGATAAAGAGGACTACTATGATCGGGTTTATGACCTGTTGAGTGGTGGTCCTTATAAGTCAATTTCAAAAAATCCTTTACCGAAAATGATTAGAGACGTCAACAATGTGTTTAAAAATTGTAACAACCTTCTTACTGCCGATGTTAGACGTAACCTACATGTTTCCAATCCTGTTATCCCTAAATTATATTGTTTACCTAAAATTCACAAACCTGGCAAGTCGGTAAGGCCAATTGTTTCGGCAATTGACGCACCGACTTATAAAGTTTCCAAATGGCTGACCAATGAATTTAATAATTTGCCAATACAGCAACCTAGTTTTGCAGTAAAAAATTCGTTAGAATTTATTAAAGAAATTCAAAATATTCAGTTGCTGGAGGTTGAAATATTAATTTCATTTGATGTTAGTTCTCTCTTTCCTAGTGCACCGATTCCAGACACCTTGACATACCTCGAGGACTTGCTTCAAAATAGTTTGAGTCAACAATGTGTGCAGGAATATATTCGCTTAACTGACATCTGTATGAAACAGAACATTTTTCAATTCAACGGGAGTTTTTATGAACAGTTGGAAGGAACGGCAATAGGTCGCCCTTTTTGGCTAACCATTTCATGAGCCGTTTTGAAAAGGACTTAGAATCTGAGAGCGAATACTTTCCTAGGGTTTGATTAAGGTATGTGGATGATATTTTCGCTATTTTTGACACTAATAAATGTAATATTGACGATTTTCTCAATAGATTAAATAATCGGTTCGAAACCATAAAGTTCACTTGTGAAAGAAAAGAAAACGGTCAGCTACCCTTTCTAGATACTTTAGTAATTAGAAATAACAATAGATTAGAGTTTGACGTGTATAGAAAGGAAACCAGTACACTTCGCTACATTCCTTCAGATTCCCATCATTGTGTTCAACACAAAATGGCAAGCCTGAATTTTTTGGTCCACAAACTTCTCACTTTTACCTTGAACAAGGCGAGGTATGAGAAAGAGCTTAAAATTATAAAAGATGCGGCTAAGTGTAATAGTTTCCAGCCTCAGCATATCTATAAGTTAATTAGGAAGTATAATTATAAGAAAACTGTGAAAGAATCTACGACTTTTCGAGAGGATGTTAAAGCTTCACCCGTTGTGACCCTCCCTTACGCTCCCTTTATCACTAAAGGTTTGAGTAAAATCTTCAAATAGCTAGATCTCAGAATAGTTTACAGTTCCTGGACTAGTTTACGAAATCTCATCGGTAACTATAAAGATAAAATACAACCTCTAGAAAAGTCAGCCTCAACTAGATTCAAAGAGCATATGGCTAATCTTAGATTTAATAGAATTGAGAAATCGAGCGTTGCCCAACACATTTTTGAAACAGATCACAACATCGATCATACGAATGTTAAATTAATTAGACAAATAAACAATTGTAAGTTTCTAAATGTTTTCGAAAGTTTAGAAATATATAAAAATAAGTCATGTGTAATGCACTGTGACAACGGACCTATACCGCATTCGTCATTGTTTTCGTTAATCGGAAATTAATGATGCGTATCGGATTGAGCGTGCATAACATTTAGGTTACCTGTATTTGTAGATTTTATTTTAATTTAGTTTTATTATCGCCTTGATAATGACAGCATTGCTGTTGAAACGCGTCGGTGTTTTAGTTAAAACTTGTTTGGTGTTTAGTGGGTTAAAGTGTTTAGTGTTTAATATAATAATAATTGACTGAGAAGGATTTTCTGCCCTCTCACCGATGAAATCTCAAGGTCTCCCTTCCTGGTGTTATTTCACAGAAAATTAGAACAGCGCCATTGTCAAACGTCGTATCTTTACCTGTAAAAGATAACTCCTCGTGGAAGTTGGAATTCAGTAAATTAATGTTTTAAAGAGATTTAATATGTCATGATAACAAAGATAAGCTGAAGAAGGATATTGACTTGGTAAGGGAGCAAGAGAATGGAGAATGGACAAATTAAAGTTATCAACTTTAGCCTGTCATCTAGCTAGCTGCTAAAGCAATTATGGTATTGTCAAAGCATAACGAGGAAATTCTCACTGGGATAATGATAAAAGACAAACAGTTTGAGTTCCGGAAAAAAACTTGTTTAAGACGGCATTGAAGACAAACAATCATCGATTCTCAAGTGTTAGATTTGATAAATTGTCAATAGAAAGATAAACACACTTCCTGATGTGGATCTTCTTTCACTTTAAATAAGTCTATCTGTAATTTATTACTCGCTGTAGTTGTTGTCTATACAACTACAGGAATAGGACGACAACCCTATTTGAAATATTTGAACAAAGAAGTAATCAAGAACGTCCAATCCACACGTTTATTTTTATGTACTTCCCATTTAGGTTGTTGCATAATATTTCTTAAAAATTACTTTTGCTATTTATTTGGAACACGATACAGATTTTTTTCAATTATATAGGCTGACCTGAACCCATACATTCTACTGTAATTTTGTTTTTTTTTTTTGTCGTATTCCAGGTGTACGTTCTTCTTCAAATTAAATGCAAATTTTCTAAAATCCAATTTATGAAGAATCAGAAAGAAGATACTCTCTCTGCAAAATTTAATAAACGATTTGTCTTCAACATTTATTTCCCATCCGAGTCAGACAAGTCAGTACTTCACAATCAGCACCAAATTCTGAAGATTATATTCTCGTATAAGACAACGAGAGAGAGAGAGAGAGAGAGAGCAGCCCCAGCAGTGAAAATGGACAAGCATGTAATTAATACACATGCAGAAGATACGGGCCGATGCAGAAGATTAATTTGCAATAGCCTTAATCAATTATTTTAAATTTAAAGGTAACTTTGAAAATACAAAAAAATATGTGTTATTAAGGAATGATGAAGTGATGAGCAGAAAAAAAGAGAAAAGTTCCGATAGACTTAGAAATTTTGAGCAGCCAATAAAGGAAAGAAAATAAAATCCAGATAAAGCCTAAAAAAAAGAGAAAGAGGGACCCAATCAAGAAACCGACACAAAAGATGAAACTATCAAATGTTCGAAATACCTTTTTCTTCTGTGATCAAGAACCAATCAAGAAATATCAGGCCGGTTTGTCATCATCATCAATCGTTTCTTTATGGTCTTCGTAGCAATTCTCCAAAATTTCCTCAGCTATTTTTTGTCCTCTTTCTTCATTTTTTTCTTTTGAGTTATTTAATACATTCTAGACAAGAAAGCTTGGCACATTGTTCAAACCCACTTTGAGCATCTTTAGAAGTTTTAAACCAAATTTTCTATAAACCTCAGCAAATCATTTGCTCACTTGAAATGGAGTAAAAACTCTGCTTGGATGGTTTTCAAGCCATATAGTCAGTTCTTAGTTATATAAAATATCAAATAATCTAAAAACGGTTTTTTTAATGTGGTGGGTGCTTAGTTGCAGTGACTCCATAAACTGTATCGCTTGTCTGGCTATCATTGCAACTCTCGCGGTGTAATTTTTGTGTGTGCATGTTGTGTTCAAATGGCTTTGTGACAGCATCATATCGCCTTTTATGATGCCGCGCTGTTAATCACTTTGCTCCCAACAGCGAATGGCAAGTCGATCCGGGATTAAACTCTCTGAAAAAATGTCACCGTCCCTCCAGAGAATTGAACCCCGGCGCCTATCGTCCTCTCACAACGATAGTCAGCCGCCTAACCACTGCGGCCATCGACCCGTTTAACATTACATCAGATTATTCTGTTGTTTAATCCAAAGCTTCTGTTTAGATATGTACATGTGAGTATTTCACAAAATGTTGAAGCCATTTCAAAAAAAAAGTTCTCCAACCATCATCAATTTTGATTTCAACCTTTTTCTTGCAACGATTAATGTATTCAATTGTTATTCCAAATAGAGTTATTTTTAAAGCCTGTGTGGTTTTTTTTAAATTTTTTTTATGTGTGGTGGGTGCTTAATATATATATAGATATAGAAATTTTTTAAATTTTTTATTCAGTGGCGTCCGTACAGGATGTGGACTAGATATTTTTAGAGAAATATTATGGACGCCGCTGCTTTTTCTTAAAATAAAAATTATTTTTAAAATCTCCATTTATTTTAAGGTAAATTTGAATTCCTGTTTTTTTTTTCGTCCGACGAACGGTTTCCGATCAAAAAATAAATATCATTAAATGGGCATAATCATTGCTATGCACCTATAATCATTTTGGAAAAGGAGGCTATGAACTTTGTTGTCAAGGAAACAATTGCAATGACGAAATAATTAGATAATACCAAACAGTTTTGACAGATAGTTATTTAAGTACACGAACATTGTAAATTAAAATCGTAATATCTTTAAAACGTATAAGTATCATGGTAAATTTCACAAATGCTGAGTTTGCTGATATGCACTACTGGTACGGGCTTGCTGACGGGAATGCATATAAAGCCAGACGATTGTACCAGGAGCGGTATCCAAATAGAATAGTTCCGGATGCCCGAACGATATCAGGAACCCACAGAAAGTTATGTGAAATGGGATCTTTTCAACCGAAACCGAAGAAGCTGTTTTAAATTCAGTGGAACAAAACCCTGAAATGAATACCAGACAAATTGGAAATATTTTAAATATTACTCATATCCTAGTCTGGAGAATGATTTTTTCATGATTTTTTGTTATATTCCTATCATATTCAGCGGGTCCAGGCCCTACTTTCTCGGGATTTTCCATTATGTATAAATTTCTGCCAATGGTTTCTTCAAATGGTTACCGAAAATCCTGAGTTTGACGTCGAAATTTTATTCACTGACAAAACTAATTTTTCCAGGAACGCAATCAGAAATTTTCATAACAATCATTTTTGGGCTGAAGAAAACCCACATGCCATCAAAACCAATTTTCGGTAAATGTTTGGACTGGAATTATTGGTGATTATTTAATTGGGACTTATTTTCTACCAGGCCGATTGGACGGAAACGCATATCGTCAGTTTCGTTCGTATTTTAATCCGTCATCCTATGTGGTTTATGCGCGATGGTGCACCTGCGCATTTCAGTCTCCATAGGAGCGGGAATTTTTAAATCAATTTTATAGAAATCGCTGGATAGGGCGGGGAGGAACACGGTCGTGGCCACCTAGATCCTCAAATCTAAACAGTATAGATTTTTTTCCCGTGGGGACACCTTAAGACTTTGGTTTATAGCACCCCAATACACACTGAAGAGGAGTTGAAAAATCGCATAATACTTTGTTGTGACACTATCAGGAATACTCCAGGAATTTTTCAAAGAGTATGAGACTCAATGAGGAAAAGAGCTGAAGCATGAATACTTGCAGGTGGTGGACACTTTCAACAGCTAATCTAAATTATAAAAAATGTCTAGGAAAATATTAAAGTTATGATAAAAAAACGAACTTTCCTTCATAAAATTACGTGAGGATTGACATCCTTAAGGATCAGCACCTTATTCTGAAACACCCTGTATATTGTAATCTCTAGGAACTTAATAGAAATACAATTTAATATCTGGTTATTGCTTGAACTTTCGTTTCCTTGATTAATTAAAAATTTTTATATAGTTTGACATTTTAAAACAAATTCTAACAACTTACTTCAAACTAGACGTTAATCTAAATGCTTTTTGTAAGTTTTTTAAGCAGTTTTACATTTGTATAATTTGTAATTTTGTATAATTAATATAATTTCCTGAAGAAGTCGCAGAATTGTGAGGAAATATCGAAAATAAAGATTTTTATTATTAAAGGACCGAAAAGCAGCAAAAGGACAGCAAAATTAGGAACAATTGAGGTTATACATAATACATAATACACATTGTGGCTAAAAATACTTTATTAATAAATATTAATAACCTATAAACACACCTCTGAGCAAAAATTAGCAAATTTAGAAAAGGGGGATTTCCCCGATCACAACCTTTATCAGTAACTTATTCTGAGAACTGTTAATTTATTTGCAAAATGTATACCATCAGTATTTTCGTTGAATTCATTGATACATGTTCAGTTATTGGAAAATTTACTCTTTAAATCAGTTTAATAATTGTCAATGATATTACATGAAAATAACATATGGCACTCCTACTAAATATGTGCGTTATTAATCTGTAAGCCGAAACAGTAACCAACTGGTAACCTATAATATATGAAGTGAATTACTACGATAATCCGTAGTATCATAATTCATTTTATGTATATTGTAGATAGCACGGTGGGCAGCAATAAAGCATATTCAACAATATTTGAATAATACTCGAAATAATATTTTACCTGGTTATAGTTATATTTCTACAATCAACATGAAAATCCATTACATTTCTATTCTATTCAACTACGTCTAATAAAGTTTATAAATAGTCTGTAATTAAAGATATAAGTAGCGTTTCATTAAGTCTTTCCAATCTACACAATTGGCAATATAAAAAGGAGAACTCTACTTTCCAAGTTTATATTCCAATTAATTCGCCCTGCAATTCCCAATCTAACAAACCCATTACAATTCTGCTAATTCGAATACAATTACCTTGTTGACGTATATAAAATGAATATTCATCCGACGCAAACAAAGTAATCTCGTATCTCGGTAAAGAATAGTGTAATAACGAGATATTATGCAGATATTATCAGCGACTTGCAAATTCGAGCTTGAAGCTTTCGGGGAGATCGATATGATATAACCGGAAACAAATAGACGAAAGGGAACAACGTCAGAATAGGGGATGCATTAATAACGGCTCTTCTATTTAAGGGACAGATGACAGTTCAATGTCGAGAGAGGACCGACGTGCAATTCTCGTGGTCCGTTTCGATTAAACGAAAGAACGAGGAATAGGTTAGCTCTTTTTATTTAAAGTAAATCTATATATATTATATAGGCGTATATATCAATAAACATTGGCTCAATATGTTGAATCAGCGACAAAAATCCTACGAGAAATTGGGCACTAAGTATTCAGTAGTTGAGAATATACGTATTAATAATATATCTTCTGTTTAAATGTATTCAGCTCTCCTTAATACGGATAAATGGTATTATAGGGTGTTATTTCAAGTGTAAACTAATCTAGGGAAAATCACATTTATTGTCTTGTGCTTGCAGGGCGTGAAATATTATACATTATACCTAATTTGTAGTTATAGATGAATAATTTTGATGTTAAGAATTAGAGTAGATTCTGATGTAACACCCTTGAAGAGTTCTGAAGTTCCACTGCAACAAAAAGAACAATAATTGAAAACGTAAAATCAACCAAGCCTTCATGAGAATCTCACGACCTGTCGCATACAACTATTTAATAAAAACAGATAGAAGACTACAGACACGCCGCGAATGATACTCTTACGAAAGGGAACACTTTTCAATTCTCTCTCACCTGAATCGTGCGTCAGTGGCTAGTATATTTTCTGTACAGTAGCATCGGTGAATTTGATGAATCTGCCGAATTAATAAAATCTGAAACGGCACAAATTAAACGACAATAGATAATTTGGATATAATCAAATTTAATATTCAGGATAACAGTATTTCGGTAAAACCTGTATAAATTTTTTGTATAGTGGATGGAAAGATTTGTAGCACACAATTAGAGGTTTCATCACAAACATGTTATATGCGTTTAGTAGCATTTTGGAAACCTTTAATCTCTCTCAGACTGTATTTGATGCTACTACAATATCCTCAAATATCTAGGTCTTGCACTAGATAATAAACTTCTCTGGAACAAGCACGAATTAAAAGTAACCAACAAAGCCAAAAGAGCCCTAATGGTTTGTAGAAACTTCGCAGGGAAAAATTGGTGATGTAACCCAAAAATTCTGCACTGGATTTACACTGCAATAGTGAGACCAATCATCACCTATGGAGCAGTGGGTTGGAGCAAACGTGCCAGTCTGACCACAACGAGAAAAACCACATACAGACTGATGGGAGAAGGCCCCATCAGGCAGAAATCAAAAATCCTACAGGAGATGATCCATTGTGGGACATAGCCCGCGATGGGATGTCGAAGAAATTCAACCTCGGAAAAAACTTCACCACGAGGCTAGGTTTCAGAAGCGACTGGAATCAAAACACCATAAAGGAACTGAACAAGAATGCCATATTATGGTATACAGATGCCTCTAGGACAACTGGAGGGACTGGAATCGGAGTATATGAGCCCAGAACCAAATACTCTGAAAATTTAGGAAAGTTTCCTAGCATCCTTCAGGCGGAAATACACGCTATAGATAGATGCGTTCGATTTAACCTAGAAATTAAGTATCGGAAACAGGAGATTATCATCTTGACCGATAGTCAAGCAGTCATCAAAACGCTGAGTTCCTATACAATCAGCTCACAAATGGCTTGGAACTGCCTGTCTAAGCTAAACGAGCTAGGCAGGGAAAATAAAGTCATTCTCATGTAGGTGCCGGGACACACCGGATTAGAAGGAAACGAGGAAGCTGATAAACTTGCAAAAAAAGGGAGCGAGAGCATCTCTCTTGGGCCCTGAACCTTTTTGCGGGATTAGTCAGAGTACAATATTAGAGAAACTAAAAAGAGAAGTTGATCAAAGGAAAACCAAGCACTGGTTTGATCAACATGGAATGAGACAAGCGAAAACGACTCTGGGAACCTATAACCAGAACAGATTCAATGAACTCATTACCATGAGCAAGGACAAACTTCGCTTACTGACAGGAATCCTATCAGGTCACTGTCGGCTCGTCCGAAGCCATATGAAAGCAATTGAGCTAGCAGAGACAGCAGAATGCCGTTTCTGCGAGGAGGAAGACGAAACTTCCATACATATCCTCTCTGAGTGCGTAGCACTATGTAATTCAAGGGCCAGGCACCTAGGATCTTATGAAATAGAAGTGGGAGATCTGCCAAAAATCAAGCCATCCCACATTCTAAATTTTCTAAAGCAGATAGGCCTAGCAAGCCAGCTATGAAGACGAGAAATCCTCAACCTCACAGCAAGAAAGGGGCACACAATAGACCTTTCAGGTCGCAGTGCGATTGCGGAAGGCACTTTCCCAGAACTACTTAAAGCTTCCTCAATTAAGCCAGTCCATAAGAAAGGAGACGTGGAAAATATTAATAACTACCGGCCTATTTCCTTAATTATCTTGCAGCAGCATAGTTTTAGAGTAGGTAAATCTACTATTACGGCTCTATTGGAAATACGTAATATTACTGCAAAACATTGAAAACAAACTCTATCCTATCGGAATTATCTGCGATTTGACGAAGGTATTTGAATGTGTCAAGCATAGCTTGTTGGTCAGTAAACTGCATTTGTTGGGCTTTAGATGGAAGGTTTCTGACTGGATCGTATCGTATTTATCTGGAAGAATTCAATTGGTTGAAATAGAAGTCAAAACCATGAGCGAGAAGAAAAAAGTTTAGATCTTCATTTTTACCATCGTCTATTGGCGTTCCGCCAATTTGCTATGCTGACGATACCATACTTGAAAAATGTATAATTGGTTTTGTGCAAACGGACTTTCTTTCAATTTGAGCAAAACTAAATTCATATTATTTCACACAATTCAAAAGAAAATTAATTCATATCCGAACATTCGTACAATGAACAATGTAATTTCGAATACAAGGACGACCAAATTGTTGGGCACCACATTTACTTCCAATTTAAAGTGGGACGAGCATTGCTTAGTTTTAATATCTAAATTAAATAAAGTGTTGTTTAAAATTAGATGTTTAAAAAGTTCACGGAAAGACTGGATTGTGTTTTAACTGAATACTTTATATATTATTTATTTCTTTGAAATAAGCAAATATAGTATTCACAAATTTAGTTCCAAAAATTTCTTTAATTTAACGAAGTTTATTTGAAACAAATAAATTTGGTTAAAAACTACAAATAGATTTTGTTGAAACCATTGTTTTATTTGTTTACCATTACGTTAAAAAAGTATTTTACCGAATTATTTTGTTGCGTCACGTAAATCCTTTAACAAAATAATTTGTTTGCTAATAACAAATTTTGATTTAGTATTTAGTTCAGTATATCCTTAACAAAATATATGCCAACAAAATACATTTGGTTACTGCAAACAGCTCGGGTTTTCCGTGTATTAACACCTTAAGAATTGTTTACTTTTCTGAATTTCGATCTCAGCTATTATATGGAATATTTCTGTGGGGAAGTTCCTCATCAGCTGTTAAAGTATTTATTAAACAAAAAAGTGCTACCAGGGCTATATCGTAGGATTACAAGCAAAAGGCACTAAGTCAACGTTTTGTGAAAATGTGTTTCTCATTCATCTCATTCATCATTTACGTTACGCTAAAACGCCCTAAATTAAAAATAGAGATACAGTTGAGGTACTAAAATATTGGCATTGTTGGCCAAGGATGAAGTACAACGGATAAAAACGCCGGGTGAGCAAAAATGTGGTTTTAATTTCTGTGTTTAGGTTAGGTTTATGTTTTGTATTTTTAATTCCGTGCAAATGGCATTAGGTCGAGGTAAAGAAAGTCTTTGACAAAAAAACTTTATCTTCCAGAGTATTCACAACTGCCGGCAAAATACGGTAACTTGTCAAATCGTAACATAAGTCCTCCGATAAACAATAGTCACTACAATATGGAATGTTCTTATGGTGCTAACGGAAATACTCAAGTAAAAATACTCGAACGAAAGAATAAAGACATTTCCGTAAGAAAATTTGTTGTACTTTACTATTGAAAATGTGAAATATATTATTTTTTGTAGACGGTTGTAACCTACAATGAAACTACTGAATTACCTGAACTGCTTCCTTTAAATAATTGCACAGAAACCATTAATAGTCCTGCTTTATATCAAACAGCACATGATGAAGAAGGCAGTGATTTGAGTAATTGTGACGATAAGTGATTTTTCTGACAGTTTAAGTTCAAGTCTTGAAATAGAAGTTCAAAATACTAAGCAAGAGGAGCCGTCGGCAGAACAAGCAGAAGCTACAAAAAAGAATAAATAATAATGGCGGAAAGCGAAACAAGAAATATGGAAAAAACACAAAAATAGAAAGTTGAGAGATGAATGCCTTCCATATGAAAATTATAAAGGGATTAAACAAGCTCCGAAACACCTCAAGCAGATAGATTATACAAAATGCAAATTTCATTGTACCTACCTACTGTCATTATATGAAAGAAAGAAAGATTTTATATTATACAACGTTTCAGTCTCCATTCCCATGACAAGACGACCTCGAAAAGAAAATGCAAAAAGAAGAAAAAATGCAAAAAAGTATTATTTTAGCAAAAATTCGGAAAAATACAAATGTGTAATAATGTCATTATGAAAACGCTTTGTATATCAAATCGTTGAATCCTATCGGCATTTAAAGAGAAAGATGAGTTAGGGCAATAAAACCAAAGAAGAGGTCGTTGCTGCAGTAAGAGCACATATGGAGGGTTTTCCGACCGTGGAGAATCATTACACACGGAAATGCACGCAAAAAAAATACTTGGACAGCACTCTATCAATAACTAAAATGTATAGCCTTTATAAAGAACAGTGTAGAGATCGAGGGGATACTGAAATTGTAAGCTTAATAACATATCGAAGGATTTTTTGCAATGAGTACAACCTTTCTTTTTTCCATCCCAAAAAGGACCAATGTCTCACTTGTGTCAACTATCACCAAGCTAGTGCTGACGTGAAAGTTAGTTTGGAAGAAGAATATAAAGCACATCTACGAAGAAAAGACCAAGTAGCGGAAAAAGCTGATAAAGAAAGAGCTGAAAATGATAACTCGTTCATGTCGGTTACCTTTGACTTGCAAAGTATACTCTAAATTGAACAGGTGTAGGGGTATTCGGGCCAGGAACCAAATACTCAGAGCCGATGGGAATATACCCCAGTGTCTTCCAGGCAGAGATTAATGCGATTGGAAGATGTGCTCAGGTGAATCTTGACAGGAACTATCGGAAGGAGAATATTGCAATCTTCTCCGACAGTCAGGCAGCCTTATTAGCGCTGAGTTCTAACACCATCAGCTCCAAGTTAGTTTGGGAATGCCGGGATAAACTAAACAACCTGGGCAAAGAAAACAAAGTTGCATTGTGCTGGGTACCAGGACACACTGGAATCAGTGGCAATGAGAAAGCTAATCTATTAGCAAAGGAGGCCGCCACAACATCGTTTGTGGGACCAGAACCATTCTGTGGAATAGGAATGAGCACCTATAAGAAAGAACTTAAAGACAGGGAAGAGGACGTTAGAGCTTCCCTCTGGCACAATCTTTCTGGTCTGAGACATTCCAAGGTATTCCTTGAAATTTCAACAAGCAGAGAGCAAAAACCATGCTAGAACTAAACAGGAACAGATTACGCATTCTCACAGGTTTCCTTACAGGGCATTGTCACCTCGGGGAGCACATGAAGAGAATAGGTCTGAATCAGAATAGCGACTGCAGGTTCTGCGGGGCGGAAGATGAAAGTCCGGAACACCTGATATCCAACTGCACAGAAATTGAAGAAATTCGCGCCAACTATCTTGGCAAAGGCGTTATTGACGAGGAAGAAATACCCTCTCTGAAACCATCACATCTGTTACAGTTTATTAAAGCCCTCAGGCTGGATGGGGAGCTTACCAACAGCTTACACCTCATGTAAGGGGGCACAATAGACCCACGGTCGCGGTGCAACATCACCCTTATATCTAAATCTAAATCTAATACTCTAAATTCCGCCATTTGAGGCATCTTTGACTTATTATATGCAAAAACTAATTATGTATAATTTGACGGTATAAAATTGACTAATGAACGAAAATAATAGTACTCATTCTTATAATTATATAAACAGAAATTATAAAATTCATTTGGCGAAACGTAATTTAAAATTAACTTCGGACAGTCCAGATACACTTACTCTTAAAATTTATAATAAGCTTCCAAACAACTGGGAAGTTTTTATTCAAAAGAAATTTAAGAGCACTCTAAAGCGTAAGTTGGAATCTAGATGCTATTATTTACTAAATGAATTTTTTGAGGACGATCTAAATTCATAATGTTTGTTTGGTCTCCTCTTTTTCGTTGTTTATATTGTGCTGGTGGGTAGCAGTGTTTTTAGATACTATGCTTGTTTTTCTGTATTGACTTATTTCAAACTTGTTGGCTTACGAAATAAAATTTATTATTATTATTATTATTATGTAAGTGGTAGCACTCCAAAAGATATGAATAATCCTGTAAAACTAGGAACAAAAGTAGATAATCATGAAAGTTATGAATTTGGATTGTCACCATTATATGCTAAAATTCGAACGTTTGAATGTTTGCTTCACATTTCATATCGACTGGCAGTAAATAAGTGGAAAATTTGCAGTAAGAATGTAGAAAAGAAGGAAAAAGTAGAAGAAAGGAAAAAGTTAGTACAAGACCAATTTTGAACTAAAATGGGCCTTCTTGTGGATATGGTCAAAGTGGGTTCTGGATGTACGAATGATCGATGGTAATACAACTCGACGTTTTTTTGAAAATTCAAAATTATCCCCATCAATAACAAGTGTAGATGAGACCCTAATTACTAATTGATCTGTCTTGTTGCAAGTTATTTCCTCTCACTACGAAATTGATGAAGTCGCGTTCAACAACTATACAGGAAAAACTTTATCGAGATATTTGGGCTTCTACTCATGGTATTATATGCCTCTAACCGTACATAAATTGCTTGTGCACAGCTATAATATAATTAAGTACGCTTTACTACCAATTAGACAATTATCGGAAGATGCGCAGGAATGTCATCACAAAGAAATTAATCATCCACACACTCTCATATACATCCGACCCATTAATAGCTATCGTAAAAAGAATATGAAACCACTGAAGAAGCTGAAGAATTATCCGTAGAACATATGTAGGATAGATAAATGCAGTCTGTTCCATTTCAGTTAAGTTTTCTGCATTTTGCTGAATGCCATGTTAATGAATATGAAAACACTCGACCGGTTTATTGGGAGCACGATATGTCAAAATGACTTATTGTAAATCAAGATTTGCCCAGTAGTGCAGTTTTTATATTTCTAATTTTTTCGGACAATCCTACATTTTCGTAAAAATCAAATTTTCTCTCTCTATGTTATACTTTTTGAATCACCCTGTATAATTGTAAATAATTTTAAAATGTGCTTCTTAACACTCTGTATATGTGACTAAAATCTTAAAGTGATAGTTTTAGCGTTTATGTATCATAGACTGAGGGACTATTCGTAACACCCTGTATAATACGAAATATGTATATTTCGTTTCAGAATTGTCAATATTAAGCATATTACGTCAGTTTACGCGCAACAGTATGCATCTTTAAGTAGTAATACGTAATTAATGTAGGTAGGTACAATATCATGTAGACTTATTTTTGTCCAGCTAGATTCTTAATCTGGTCCACTGTGCGACCGCTGTGTGTCTGGGAAACTCATCGAAACGGGGAACTGGGATACCGAAAAGCACAGTCTATCGAATTGTGATCGAAGATTTGAGCAAACAGAAAGCCTCTGCACGCTTCGTGCTGACAGACGAGTAAAAAAATTGGAGAGTTCAGCATTGCAAAAACAAAAATGTCTCAAAGAAATCTGGCAAGCATGTCAGCTATTGTAACTGGTGATGAAATGTGTTATTTTCAAATTTTCAATGCGAGCCAAAAACAAAACGTCAGAAGTCAGCAATCGATTCAAAGGCAATTGTTTGCAGTAAAATCGTCCCAGAAGGTCAGACGGTCAACGTAGAATATTATCTGGGTGTTCTACAACGAATGTGGGACAGATTTCCACGAGTTCGACAGGAATATCCAAAGCCAGACAATTGATTTTTGTCGTCATCACACAAAGCTGTCATGGTATATGAATCCTTTGACCACAAAAGGCATGATTGTTATCGATCATCCACCGTATTCACCTGATTTGGATCTGTGCGACTTCTGGCTATTTTTCAAATCGAATTTGGTGATGAAAGGTATCTTCATCTTCAACCGCCATACTAAAGGCCATGACACAACATAACAGATAAATTTATTCGGTACAGCACACGACGTGGCAGCTCTATTAATCATGAAGAAATCTATTTAATTATCTTAATAAGAATAATAATTTTCTGCGAGTAATTAGCTTCGAAATGAAAAACATTTACACTTAAACTTCAAGCAGAGATTTATTGTTCAGTTGGAATAAATCACGTTACGTTGATTGGTTTTAATTTAAACTTTTTTCAATTTAAAGTGCTCGAAGAGGAAGAAACGAAATAAGTTTCCTACTACACAAAATCTACTAAATCAACTTTTAGAAACTGTTTATTAAAAACAACTCCAGAAAGAAGTTACGTAACAATCTTTATCCATTCGTTTTCCCGTCCTTCCCTCTTATTTTATTCCGAAAGCGATGAAAGTTTCATTAGTCGAACGTAATGCATCCCTTTTCTTGGAAGAACTGGTTCTAACCTGTCACTTACCTGTCATTCGTCATATTAATACGATATGAAAATGCGGTTGTTGAAGCATGTATGTACTTTACTTGCTACCTTCAAGAAGTTGACGTGTGGGAGTAAACAAACGCGAGCTAAAACGTCGGAGAAGTTTATGCAAGAATTCGCGGGGAATCTCGCGAATTCAATTTTAAAGTTCCCCTATACAACTTAATATTATGTGGAATTCAACTTTCTTACTTTAACCGTCGTGTAACGATGGAAAGCAGTTAAGTGTTACGAGTTTATCGTAATAATATTTGCGGATCTGCGTATATGTAGCTATATACATTCGTAATTGTGTTTGGTGG
The DNA here is from genome assembly GCA_023690525.1 of Holotrichia oblita. Classification (NCBI taxonomy): domain Eukaryota; kingdom Metazoa; phylum Arthropoda; class Insecta; order Coleoptera; family Scarabaeidae; genus Holotrichia; species Holotrichia oblita. The sequence goes on along the minus strand of CM043020.1, from coordinate 99,391,584 downwards.
TTTGACAGTTTCTTCTTTGTTAATTTCTTCGCGTTTACCTCGAGGGTATTAGATATTATGTGTATCTTTGGAAATATTAAAGTAACATGTGAGAATATTTGGCTCGTTTAGTAAGAATATATTTTTCTATTTTGTGTTGGTAAAAAAGCTCAGGTAAGTTAACTAAAACGATTTAGTCGAGTAAATCCATTTGCTTCTATTTTTTCGGTCGACTAGCATTCCCTCACTATTTATAAACAGCCACTAAACACGTATGAACGCGTAAATTTAGTTTAGTACATTAGCAATTCATAGTAGTAACAAAAATGTCGGGGCAATGGAGTGAAGACACTACTGTCAAGTTTGTTACTGAATATGTCAAATATGAACCGTCAATCCCATCACCCGAAAATTCACCACAAGAGTCAGTTAATATTTCTTCACCAACTCCATGCACTACAAATAAAAGACGAAGACTAACACAGTTTAAAACAATAAATGGATAAACTAAAAGGTATCAGTGAATCTGTTAATACCACAGTGGAAGAAAACGAGTTTGAGATTTTTGGAAGAAATATTGGACTTCAATTAAAATCAATGCCATTAGAAAATGTTTTGAAGGCTCAACAATATATCCAAACGTATTTGAATAAGACTTGGTTGCAACTTATTACAAACCAGAACACGGTAGAACCTTTGCAATGAATTAGCAGTTCTCCTTATTCATCAGAATGGTATTCTTCCCTGTCTTTATTGTCCTCTGGAACTGAAGATAGCACCGCCACTCTCATTGAGTTACATGCAAGTGATCAGAGTACTCAGGAATATGAAACAAATACAGTAGACTCCCGTAAGTTCAGCCACCTCGGCACTGGACTCTAGGCCGAACTTTAAAGTGGATTGTTTGTAAGGATCTAGCAAACACAAAACACTTGCACATTCTGTAGAATACAACACAGAGGAACACTCTGACATATATTTACCACACATGAAAAGACAGAACGTTACAAAAACACTACAAAAGAATGTATACTTACTGTAGGCCTAATAAAATTTAAAAATATTACAGTACATTGGTGGTTTGGCTTCTTAAACACTTCTCAACTTTCTTTTCTAATAATTTTTTATGTGCAAAGTCATGCCACTTTTGAATAAACATTACATCGACGGCAGTTGCTTCTTTTTGCTGTTCGATGTAGGTAGCTGCCAGTTGCAAAGCTGTTTTGCCTTCAACGTGGCTCATTTTATTTTCTTCATCTTCCTCTTCAATCTCAGCAGCATTCTGCGTCGTTATCCTTCTCATTTTCCTGGCGAATGACACACTCGGCGATTTCGTCGTCGTTCAAAACCTCGTTGTCTAGCTCCTTTTCAAAGTTGATCAACAATGGGACCACAGTTCGGTAGTTGCTGAAAGTCGTGCAATAGAGCTGCATTGTCATCAGGTGCGTTAACAAGAATGCTATTTGGCTCATCTGCTGTTGTATTTTTTTGGTCAATCTTATCTTCTATATTTGGCCAAAGTTTTTTCCAAGACTTTATAAACATCCTTCATATTAACTGACTTCAGCACTTTTAAGAGGTCTAAGCTGTTATCAGCCTCCAGTTTGGGAAGAACTTCAGAAAGTAGTTTCCGGCGATATTTCCTCTTGAAGCACTCAATGACCCCTTGGTCCATCGGCAGTTTAATTTCTTTTTCATCGTCACACTGAATATCTTCTTGGCGAGTAGGCACATTGTCAAGAAGTAGAAGTGCATTGATGGGCAGTTTTGATTTTGTCAAATGTATTTTCACTTTGGGAACGAATTCGCAGACGAATCATTCCCTGAACAAATATGTGTCCATTCACGCTGATTTCTGCGATCGATAATACACTGGGAGAGTTTCCATGTTTATGTTCTTAAACGCTCTCGGTTTTGCTGCTTTATCAATGACAAATAGGGGTATCTTGTGAGTCCCCGAGACAGAACTCAAGGCGACTTTAAACCCTGCAGCAGATGTTTCTTGCGGGGTGGCAAAGGTTTTTGTAGGCAGGAGTTTAAAATTTAACCCAGTTTCGTAGATGGGCTCAAGTTTTCATAATCGATGATTTTTTAAAATTTTGCAGAAAAATTGGTGTCCGCTGTTGGGTCTGCTGACAGCTTCTCACCACAAACTCTAATAAAGTGGCCTCCGTGTCCCTTTTTCCATCGGGAGAGCCATCCCTCACTAGCCGAGAACGCCGTTTCTGGTTGAAGCCATGAGTGCAAGATCATAGCTTTTTCATTTAGGATTGGTCCAGTGGTTGGTGAAGTAGTAGTAGGATTGGTGATGTGTATTCAAAAATGCAATAATACAGAGGATGTTCCATTAAAAAAAAGTGACTTTCATCGATGTGAACTTGGTTAAAATGAACGTTAATTTTGGACGACCCTGTATAAATTATGATAAATTTTAGGACGTAAAATTGGATGAATACTATTTCGGCTAATAACATGCCAAATATGAGATCTTCAGCCGCAATGCCTTCAGAAATACAGAATTTTGAACATGAAGTTGGCCCTATAGTTGAAAAAAATTGAATAATTCAAAAACGGCTGATTTTTGACATAAGCTGTCTTAGTAAGGAAGTGGTACAATGGCGCAGATAATTTTGTAGATAAGTTCAGATTATATCAGTTATAATTACAAGTTTTCAGAAATGTCGAATTTCAAGAACATCAAAACGTTCTAACGAACCAGTTCCGTGAATGACCCTGTATAGTACGTATGTATATTGAAGAAAAACGCTTAAACGGGTTAAAGATGTATGTTATGAGTATTTGTCGAATTTATGGATGTTTATGATTGGATAATCTCATTTTCTTAATTCACTTCCATTCAAGTCATCAAGTGTCAAAATGTAGTGACATTTGTCATTTTTTTTTATTTGTACAGGTAATTGTTGATACTGATCATTATTGATACTGGTCATTATTCATACTGGTCATTATTTATACCGGCAATTATTTATACAGCTTATTACGTTTTACTAAAACGGACAAGTCGAAAAATATTTGTGATATAGAACAACTGTTTCACTCACTTAACGCTACAGAAGCTTGAATTGCTTCTTTCCAATATTTTAATTTATGCTATGTCTACGTATATGCTTTTATTTAATGCTATGTTATTGTACGAGCGACGAACTAAGGTAACACTCAGCAGGTAGTAAGCCGGCCTTGCGGCTCTTTGGAATAAAGTATTGAGCGCAAGGTATTTCTCTATCTAGCCGTGCCTGGGTACCTTTGAAGGTCACTGTACGTATGTACTTAACTTTCCAGATTTTTAATTTTCCAATTTCTTGCATTTTCATCCCTTTCGACGTTTTCGATCTTTTTGACATTTTCGTGTTAAAAATGTTTAAAACGTTAAAAAATGTCGGAAATTTCGGTGAAATTGAAAATGTTACGTCTAAAAATGGCGGTAATCTCAAAAACGTCAAAACTGTCGGAGAAAGTGTCTAAAAAGCCCCATAAAAATCCACAAATGCATGAAGTGCTTACCTATTCTTTTTCTTTGCAATGTGTATTAGATGTAAAATAAGTTAAATTAAACTAAATTAAAAAATATCGTATTACCTAAGCAATTTTTTTAAAATTTCGAAAATGTCAAAACTGTCAAAAATATTGACAATGTTCACACATCTAAACTACCAAAATGTCTGAAATATCGAAAATATAACGAAAGTGTCGAAAATATCGTGAATGTCAAAATATCTAAAATGTCGAAAATGTCAAAAATATTGACAATGGCGGAATTATCAGAACTGTCAGAAATTTCTGAAATAGAAAATATTGAGAGTGTAGAAAATGTCAAAGCTGTCAAATGAGGATGTGATAATAGTACATATAAAAAACGTGTTTCATAAAGCACTTTCTTTAATACACAATTTTGAAACGTTATTTTTGAAAAAAACTCCATCAACTACACTTACGAATTCTACGCGAATTACCTGTTAACTTTTAAAATCTCCAAAACAAACTCTTTGCTCCCACGTTTCCTTCCGGACGGCTGTGCGTAAATTTATTATTAGAAATGAATCAAAACGGTTTACAATGATATAAACACAATCATCAATGGAACCGTGATATTTTTGGATGTGCGTGTTTCGAATTCCACCGTTCGTAATATTATTTCGTAATTAATCAAACGCTCCCGCTTAGTATCCGGTTCGAATTTATGCGTTTTGTATTAGCTTTCGGCGAATATAATATCTCGATGGATCTCTCTGCTGTCAATTCGTCGGTTATGTTTTTCCTTCACTGTTTTATTAGGTGTTGTTTGGATTTGATGTATGTATATAGGTACTTCAGGTATTGTTTACTTGATTTAATATAAATTTTCAATACCGGGAAAAAATTCGAATTGGAACGAAAGTTTTTGTGTGAATGTTTTTAAAACGAAGTCGATCCAATTTTAGAAATTAGATGAGTGTTACAGGTTTTAAGACCATTTCCTGACAAGTTGAAAAGTTTTTCAAGGTTGTTTTAGGTTTGTTCTATATTGTGCCAAAATTTTGCAAAATAAAATTAATAATTAATTGAAAACACATGACTTCAGTTCTCTTGAATATTGTTCCAAAGTTTTGATCAAAGTATTGTTTTAAAATAAAACAAACATAAAATTATGTACATATATAAATAATGACCAGTATGAATAATAACCTCTATGAATAATGGCCAATATGGATAATGACCAGTAAGGATAATGACCAGTCACTACATTTTGACACTAGATGATGTCGCTCATTTATTGAAAGCACAAAAATAGTATAATTTTACTACATTGTGTTCCATTTAAATAAGATGAGGAAATAATGCATTTGTGTTTTGAATCGCCTTGTACACAGTTATCGCAATATTGGATAAATATAACTTTGTTATAAAACTGTAACAATATAAAAAAAGGTATTCCGGTACAAAAAGAATTTCAAGCTGTTTCTTGTGGAATACACAGGACGTTGATGTTGACGTAATGATTTTCAGACAAAATTAACCATAACTTCTGAAATACTCGGTATAACTCAATGAAACCTTATATCGAAGGATTGAGGAAGATATGCTTAATTTAAATTTGAAATAATATATAAGAAACTGTATGTTTGGGTCACCTAGTCTAGTCGTGTCGGATATCTTTAAAGGTCACTGTACAGGGTGGGCAAATTTCGATGTTTTAATAGGGGATCTCGGTAACTATAAGAGGTATCAAAAAACGGACCACGCATCCTCGATCTGTTTTTTCGAGAAGAGGATGATGGTGCAAACCAAATTTGGCTATCGGCTTTCGGTTTCGAGTTATCCCTGAAAATTCGATTTTTCCCATTTTCGTTTTATCACGATATCTCGGCTATTTATGAAAATTGACAAAAATGACTTTTACGTTCTTCAGGCACTTTTTTGATTAGAATGCAATGGCGTTAGAGAATTTTTGAAAAAAATTTCGAAATTCGAGGTAGGACATACAGTTGTATTTTTTTATATGGAACATATAGTTGGCAATGATATCATTAAAAAGAGGATTTTTTGGCCATTTCAATGATATATATCATGTGGGGACTATTCGTTCGTTTTCACTGTATTATAGCAAAAAATTAACATTTTCCATTGATTTTCATCATTTCATTGCTTTTTGTTAGTAGGCGTGTGTCATTCAACATATATGAATCTGTCAGTAGGTCTATAAATAGAGTATCAATAGTTTAAGTTAATTATTTGATTGCTGCTTCACCTTAAAACTATAAATTTGCGATGGCTTATGAAAATTACGAAAAGTATGATATGTTGGAATGCTTTATTCTCAATAATAATAATGCTGAAGCTGCATGTGAAACATATTTTAATCGTTACCCGGAAAGAAGGCAACCTAATAAATCTATTTTTGACTGAATAAAAGAAAATCTCATTAATTTTGGAACTTTTAACAAATGAAGATCGACGAATCACACATATTTTAAATTTCATGTTGAGAATAAATTAAAACATGATTAAAAATTATTTACAATAGATGTTCGAACTGGCGCCCATTATTTACAATACATAATTCACACCGTCTCGAAACGCTCCGAAGTGCATTGTGAATATGAATACAAGAAACAGAATTAAGACACTGTATAAAGTTCTCTCTCAGTTCGTTAATGTTATTATGAGTTTGTTTGTATAACCGGTCTTTAAGATGTCCTCAGAAAAAGAAGTCTGGGGGTGACAAATCCGGCGAACGTGGTGGCCACCTTACTGGTCCGCCCGTGCCTATCCAGTTGTCTCCAAAATTTTCAGTCAGCAATCCTGAGACTATTCCAGTGTTATGGGGCGGTGCGCCGTCTTGCTGGAAAAATACATTTCTTATCTCGTTCAAAGGCAGTTCTTCCAAAAATTCTTCTACTACATGTTGGTTTAGGATGTTATAATACCGTTGACCATTTAATTTTTCTTGCTAAATTTGGTATGCCAGAATACGATTGTCAAATAGGGCACACCAAACACTAAAGCCGAATCGACCCTGATTTTGAACATGGACGGCATGGTAGGGGTTAACATCAGACCACCAATATTCATTGTGTCGGTTAAAAATTCCGGCACTGCTAATGTAGACTTCATCCGTGCAAATAATTTTTCTAAAAAATGATAGATCCTCCTGAATTTGTTGAAGATGCCAATTGCAGAATTCTAAGCATCGTTCAGGATCAGTCAATAGGAGCTGCTGTTGTTTCCTCACTTTATATGGCCTAAACTTATGTTTCTTCAAAACTGATAAAGCACGTCGTCGTGATATACCCAATTCCGCTTCAATTTGACGGCTTGCAATTGAAGGATTTGCCACTGCCATTCCAATAACATTGACCGTAACTTCCTCAGTTACTTCCTTATTATAATTCTTCGATCTTGATTTGTTGAAAGTTCCAAAATTAATGAGATTATCTTTCAGTCATCCAAAAATAGATTTATTAGGTTGTCTTCTTTCCGGGTAACGATTAAAATATGTTTCACATGCAGCTTCAGCATTATTATTATTGAGAATAAAGCATTCCAACATATCATACTTTTCGTAATTTTCATAAGCCATCGCAAATTTATAATTTTAAGGTGAAGCAACAAACAAATAATTAACTTAAACTATTGATACTATATTTATAGACCTACTGACAGATTCATATATGTTGAATGACACACGCCTACTAACAAAAAGCAATGAAATGATGAAAATCAATGGAAAATGTTAATTTTTTGCTATAATACAGTGAAAACGAACGAATAGACCCCACATGATATATATCATTGAAATGGCCAAAAAATCCTCTTTTTAATGATATCATTGTCAACTATATGTTCCATATAAAAAAATACAACTTTATGTCCTACCTCGAATTTCGAAATTTTTTTCAAAAATTCTCTAACGCCATTGCATTCTAATCAAAAAAGTGCCTGAAGAACGTAAAAGTCATTTTTGTCAATTTTCATAAATAGCCGAGATATCGTGATAAAACGAAAATGGGAAAAATCGAATTTTCAGGGATAACTCGAAACCGAAAGCCGATAGCCAAATTTGGTTTGCACCAACATCCTCTTCTCGAAAAAACAGATCGAGGATGCGTCGAAATTTGCCCACCCTGTACATATTTGATAAAAAGATGTCACTCTTGAAATATTATATAATCTATAAAGGGGCATATTGTTCATGGGCGATGAAAAGCTAGCTATAGCTTTATTAAAGACTTAATACTCTCATCAATATGAGGAAAATTGTTCCTATATCATTTTTATGTGAGCAAATATTAAGTCTAGACAGCAATTTCCATCAATAATTTATTATGAAGATGCAGTTAATAGGAAGCCTGTAATTAATAATAAAGTATATATTTCTTACTTGTATTGTCTAGATATAGAAAGTATTCAATCAAAAAATGGCAACACCGATCATGAAAATATGAATGTGACATTATTAAATTATTTTAATTTTATTATATTTAACAAATTAAAACTCGAAGATCAACTACATATAATGTGATTAGTATTATTAATTCAATATGTATACTCGTAGTTTGTTTTCTAGCACTAAACTCATGTGTGCATAACCTCAAATTATTTAAATATTCCATGCGTTAATTTCCGATTCGACTCCAACAGAAGCGGTTGGATGTTAATTAAATTATAAACGTCTATATTCACACTCAAATAAAACGAGTTAGCTTTCATACATACAGCCTTAAAATCACGGAGAAGGACGTAGAGCAGTTCATGCATACTAAAACTACGAGTATTAGAGTACTACAAATTGAATCGGGAAGAATACCTACCTAGAATTTTTATTGGAATCAAGAAGACAAGGAAGGCAAACGAACTCCCCAAATCATAGGATTTTATTTGTGTTGATTTATGTGACAGAATTTTTAGATACATGTATAATAGGTATATCCACAATTTAATTTTTCATTAGTCATATTCAATGTTTAATCTAATTAGACTTTAATTTTTAAATTAATTTACATCTTAATTGGTTTTTTAAGCACTTTTAAGTTTGTCGCTAACGTCAAAGTTATCATCAACCAATAGGAGTCGTTTTCAACAATACCTCTTTAGTAATTGGTGTAGAATGAAATATGGCGAGTTGTTTATTAATTGTATTACAACAATACAAGCAACGCTTGTAAAAATGAGTAATTTTTGTATCACATTTGTTTTAAACTGTTTAAATTAACAAATCGTGTGTTTTACCTTGCAATAACGATTTAGTTTGAATAGTGCTACGTCTGATATCTCCTGTGCTTTCGTGTGAATCGGTAATTGTGCGTGTGCGGATTGTAAGAAGTTGAGAAAATTTTGTCCAATGATACAAGTAAGTCCTTTACATTTTATACGATATATCTTTATGTAAATATCATGCATGTTATGTTTATGCGTGCCATCATTTGTTATACAGTGCTCATATTGCCAAAAAATTTTTTTTTACCGTGACAAACATTCAAATCACGGAAAATGCTTTTATTTCCACCGCATATTTGTAGTTTCTGAAACGATTTTCGCGAAACAAATGGCATGAACGACTGCAATATAAAACAAAGTTTCCTCTTATATTTATATTTATTAAGACATGTTTTGTATATACCATGCTGGGCATGATGGTTTGTTGTACCTAATTCTCCAATACAAGGTAAGCACTCCGGGAAATCATATTGAATTTGACCGAACAATAAATGTTTAAAAAAATTGGAAATACTGTAAATATTATTTTAAATAGATTTCTGTTAGCTCCCATTTTATCCTGGCTTTCACGCACGCGCAGAACCAATAATATATACGATGTCCCAATAATGCGGTGTCAATCAATAGGTTTGTTTGTTATATTTCATCTAATTACACTAGTGTAGAAAGTGTAGTATATTTTTACGCTATAACGTTTGTTAAACTTCTTACACACTTTCAACTTTTAGGTGTATAAGTTGGTACTTCTTAGTGTAGCCTACAATTAGTGTAGTACACTACACCTGCCACAACACAAACAAACCTAATATCCTGATATTCTTTATTATTTTATGTCATTTTTTTCAAACGAATTTTATAATACAGAGTGTTCAAAAAAGGACAAGCAACATCACAAATGTCTGATTGAAAAATCTTTTTTTTTAATGAACGCGTTTTTTTTGTGTATTTTATCTACAATAAATTTCGAAATTTTTTCGTTTTTAAAATCGTTTTAGAAACAGCTGTGCTCTTCTGCTTAAAACTAAGACGCCCGTGGAAAAAAAATAACCTGCCAAAGTATTTTTTTCTCGTTTGTCCTTTTATTATTAAAAACAACAAACAGAAAGAGAGGAATTAGTTGTGCCAGGTTAGTAAATTTAACAGCGAATGGATATAATTGGTTAGCAACAGTAGTCAGCACACCACCGTCAGTTAACTCCTGAACCAGATAAAATTAATTAAATTTAGCATCATCAATATTTTGATTAAGTATTCTTCGAGTTTCTTATATTACGCAGAGCTTTGTAGACATCGCTTGCATCAGGTAGTCACACTTTGATAGGTCTCACTCGTGTACTTGTCGAATGAAATTTTCCCTATCTTAATGCCTCCACACAGCTAATAGTACTACCTACAGGTCGACCAGAATGCCGTGGCAGTGATGACGCGTTCTGCGCATATAGGTGGAGCGCATACAACGCATATAACAAGCGTGAGTGAGTGGTCTGGGCTTATATACCCCCAACGCATGAGCCATTAGATCCGCCTCTTACATCAACGCGCCAATCACAGCCAACATCATACTTTTACCCAACTTCTCTGACTTAAGCGCAACTGCCATGGGTTTCTGGTCGACCTGTAGCTCGCTCAGAATGTTATTACTTACAGCAGCAATCCGTCACAGAACGATCGTTTTTGTCTACCTCTGAAGATTCAGCTAGGTTAAAGATGACAATTTTTTCTCCTTGTTTAACGCTCAGCAATTTCCTTGATCATTTTTTTTCCGTCTCACGCACATCCTGTTCACACTCAAGAGATAGAGAGTCAACCCCGCCCCCGCCCGCCCTCTCTCCCGTCAGCTCAAAGTGCCTATTTCCCTCTTGAGTAGTTTTAATTCATTTTGTAGCGTAGTAACAGTAAGTAACAGAAAGCTCATGAATTTTGATTTCTAATATCCAATATCGAATCAGTGTCTGTATATAGTTGTTAAAATAGAAATGTAAATACATATGTATTATTAAAAATAAAAAAAATATCGTTAATATATATAGGCTCAATAGTACTGGTCCCAAAACCGATCCCTGCAGTATAAATAAGAAGCAAGAGGCAAGATGCTGCGCACCTCAGTATACCATACGATTTTTGAGTTTTCTCAATTGATGCCAAGCCTTGTTGCCAACGTTTTCATTAGATCATAGAATGTCTTAAACAAAAATGTTTTCTAACAAGGTAGAAAGTAATATTTTGTTGCATGATATGTTTAATTTTCGATTAACCTTAACGACAATAAATTTATAATACTTCATCCTATGCTAGGCATACCTTTGAACGCTTTGAACTTTCAAAACGCAATTTCAAAACAGTTCACGCACTACTGATTTACCGCCTCTTCCGAAGAAGAACTTTCGTAATTTACTTAGCAAGACAACGATAATGCGTAATACATTTTTAGTCCGCCGTCCAATTTCCTTCTCAATTTTACGTTCACCTGATAAAAGGATAAATTGAATAATTCTAATCTCGTCGTCGGAACAAGGACACGTCCTCCGTCTTATGCATCGGGTAGTCGCAACAGTGTCGGAGGTTCAAAGACGCTACCTACACCTTAATTGCGAAATTAATAATGTTCCTGTCCTCGACGTCGTCAACGTCGTACAAGTACTGAACGTAAAAGTGATTGAGGAAGTTAAAGGGAGTACATCCGTGTAGGAAAAATGAGGTAGTAAAGATCTTTCAGAAGGTTTAATAACGTTAATCACATCCTTAACCCCAAATCGGATAATGTTGATGCAGAAGCTGGGATGTAAAAAAGATGTAATCTATATTGGAACAGGTTGATTTTGTTTGAACTTTTAATGCTCTCTCTACCAGCCTAACTCCTCAATCAATTGCATTTTTTATACTAAGCGAGCAACTAGGCTTCGCTCGGACTGCTAAAACTCAAAACCAAGTCAGAAAGTGTCAGAGGAACATATAAATAAATTGTGCAATTTATAATTAATACGATAGGTCGTACTTAGTCCTTGATGGATTAAAATATAAGAGAACCCGAAGTGGATACTAATTTTATCCTCGCACATAAAAATCGTCCTTTATTACTTCCCTGAACATAACAATAAAATTGTATCTACAATACAGATTAAATTTTCCCTTGTACATAATCCTATTTGATTTTCTCATTTCGCGGGGACAATAAAGGATGAAGGAAATCCATCGGCGGTTCTCGGACGTCGCCTTCTTGGTATCCCTGTTGATTGTCCTTTGAGTTGTAATACCAGCTGCGATCATAATGCCCTGAAAATTAAAAGAAAACGCAATTAAGTCTCGGAACAAAAGAAAAACGAACATTTCCCGCCCGTGTATATATCATCGTCATTAATTGCTAGGATGTAAATTTAATTAAGGAACAAATCCCGCCGCAAACAAGCCACGATATGATCTCGGAAAGTTTTCTTTACGACACTACGATCTTTTTTGTTTCAATTTTTCAATTTTCCTAACCTCCATGAATAGATGCACGATCCTCGAATAACAAACTTAATTGGAATTTATCGTTTCCGAGTCTAAATTCGTAATTATCGCCGGAATGGCAGTTTAAATTATTAAAATCCTTACAAGGATTTGTAGATGGAGTGTGGTAAAGTCCATAGTTCAGATTGCTCGTGGCTATTCGCTTTAATCCTTGGATAGACGTCAAGATTAATGCTAGTTTCGCCAATAGTAGAGCTTTTCCGCCCAACACGGCTAAGAATTGGAATCCCATCGGGATGGTGACCATGATAATTGCTAGGGTGCCGAAAAATACTAGAGGGTACATCTGATTGTGACGCCTTCTTCGACCTGCGAAACAAAATATTAAGAATCAATATTACCCCGGAAGCAATATTACAGTAAATTAAATTATGACATTGTGAGAGATTTTTTCGGAAATTGTTCTGGCTGCCCTGCCTATTAAGAAAGAAATCTTACTTCTCTCAAGCTTAACAGTATGTCATTAATATAGGCTTACGGGTTTATTCTGCTTCTGTGGGAGTTAATCCTGCGAGGAGAATTTGAAACGAAGACAAAATACAAATCTTCTTCATTTTATTATCGATTTACAAAAGATGTGACATTTTTTTAATTTATTATTTAAGATATTGTTAATTACTTACAACGTATCCACCATCCCTTTCTAAACAGGTGACTGTTCGATGATTAAACTGTTTTATGACATTTCTAATTACATTTGGAATTATAGCTTCACATGTTTCTCTAATAATTCCCTCAAGATGATCAACATCTTGAAATGGCTTGAAGGTATACTCCTTGTTTAACTAGCTTCTGGAGACCTTGGAGGCTAAAGAAACTCCATGTATACCTCCCGATCACTTTACCATTAAAAGTGTGGAGGAGAAAATTTCGAATATTTGTTACAGTGACATGGTGCTCCATCCTGTTGGTACCATTTTCTTTTCCTCGTTCACTTAGTGGTAGTTCATCAAGAATCGCAGACAACTGATTATTTAAACATTGTAGGTGTCTTTCTCCATTCATGTTATTTCGAAAAAAGAACGGTCCAACAATTCTGTCTTTGTTCAATAAACTGGATCTTTTTCGAAGAAAATACTTTGGATTTTCCACGACTGATTGCATAACATCAGTTTCAATATCTTCATTTGCAACCCATGCCCAATGTTTCTTTTTAAACTTATTGTCAACAAACCAGAACTCTTGAATTTATCTCTCTTAAACATTTGACGGTTGTAAAATGTATTGCTTTATCAGGTTGTCTATTATTAAATATGTCTGCTGCTTCTCTATATGTTTTATAATTGTCTCCAACAATAAGAACAATTTTAATTTTATCTTGCAATAGTCAATTTTTACGGCATTTCTAATTATTGTATTTTATTGAATTTTATCTGGAAAAATCACTAGAGTCTGTACATGTAATTTTGATTTTCCCTGTATTCCAACCAATGTTTAAAAAATGTTGTTTTTAATAATTGATCTACAAGTCATGCAGAGATTTTTATCAAAATTTTTTTTGTGAAATGTAATATAAACTGTTTCTCCATTTGTACAAAACTTTTTGGGACACACTGTATTTTAATTTAATCAATGACATGATAAATCATATCAGAAAATTTGTTGGTTAACACAATAGAGGTTGAAACCTATAAAATGCTGATTTAAGCTCTTGGCGATGAAGCTATAAACCGTTGGACTTGGAAAGCCTCAAACGTTTTAAAGGAGGATGTGGGTCGATCAAAGGCCATCATCATTGGATCACATGGATCTTTGTACCATAACCAAATCACCCTATCAAACTAGCGTTACAAGTCAAAACAATACAACACGTGGATACCTGACACTTATTGGGCCACAAACAAGATTTCACATCCTTATACTAAGGCATCCGAATCGTGAATGAGAGCACTACACAAGTGATGCCAAATCTATCACTCTCAATAATCATTAGTTGGCCTAGTACAGCTCCAAAATTCGTAATAAACAAAAAGAGGTTAAAATAGTCGAAGAGTATTCTAGAACACTTGCCATATGACTTGCAAGAATCCAAAGGAAAATAATATTCTTCTAATGTTCTTCTTCTGCAAAAAAACCAGGCGCAAATAGCAAAATAACATACGCACTGCTTTGACCAAAATCGGAGGATGGAAAACGTGGAAATCATAGCAAAATGCCTATAGGTCTTTAGAAATGTTATGAAGAACATGATCAGCCAAACGTCAAGTGAAAAATTACCTACACGACAACACCCGGAAAACTTCAACACCAGAAATGAAGTGTGTGAAATTGAAACGTCACACAAGAAAAAATACGAAAAATTGATACCAAAAGAAGATGCAAGAGTTCTTGAAGACGTTCACCAAGGTTGACGTCAAATAGTTCAAAACGAGGCAAAAACTCTAGAAACGTCTGATTGGCTCAATATTTATATATATGAATTATTATTATTATTATTATTAATATTTAAAGAAATGTTGTCCTGAAGTTTGTCCTTCCGACTATTAATGCAGAAACAGGGTGATGGGAGACTGCCCATTTGCACTGGGTTCCAACGGATGATTCCAAAGAATACAAGTGAAAGGAAAAAACTGAATAAAGCCGGTTAAGTTTGCAGCAATCAGATTCTCAACCGCTTCTTTTTGTGATGGATGCAGTTGGACCAGCTTCCTAAGCTTAAACATTGAAACAAGTGTCACCAACAAAATTCGAACCTTGGACCACATGCATTGTACTACGCATGGCCAGCCTCTCATGCCTTAGCAATTATCAATCTGGTTCTCACTTAATGTTTTTTAAGTCGACTGAGAAGTAAGAAATGCTGGTTCTTGCACCACGACAAAACTCCTGCCCACACTGTGATCTTAGTCAGTCGATTTTGGTCACAAACCTGACGTCATTTATACTCTATGACTCCAAACCTAGCACTGTACCATTTTCATGTTTTCTAAGATGAAATTCAAGCTAATGGGAGGACGTCAATTCAACGCCATAACGATATAAATAAGGCCAATATTCGGGCGAATCGGGAAGCGACATCGTCAATGCAGACTTCTACGGCTTAAGGAATGAAAAAAAAAATCAATAATTCAACAGAAAAGACAATGAAATATGAGGTAATAAAGTGAAGCAATGTTTTTCTGATTCGTGACATCATCTTATTGATGAGTGATGATCAGATAAAATTGCTGATGACAACGAATCTGAAGACTTCTTTGCATCCGTACTTGGAATTTTGTTCAGTTTAAATTCCGTTAAGTAACTTCGCGGTGGATTCTTCGGCTTTGAAGCCCAGTTAGATGTTCATCTGACCAAAACTACTTCCTACCGCTCATTAGTAATGTCTATGAAGTGGACATGAGACTAGCAAATTTGAAAAGATTGGGCTGGAGGCTTATTTTGTTTCCAGGGTGGTGTTTAGAAATCTCGCTAAATTTATCGAGAAATCTGTTTAAAGCGATGTGTTAGAGATGTCAGGTCAACCACTCTGTAGCAAATTCTTCAAAATCAAGCGGATGGAAAAATTAAACTTTGAGGTTTCCAGTAACGAGTCTTAAAGTTCTAGATCAGAAAAGCTGATAGTAATCATTTCAACTTGTTATACCATTTATTAACAATTTTTCCTTGCCTAAAATGTTAGAAACAGAAGAGCACACAAATTCCCCAAATGAAAATATGAACTAATATCATTTTTTTGTACATACTTTACAAACTGAACTGCATATTTACATTTCAATCTTGAACCAAAGAAAATTGAAATACCTTACACGCGAAAAAACACTTCGTAAAGGTAACCCTCGCTTATTGCCTGGATCTAATATAAAGCAGAAAACAATTTTCCGTGTAATATTAAAAATTTAAATAATTCGCTTTTACCTGAGCCTAAAGGAAGTTTTCCAATCGATACGACGATGTAGAGTAATGGAATATATTTTACATCATAATATGATAACCCGAATTGACTTACCTTCCTCCACCAACTGTGAGTCGTCCATCTTCATTTGAATTTTTAACACGCGTGTTTCCAATATCAGATCGAGCTTTTCGACTACTCGTTTCCACCAATCAACATTGTTTTCAATCGCGGTATGATTCGTCCCCCCGTAATTAATAATGTGATTATTACTAAAAATAAATGTTTACATTTTACATAAGGACACATAAAGACATAAATCATCTCTTACCTTACACTTCTAGCGATTTCATTCTCGTCTTTATACCTGACAAGGTCCACGCCTTTACAGATTTGCAGATGATCTATTGCTCGTAACCTATCCAGGACAAGAGCACTCCTACGCAAAAGACATCCTCGCATCAGTTCTATAACGTTATTGTAGTCGAATCGACCGCGAGCCATTGAAGATGGAAACGATGGGAATTCTTTCAGACATTTTTGTAACAATATTTGCGACATTTTCAATGCATTCCATAGCAAACTGTTCTCTTTTTCGGTTGTTTGGGTCGTGGGCGACGATGCCTTAATCTCATCGTGTAGCAGCATCAAACAGGAAACAATGAGGTAGAAAAACATGCTGGAAAGAATGAGGTACACTGAAGTAACTCTTTGAATACTTGTTTGTATACAGATTGACCCAATTTTGTTCACAATTTTTGCATGGTGACATTATCTAATATACAGGGAGGTTTGTTCGAGGTAAAAGACGTTTTTATTTAGGTTGTGTATAATTACTAGTAATAATGGTAAGAGCGACTGTCCTAAAACACGTTTATACAATGCAAGAGCCCACCACGTGTCAACCATCTATTTATCGAAGCCCCTATAGAGATAGGTGAGGACGAGATCTGTGTTTGTTGGAAGTCAATGTCTATTGGAGATTGTACCGGGTGTCCCAACAAGGGTACGGTATTAGGGAAACGGATGTACCTAGAAATTTGAAACAAAAAAATTGTTGAGTAAATCGGGTAAGAAAAAATGCTGGAAATTATTTTCGAGTTTCTGAAATGGCCTCCAGGGGGCGTAATTGCCATTCTGAATTTTAAACCCCGTTTTCTGCAAAATGTACCTATATTAATGATAGTCATAGTGAATACTATTTTAAAGATGAGACAAATTAAAATATTTTTTGTTAAATGCTTTTTGCTCTATCTCTGAAAAGAAACTGGTGGGAGGCGCTAGAATATTTTCGGAAATAAATGTCGATAACTCTAAAAAGGCTTAATGTATCTTAATAAACTTGGAGTCGTCAAAAAGGGAGTTTCCTAGACTATCAATTGAACTGTGAGTGAGGTGATTATGTTTGCTTACCTTGCTGCTAGATGGCGTTTTTTGACATAATCGCAAAAAAAATATCTTACTGCAAAAAAATTAAATGCAATGATATCACTTTTTTTACGTGATTACATAGTCAATCAAGAGCCTAACAAGCCAGTGAGAACCGCATCTCAATATCTTTATCCTAACCTAAGATATGAATAAAGAAATTTATACTAAAAAACAATACATTTTGGGAAGCATTTCCGCTTTAAGGTTTGTTATTAATGTCTAG
This sequence comes from Holotrichia oblita, assembly GCA_023690525.1. Taxonomy (NCBI): domain Eukaryota; kingdom Metazoa; phylum Arthropoda; class Insecta; order Coleoptera; family Scarabaeidae; genus Holotrichia; species Holotrichia oblita. The sequence continues at coordinate 99,373,894 of CM043020.1, read as the reverse complement.
TTAATAAAATGCTAATTTATTATTTAGGATGCCAAACGATATTTTAAATCGAAATAAAATTTTGTTATTTATGTTTGTTACTTTTTTTTACAATGCCTTTAAGGACACCATAGTGTTTTTTTTAATGTGGTGGGTGCTTAGTTGCAGTGACTCCGTAAACTGTATCGCTTGTCTGGCTATCACTGCAACTCTCGCGGTGTAGTTTTTGTGTGTGTATGTTGTGTTCAATTGGCTTTGTGACAGCATCATATCGCCTTTTATGATGCCGCGCTGTTAATCACTTTGCTCCCAACAGCGAATGGCAAGTCGATCCGGGATTAAACTCTCTGAAAAAATGTCACCGTCCCTCCAGAGAATTGAACCCCGGCGCCTATCGTCCTCTCACAACAATAGTCAGCCGCCTAACCACTGCGGCCATCGACCCGTTTATAATATCTGATATTAGTACTACGTTGTGATATTGTCACCCGATTTCAAATATTTAGTGTTATGACATTTTTTTTTTATTAAAAGTTAGGATTTTAGTCAATAATCGATTGTTGAGTACCGATTTGATTAATTATTGACGTAATTTAAGTAATAAAATCCTCTGCCAGAAATCATTCTTTTCTAATTATCAAGATTGCCATGAAAACAAATAATGTCGTTTATATCTGACATAACTCTACGTGTTTTTCATGTCATTATTTGATGCTTGTCAAAGTGTCAAAGTCTCTTGATATCCTGTTTTAAATAGTCGGTTTAAATTTGAATATTTAAATTAATTGTCTTACTGTGATTGTGTTTATTGCATTAAAAATGTCTTATTCAACTGCGGAAGCATACGTCATGTTGGACGTGTTTTTCAAGTGTCATCAAAACGCCTGTGTGGCTGAGCGTGTGTACGCAGCAAATTATCCCAATAGAAGACATTTTAGTAGAATGGTATTTAGACGCTTAAGTAGATGTTTGCGCGAAACAGGACAAGTTCATCCTAATCCAGTGCCTAGAAGAAATCGACACGCTAGGAACGAACAAAACGTCATTAATGTTCTTGCCTATATTAACATTAACCCCCATTTACGTTTAAGAAGAATAAGTTTGGACTTAGGAATTAGTAAATCATCGGTACAACGAATCCTAAGAGATCACTATCTACACCCTTATCATATTGAACTACATCAGGCTCTTTTAGAAACTGATTTTGATAGGAGATTAGACCACTGTAATTGGTTGAATTCTATGATAGATGAGGATCCCGATTTTTTATCTCAAATATTATGGACCGATGAAGCTGCTTTTTCAAGCAATGGAGGAGTCAATTTGCAAAATATGCATTATTGGTCGCCAGTAAATCCACATTGGATGCGTGAGGTAAACTATCAAAATCGTTGGAGTGTGCACGTCTGGTGTGGAATCTTAGGCGATCGAATTATAGGACCATTTTTTTTAAATAATAATGTTAATGGCGAAACTTATTTGGATTTTTTAAGAAATCACTTGCCAATTTTATTAGAAAACGTGCCTTTACAAACGAGAAGAGATATGTGGCTGCAACACGACGGATGCCCTGCACACTTTTTTTAACAAGTCAGGAATTTTTTAGACCAAGTTTATCCAAACCGTTGGATAGGAAGGGGCAGTTTGTTTCCATGGCCTGCCAGATCTCCAGACCTTACTGTCCTTGACTTTTACCTTTGGGGTAGAATAAAAGATATTGTTTATCAGACTCGCCCTACTACCCCAGAAAAGATGATTGATCGTATCCGAAATGCTGTAGCCAATATTTCAAGAGCTGAAACCAGCTCAGCCGTATTAAATACACGACGCAGGATAAATTCCTGCATAGAAAATGACGGAAGGCACTTTGAACATTTATAAACACTTTTTGATTTTCCTTTCGATCAACCTTGTTGTGTTTTATCGTTCTCAAGTTATTAGTTTCATAGATTCTATAATTTATTATTATTTTATAAGCATTGCGGCTCGTTGGACTTTAAGTTAGTTTCCTTACTGTTCCCACACTTATTATTTTATCATTGTTTTGGCCTGTTGGCTTTCGAAGGTATTGTAAAAAAAAGTAACAAAGATAAATAACAAAATTTTATTTCGATTTAAAATATCGTTTGGCATCCCAAATAATAAGTTAGCATTTTATTTGGTAAATTAGGAATAATAATTAGACATTAATAACAAACCTTAAAGTGGAAATGCTTCCCAAAATGTAATTTTTTTTTAGTATAAATGTCTTTATTCATATCTTAGGTTAGGATAAAGATATTGAGATGCGCTTCTCACTGGCTTGTTAGGCTCTTGATTGACTATGTAATGACGTAAAAAAAGTGATATCATTGCATTTAATTTTTTTGCAGTAAGTTTTTTTTTTTGCGATTATGTCAAAAAACGCCATCTAGCGGCAAGGTAAGCAAACATAATCACCTCATTCACAGTTCAATTGATAGTCTAGGAAACTCCCTTTTTGACGACTCTAAGTTTATTAAGATACGTTAAGCCTTTTTAGAGTTATCGACATTTATTTCCGAAAATATTCTAGCGCCCCCCACCACTTTCTTTTCAGAGATAGAGCAAAAAGCATTTAACAAAAAAAAAATTAATTTGTCTCAGCTTTAAAATAGTATTCACTATGATTATCATTAATATAAGAAAATTTTGCAGAAAACAGGGTTTAAAATTCAGGATGGCAATTACGCCCCCTGGAGGGCATTTCAGAAACTCGAAAATAATTTCCATTTTCGCTTAGCCGATTTACTCAATAATTTTTTTGTTTCAAATTTCTAGGTACATCCGTTTCCCTAATACCGTACCTCGTTACCCTTGTTGGGACACCCGGTATAATGGACAAGAATCCAATTTTGATAGGACAGCCTATATGTATACTTAACGTACATACTCGTATATAAAATTAAAACAGATTCAGAGTCGAAAAAATCCAGAATTTCTGCACGTACGCACGGATAGAGAAGTAACGTTTCCATTGGTAGTATTGAATTATTCAGCATGTTAAATTATCGTTAACTTACAGCTTCAACCATATCGGATCCAGTTCAGCTCGAAAATAGCAAAAACGAGGAGCCCTATATTTTATTTATGACTATACGAGAGTTCAATTTCCGATTGAAAAACTTCTGGAATTATTAAATTTCTCATAAGGTCGAAGTATATAAGTACATGCTGCGTCGTTATTCATCTCGAACCTTGTCTTTCAAAACTTATCGAACGGAAAATCAACAAGTATTACATTTCAAGTTCACCAGAACGAAAAATTTCCCTTAACGAAGTTTAATTCATTAGGGAGATGGCATACGTTTCGGTAATAACGAATTTGGACATTAATTATAAATATAGCATCTAAGAGAATTGAGACAGAAACTTATTACCTTCAAATCGCATTAATTCACAAACAAAATTAACACGGATAACTAACGAAACACAAACTATTGCATTGTTTCTTTTAAATGGAACTAAAGGACTTACGTTCATTTACATATCTTTTATATATTCACGCATATCGTGCGTTTACATATATAGTGCATGCAATTCTATTGCATTTATTCAGTGAACCACATAACATTGCGAGTTTATTACAAGAATCGAGTACGTGTGGCGCCACCTACTACTACACGACAGTTATTCGTCGAAACGAATTAAATATGAAATTAGTAGTTTCCTTTACGTTCCAATAAATAGAAATAATTCTTTTAAGTATAATTGCCTCGCTTCTATGCTGTGGGGGGTCAATTACAGCAGATTTGTGTTTATTCTAGTAATAAATGTTTAATATAATAATAATGTAATTGCTTCATATCGATGTCTGGACGAGAATTGCTACTTATTCTCTCTAATGTAAAAATAACACACTATCGCTTTTTTTTTTATTGTTATGTATGACCTATAGCAATTATAGTTAGTTTTAATACAGTGTTTTTTTCTTTAGAGATAAATTAATATCAATAATAGAATATTATTGAATAAATGTATTTTTATCCTGTTACTGAGGGTGTGAGAGCAACGAAACTGCCGATGATCTTTTGGTCTCACCAAACGCCACATTGGACCAACATTCCAAAACTAAGCCGGTCAAAAAAGTTTATTACGTTTTCAGCCAAGAAGGCGAAATCTCTGCTGGAATTCAACAGAAGAGACTTCAGCACCATGACGGCTTTACTCATTGGTGACGATCACCTGAGGAAGATGTGATAAATGCCGATTCTGTTCGAAGCATAGTGAGACAATGGAACACTTTATGTTCACTCAGAAGCAAGTTCTGCTTGCACTAACCCCGAATGTAATACATAAAATTAACTTAACGAATAAATGCCTAAACTACGTAATAAAAAAAAATTCAAGAAATGAATATGCGCAAAAACAGACATCACCGTAGCTCCGCATGGAAATAATTAACAACTAAATAGATGGCAAAATATATACATAAGTAGTTGGAAGAAGGCTGGCACATACTTCATTGAAAATCAATTAATCTATTTCTTAGCTGAGATTTAAAGGTACTAACAGACATGATCTTAAAGGACTCATCAATGTCATTATATTTTTTATATATATTGTAAGAAAAGGATCGCCTAAATAGTGACAGTCTGAAAGAGGGCGGTGATATCAGACCTCTAAACCTCGTAGTAATATTATGAATGTCAGTTCTGAATCGGATCCTCATATAAAGATACGGTGGCGTTTCTCATATTCAACCACCCAGCAGTTCCCAACTTATGAGATACTCTATCAAATTTTCTAATTCCAAAAATAAATCTTAGGCATGAATTTTGAATTTTTTGAATACGAGAACTCGTAATGGAATCAATAGCAGGGTGATAAATATTAGAACAATAAATAAACTGCGACAGCACCAAAGATTCACACAACTTTGTCTTAACAGTGCATGGTAAAGAAGATCTAGGAGGATAAAGCTTTCTTAAATTTATGTACGAGTTTTTAATATATTTATTTATTTGATCACGATATCGGAAAGTATTATCCATCTGCAACCCCAAGTTCTTCACCGATTTTACAATCGGGACAACAACGTCACCAATACTGACCTGAAAAATCCCACTCAAATCCTCACAAATTCTAGAGTTACCAAATAATATCACTTGTGTTTTGAGTGGATTCAAGATCAAGTCATACCGAGACGATACCTCGTACAGAGACCGCAAATCTGAATTAATGCAATCAAGGGCCCGTTGCCAATTTTCAGGTTCAAAAGATAAATACATCTGCATATCGTCAGCATATAGATGCTTTTGGCAAAAATGTATACAATTAATAAACTGCGACGTATAGATGGAGAATAGCAGGGGCCCTACAACTGATCCCTGAGGAACGCCCGTAGATATCTGTCGCGAGACTGAGAGATTAGAGTTTATAACCACACTCTGATGACGATTACATAGATAACTACTTAATAGTTGAACCGACCCAACATTAAGACCCAAAGAATATAACAACGAACAAAGAGTACTATGGCAAACCGTATCAAAAGCTTTAGAAAAATCCAAAAGTACTAAGGCAGTAATTAAACCACTATCAGTGGCAGCAATAATATCATCAGTAACCGCGAGCAATGCCGTCTCACAACTGTAACCTTTCCTGTACAAGGAAGCACATTATTAATGTTCACGAAATCATTTAATTGAGTGTAAATAACCCTTTCAAGAATTTTCGAAAAAGTAGGTAAAATACTTATGGGACGAAAGTCAGAAAAGGCGGAAGGGCTTTTAACTTTGGGTAAAGGTTTGACCAAGGCATATTTCCAAACATCCGGAACAACGGCCTGCTCAATGCAACAGTTAATGATATGTGTTACAAAGGGTACCAAAAACGGGCAACATAGTTTAATCATTGTTATGTTAATTCCATCTGACCCAGTTGATGTTGAACGAATATTATAAATAATATCAGAGATAAAACCAGGATCCACAGTAGAAAATGAGAACTTAGCTGTATTTGCCTCATCACAATGAAATAACAAATTGGAATTCATATGCTTGGGGACACTATTAACAAAGTAATCATTCATCATATCAACATCTGCAAGATTACCAGGAAAATCCTCAGCAGGCAGACGCCTAGTAACATCCAAATACAATATTTGCCTCCACAACGCTTTAGGAGATCTTGTATTAGCAATAAACTCAAAGTAGGCCCTCTTTTCACGTTTGAATGAAGACGTAGTCAAATTGCGAAGAGTTTTATAATAATTCCAATGAGCAGGACATCTCGACTTACGATACTTGGCTTTAGCATCATCCCTCAACCTAATCAAAAGTTTTAAATTATCTGTAAGCCATGGAATGTACTTTTTTGTGAAACGTTTAGTTATTAGGGGAGCATGCACATCAAACAGATCCAGCAAACAATCATTCAAAAACTGAATCTTGTCATTAACGTTATCAATGCGAAATATAAAATGCAGCGGAAGAGAAGATAAGTCAGTATTAAATCTATTAATATCAATCTTTTTAAACTCTCTGTAGGTACGTATACGCGAATCAATCTTAGGAGAACCCGTATGAATATCACAATACACCATATCGTGGTCAGAAAAGTCACAACAGACAATGCCACTGTTCTCGATGTCAACCGCATCAGATCGGAGAATAATATCAAGAAGAGATGCTGAAGTATTAGTCAATCGAGTTGGCTGATCAATAATTTGTTCTAAACTATAGGCTTCAATAATTTCTGTGAAACTCAACACCGAGGCATCATTCAAATTCAATAGATTAATATTAAAATCGCCACAACACAACACCCTATCACTTACTGAAAATGACACATCAATACTATTCTCCAACTCATCCAAAAAGGTTCGATAATTGAGTTGTGGGGGCCTATACGCTACCCTAATGACAAGTTTCCTACCACTGACTAAAATACTCAACCACAACTGCTCAATGAAATCACTCGTGTCCAGAACACAAACCTGAAATTCCCGCCTTACGTAAATGTATACTAGTGTGTTGTTCATAATATAGAATCAAAAAATATGTATTATTAATCAGAATATAAAAAGAAAATAAAGTTAATTGGAGGGTGGTTAGTGACTTTGCAAAAAAGGTAATTAGTAAAAACGCAAAGATAATCAAAAGAAATTAGCAGTTAGACGAATGCATGGAAAGAAAAGGAAAAGGACTGAGAAAGGAGATGATGATGATGAGAAAGGAGATGATGATGATTCGATGCCGATTCCGATAAGTCTTTTCCTGAAGATGGCTGTAACCACATAAAAAAATAAATAAAAAAGATAATCAATATCATGGGACATCAACATTATATGACACGAGGACGAGGTAATTTTAATATTTATTATCATGGCTATAACAATTTGTCTCTAAAATGATGTCCAATACAACTGATCATAATCCAAAAACTGATTAAAAAACCAACCCCTATACTAAATGATATCACAGGCTTTCACAGTCCGGGTCTATATTATGAGGGCTTCCAGGTTCTGGCCGCATCACAGTAATGCCACATGCAAACTGATTCATTTTGAACTCTCACCAAATGAATAGAAGAGAGCTTAAAATTTGGCAATGTTTCTAAATTTCGTGGTTGTTGAGATCTTTCGAAAAAACGAAAATAGCGGATTTTGTTATTTTCACCCTTATTTTTACCGCCTTTACTAAACCTGTCGCCTATATCCAATAATAAGTCACATCCCCGTGGTGAGAGTCTGAAATAAATCAGCCTGTATATACGACACAATAAAGGTATAAAATAAAATAAAAGCACCGAAAAATACGAAATTTACTAACTCGATGTTTTGTCACTAATGGAAATGGCTTCTTCAAGAGCAAAAAGTGGGTAGGAGGCACGATTTATCGTGAGTTTACACGATCTCATGATAAAAGCCATTTATCTCACGATTTTATTTAAAAAAATAAATAAAAAATTATGAAAATTAAACCTAGTTCAGTCTGTGATTTTTTTATCACTTTCTATATTGACGGCATCAAATAACTGCTGCCATCTGTGGTTAATATAAAGAAAGTTACAAGCTTTCTGATTCTTGTCCTGGTGTAGATAACTATACGGTAAGTTTAGCAAGTGCAAAAACACAGTCGGGGAAATACTCATCTTCCTGACTAGAGTAATTTCAATGTTCTTTCAAGAAATAGGTATTTCCCCGAATGGTAAGTATAAAAGCTGAGCGTTCGCAATTCCGTCTATCGGTGTATCAGTCTTTGATTCGCTCAAGTCTTTCTGGTGTGATTTTTAATACTGAGCCGTCAATTCGGGCCCTAACATCGTCAGCGGAGCTGTAGAATAAACTTTACCTTTAATGAAACCCCAAACAAAAAATTCTAATGGATTGAGATCGGGGGATCTCGCAGGCCACAAAAGGGGACCGCCTCGACCAATCCATCTCTCTGGGAAGTGTTCAGTCAACCAGTCTCTTATATTACGAGTAAAGTCCGCAGGAGCACCATCATGCATGTAAATCATATTACGGCATACGTTCAGCGGTATCTCATCAATAACTTGTTCTAAAACATTTAAATATTCACCGGCATCTAGACGATTTGGTAAGTAAATTGGTCCAACTACCCTGTGGTTTATTATACCTAGCCAAACGTCAACAGAAAACCTTCTTTGGTGACCGTATTCGCGAAATTCATGTGGATTTTCATCTGAAAATTATGAGTATTAAACACACCATCTCTGGTAAACATGCACTCATCACTCCAAAGAATACATCTTAAAAAGTCACCTTCTTCCTGAATTCTATTTAAGATTTCATTGCAATAATTGATTCGAAATAAGTTATCATTTCCGTAGAGAGGCTGGACTTTAGAAACATGCTATGGATGAAGCAAGTTTTCTCCAGAACCAAAAAATCAAAAGTCGAATGAAATAGGTAGATTACGTAAGCGCAAAATTTGACAGTAGTAAGTATTTGACTAGAACAACATTAGGCTGCCTACTTATTGTTTTACAACGTTGTCAGATATGTTTTTCGTCAAAATAAGTTAATAAACAAATATTAAAAACAAACTTTAAATTCATGCTTATTTCAAGACTGAAGTCCGAACTTTAGGAACCTTGTGCAAAGATGGTACACCATTTTCGTATTAGGATTTTGGATTCCGAATTTAACGAAGAACATTGCCGCGTGTAGTGGGTCCGCCAATTTATACACACCTTGTATTGTTGGAAATCACCCTGCAAACGAGTACACTGAAAATAGAACAAGCACGGACCACGTGGTTTCGATCTATGCGATCTCGTCAGTGATCCTCCTCGTCATCCAACCTTAATTCTATAATAGCTGCAACCATGAACTAATTCCAAACACATACCCTCTAATGGGCAGGGTAGCTCAAACAATGAATTAGATGAAATTAGGTCTTACATTTGGAAGATCGCTGACGAGATCAGATAGATCGAAACAATACAACATTAGCGCTTATTACGGACATTTTTTTAGTTTTTATATTATGGCATTCCTCAACGTTTTCTTATTCATATTATTTTAATTTAACGCATTCAAGATGACGCTGCAAAAAAATCAAGACTAGCGAAGAATAAAACAACAGAATTAGACTTGTTTCCCGGTGATATTGATCTGATTCCTATCAAAAATTCCTACAACTTCTATCGAACCGCAAACTAAAAATAACTCGAAAAACCGTAAGGAAATTATCGCACTGTTCTCACCCGGATGCAGTCATCCACAATTCGCAATCAATTTTTTGTCACTTGCGTATTCAGACACCACCGGTTATGCGATGATGTATTCGGTTCGTTTTATAAAACACAAACAAACGCACTCTACATGATTTTCAAAAGTTGTTATAATATGCAAATGTTTACTCTATGTATAGTGGACAAAAAACAAACGAATTCGTTGGGTAAATCGAATAAATTCCAAAATAAAAGTGTAAAATTTGGACGACATTTATTTATTAACATGAAACAATGGAATCAAATAGGATTAATCAGTATACAGGGTGCTGAACTCCAACTTGAATTTCTACTTATCAGTTGAGGGTGGTTTGTTGATATAAAATCTTGGTAAAGTGATTCCCCCCAAATTAGTTTCCATTCCAGTGAGGACTGGTACAGCAACATATCCGCTGATACGATCAGAACTGATGGCATTCAATTCACGCTGTTGTCTGATTGCTTGAATGGAGCCAGCACTAGCTCTGAAAAAAAGGGAATTTAAACCAAAATAATTTAATTATTGAACTTTATATTTACCTCCCACCAAAATCAACGTAAAAGAATCTTTGAAGCAATTCATATATAAATAAAGTGATGCCAAGTTGTGGTGAAGACCGGCAAATCCTACCTAAAGATCCTTTAGTAAACGCAATAGGTCCTTCCTCCTTTAAAATCTTTCTGACAGTATCGATAACACCATTATAACTAGTTTGTCCTGCTCTTGGTATTACTTGAATTCTAGTCTTGACAACATCAGCAGGTGTGGCTAACGCCGCTGCGGGTACCCCAGCGCATGTTCCAGCAGCCAGCAAGCTAAGCGGATGATTATACCCGCTTTCGTTAGCGAAAAATTTTTTTAAACGAGCGTAGCTCGAAAAATAAATAGCTGCGAATGTTGTATCTCTAACAAGACATGCTCTAACACCTTTATACAGATTGGTTATCCCTAGATCTCTGATGATTTCTCGAGCTTTAATTTTGTGACCTCCCTTTGTTTCGCCTGCAGTTTGTAAACGGACTTTGATTATTTCTAACGGATTGGTCACCATTACTTGACAACATCCTGCCTGAAAGTAAATAGATTAAAGTAGGATTAACTTAATCATTTTTATACTCACAGATCCTCCGGCAAGAAGCTCATATCGATATTTGATATTCCCTTGGTTATCGTAGAATTTATCTCTAACGAAGTCATTTACCTGCAGAATTATGAAACAAAAGCAGTTCTAAATTGAGGGGTAAGTACCAATAAGGATATTCACCGTTAATTTAACAGCTTTCTCTGGTGAAACTCCGATTATTTGCGGAAGCAATCCTTTATATAGTCCGAAAAATCCTTCGTTCCTCAAGGTTTTCAAGAAGCAATCGATGTAGCCCCTGTATCGAGCATCTGCTGCTTTTGGATTCGTCCTTTGGTTCTGTATTCTAGTTTTGATCAAATCAATTGGGAATACTGCTGTAGCTCCGGTACCTTTATAATATTATAACAATTTCAACACCCAAACTCCAACCAACACCCCAAACTTATCTACCTAGCCATGAAAAAAGCCCATAAGAGAAAAAAAAATTATTTTTCTACATAACTTCTTTCAACACTAATACACTTATTCCATCTCTTTTTCCAATTGCTCCATACCCTCAGAAAAAAATTGCTTCGGTAACTCCGCAAAATATTCTTCAACAGCTTCTTTGTGTTGTTCATCAGACGCAAACCGCTTTCTCTTGAGATGTTTTTTTTTTTAATTTTTGAATAAGAAGTTTGACGAAGCTAAGTCAGGGCTATAAGGTGGATGCCTTAATTCTATAAACCCACAGCCATTCATTATCTGCGAACGTTTTTACTCTAGAGCAGTTTTTAAAATTTTAATTGTGTTTCCGTAGGCCTCTCCATACATGGTAGACCCTCTTGGCATAGATTCAATAAGCAAGACTCCTTCAACATCTCAGAAAACAGTTGCTATCAGTTTTTTTCTAGAAAATTATGTCTTGGTCTTTGTTGGTGGTGGCCCCAATGATGTACCCAAGTCTCATCCCCGGTGATAATTCGACATAAAAATGTATTGACCCTCTCCAACTCGGCCAAATCTTCTTGAGAAACTTCTTTTCTGTACAGTTTTTGTTCAGGTGTAAGCAATCTGGGTACCCACCGTGCAGACACCTTCTTCATACCCAAATCGTCATGCAAAATTTTGAGGACACTTGCTTTGGATATACAAACTTCATTGGCAATGACAGAGATCTTAACACGCCACCAAATTTTCGACTTTTCGCACAATGTCTTCAGTTCGAGCTTCAACAGGTCGTTCGGACTTTTGGGTCACCATCGATTGATTCTCGGCCCCATCGAAAGAGCTTAGACGAATATTTTACTTGAAAATAAGATGGTGCATCTTCCCCATACACAGCAACCATTCTTTCATTAATTTTGGACCATTACCTTCTTTTGTCAGGAACTTTATTACGCTGCAATGTTCAATCTCAGTTTCACTCATTTTATCGAGAAGTAGACCGTCTGAAATCTCTGTAAACAGCACAAACTAAACACAACTTAGCACATGTACTTCGAACAGTGACAGCAATTTTTCAATAATTTGTTTGACATCGTCACTCTTTTGTTTCATAGCTAGGTAGATAATATAAAAATACGCCCTCGTAAATAGTGCACATCAATTTGTAGCTGTCACTCCTTCAAAAATGGCAACAATAAGCTTCAAGGTCACGGAAAAAATTTAATTGAAACGACTGTAATTAATTGTAATTTACCTCCAGCAATAAATCCGAATGATAGTCGGTATAGGCTCTCCAAAATGCTCATGAGTTTAGTTCTAGGTTGTACCTGTGAAAAAAAAAATCTATTATTTGCAACTAATGATTAATGATGATGAAGTGTTAATAATCTAGTTAAAGATCTTACCAAGCAAGGTGTAAAATCGGTATAAATAATAGTTCTGAAATATTTCTGGTTAAAATGAAAATATTCTACTGAAAATAGTTAAACTTGGCTGTATCGACTGTAGATTAAAAATATCTTTTGAAAACACAAAGTTCACTTTTTGAATGCGTTGCATTGAATATAATGTACAACTCTCGTTGATTTTGCAAACGATATTATTAAATTGTTGGGATCTTTTATGTAATATAAGGTAAGTTTAATTAATAGGAGTATTCCCCAGTTTAAAACCAAACAATTTTTACGATATTCCGCTTTTTACGTACTGTAATATACTGGGTGATTAAGAATCGAAGTTTTTGCTCGGTATAAATAGAACACAGACTATGTCATGTTGATAGACTGTTTTCCAATAAGGTTCCTTTCGAGGTTAACCTAAGACTGTTTGCCGACTCTCAAAATTCTGGTCCAAAGAAACACAGTTACACTACCAGGACACTGGGGGTGCGAAGGGAACGAGAAAGGCGAGGAATCTCGATTTATTGGACCAGAGCCGTTTTGTGGCCTTACCAAAAACCACATAAGAGCTCATTTTCAACAATGGGAGTCTAAGCGAAAACTCTCCCATTGGACTAACATCCCAAAACTAAGACAATCAAAGTTCATTACTTTTTGAGCCACTAAGGCTAAATCTCTGCTGGACCTCATTAAAAAAAGACCTTAGCACTATCACGGCTTTATTCACCGGCCACGGCCCTCTCAGGTATCACCTTAAGAATATGGGCAAGGTAGACAGCGATAAATGCCGATTCTGCAGTTAGAACCGACTGACATCAGAACCATAGCCCCAAAAAGATCCTGAATTTCTTTAGAAGTTTGGAGATCAATTGGGACTAAAAGATTAAGGGTAGTCACAATAGATCTCATTGGTCGCAGTGAAGAGAACCAGAAATGCCTTAACGATCCACAAGTAATCTAATCTAACCCTGGACGTGAAAGCCTTGAGTATTGATTTGAATAAATGACTTGACTTTTAGTGTACTTTCGATTTCGTTTAAAAACGGAGTAGCATATCGTAAAAAACTGAACACTCTGTATATAGCTAAATATTTTTGTGCTTCATTTCAGGGATTCTTCATTACGAACATTTTTCGGCTACAAAATATTTTGTACAAACCCTAAGATATGAAAAATAAAAAACATCTACCCTTCCCCGCACAATATATACAAAGTGATTTGAAAGCTACTGGACTAATTTAAGTAGCGTGATTTTCAGTCCATCGTGAAGATAGCAAACACACCTACTACTCAATGAAGGCGATAAATTTAATTTTTTTAGAACAACTTTTGAAAATCATCACATTATATCCATCATGACTCAAGCTTCTTTTTTGTTTTTTTTTTCTGTCGTGGTGTTCAGAGATTTTTTTTCTCTTGTGCATCGTTTTTTATACATTTCCTACTTTTTGTACACTTCCTTATAATTGGACTTTGGGCCAATGGTGCCAAAAGTAAGCGTAAAACAGCAATTCTGGTTTTCGAAGAGTAGCTAATGACGAAAGGAAGTTTCGTGTCAATTGAAGATCCTCTCCGACTTTCCATTAAGATTCTGTTCCTTTAGAATTATTGCTAAATTTTCAACGAAATTATACACTCCCCATGGATTTAATTTGATCGCACCTTCCATGTTGAATTCTCTGCTTTCTTGATTGACAACTAATGTTGAGTCCTAAAAATCAGTCTGCACAAGACTGTGCTCTTTGATTTGGTATTGGATGTACACCAACAAGGGGGGTGGTGGCGTTGAGTTGTTGTTGCCATTTCTTAAAGTGAATCCTTTACCACGTATGCTCAGAATACGGTGTTTTAGTGTAGATCTAAGAATATTGGATAATATGGCTGCACCCTAGTAGTCCTATTGCCGTTCTTAACATCTTGGATGGCTTTTTCTAAATTATCGTCAGAGTAGTTCATGTCAGCTCTCCTCTGAGTTTTTTGTATGTGTATTCTTACCATGAACACCCTGTATATACATTGATATATTCTGTCATTTTACAGTCCTCGCCAGAGAAAACGGGACACTTTTTCTAACTATTGTAAGTCAAGATTACAGCTATTGATATGATTTGAAATTAGTAATAGGTGAAAAATGTTAGGAGTATTTGTCAATGTGACAGTATTCAAACTTCAACCAATTTATAATGGGCTCACCCTCTTAAGTAATATTTATTTAAACAACGAAAAGTAAAAAAGACTTTTAGTGAACATTGTAATAACTTAAATCTATTATTAACATTAATATTTTGTAAGAGCACCTTCAGCCTCTATCACAGCATTAATTCTTTCAGGCATTGATCTTATTAAATTAATGACATAATTTTCAGGTATTTCTTCCCAGGCTGTTTGTACTATGTGAAATAATTGCTCATTGTTATGCACCTGAAGATTTTGTTTATTAATACGTCTTGCCAATAAACCCCATACGTTTCCTATCACATTTAAATCTCCACTATAACTAGGAAAATCCATCCAAGGTCACGTTGTTTGTATTAAACCACTATTTTGTTGCTGCGGAGGTATGAACAGGACAGTTGTCTTGCAAAAACATGAAATTCCTATCAGGATAAGATTGTGTGACGGTTGGGATTATCACATTATTAAGAATATTTATATATTCTTCACTGTTAAGGCGATTTCGAATATGGTGCGCAACTCCGAGACCTCGCGATGATAACCATCCCCAAACGTTGACAGAAAATCGAGGATTCCTTTTAATTTTATTTATATATTTGTCTTCAAAACGTGTGCCTCTTGGCAGGTAAACTTTTACTTGTCCATTGTACGACGACTGAAATATTTTTTCGTCCGAAAATATTACTTGATCCCAAGCGTCATATCCCATGTGCTGCAGAGCGAAGCCAATCCTTTGTTCTTTCGAAGCAGGACTTAAAAGAGTTTTGTTCACTGCTACACGTGAATGTAAACCGGCATTCCTTATTCGTCGGGATCCTGTTCTAACAGATCCAGGAAAACCTGTATTTCTTATTGCCTCTCTTATCGTGTCGAAAAGGTTTCTATGCATATGTGCAACTAAGGCTTCATCTTGGTATACATCAGATATTTTTCTTGCTCCTGTGCCGACGGATCTCGAAAGACTTCTTTCTTCTCTCCATTTCCTATATATTCTGCTTACTGTACTCTTACCTATTCCAAATTCATCTGCTACACTTCTCATCGACCATCCTTCTTCTATTTTAGTGCAAATTCTTGCTTTACATACTTTATTAACGCGAGGCATATTAATATTTTCAACGTAAATAAAAACTATGTATTGAAAAAATTTGACATTAATGACATATGTAATAACAAGAAAATTTATTCATTCATTGTTTTAGGAAAATACTTAATTACACAACTAAAATTTAGCCAAAATCGCAATAAGACGTGTCCCGTTTTCTATGGCGAGGACTGTATGTCATTTTGATCATTTCCAACAAAATTCGTTAGAGTCATATATTAAACACTGTAAATTTATTATTTTATTACTATTATTTTACTATTTAGAAAAATTTAAAAAAAGGAGATCGAAAAAAACAAGGAAAAGAAGAAGAACGGTTTCAAAAAATTGATTGAAAAAATAGAAAAGTCAGGTGAAGGAAAAAAGTTATTTTTAAAAGAAGAAAAGACATAACATAGAAAGTCAAAAGTTTGAAAAGAAGATTGAAAATGAGAGAGATAGGAGAAAGAGAAACGTGTTTGAGAATTGAAAGAAAAAAGATTTGGATTGATTTTGAAAAAATGACGGATGAGAGAATATAAAAAGGAAAAGATTTTGGATAAAATTGAAAAGTGAAGAAAAGATTCAAAGGAAGGAACAGGAAAAGAAGTAGAAGCAGGAACAAGGTGTTTTGGGGATAAAAATATTTACATATCACACATAAATAATTAAGGTAAGAGAGGGTGGGTTTCAAAATTATTGTTGTAATGTGTTTAATATATGTTTTTTTTTTATTTTATTTGACTTTAATATTGAACACTGCAATAGATTTACTTCAGCCAAGGTCGTTATAGACACCATTTTCGTAAAATATGTTTCAACAGTTGAAAGTATCGAGATGTGCCACAATATAAAAATATGTACATAGATCAACTATTAGAACCGGAGCACGTGGTTTCGATCTATCCGATCTCGTCAGCAATCCTCCAAATAGCAGCAGATATCAACAGTATGAAGGAAAATAATGGAGAACATCCTGTACATTATTTTACTGTCAAATTTACTTTATTTACCTTTAGTAAAGAAATTAAATATTCTATTCAAATGAGATATTTATTCTTCTTTATCATTTTCATCAAATATGCTAGGAGAAACATAATTTTCTTGGACCGATGTTGAAGTCGAATTTTTTGCAATTTTATAATTATTATAAATAAATATTTAACCGTATCTGTAAACCGAAGCTTGGTAGCTATCTTGAGCAAATAAAAGATTAGACATCAAATTGAATTCAAACCTTTCAAAATAATAATAATAATCTTGTTTATTCCCAGTTTCCATTCAAGCAATACGTTTCAGAATTATTAAACAAACATCTAGTGAAAATAGTAGTGCTTTCTTAATAATCTTAATAAGTTAACATTGCCCCTAAAATAATATCGAGACGTCGAAAACCTGTATTGTTTCGAGAAAAAAAAAATGTCTTCTATATATAAGGTAGGTAACTTTTTAGTTCAAAAATTAATTAATTAATTATTAATATATAATATTAATATTAATTCGATTGCTTTTTAATATTTAAAAACTTAATACATAAATAAATTAGTAAATGTAATAAAGTAATCGATACAGAAATATCATTGCAAATTTTCTGGGATATAATACGTCAGTAATACAAATAAATAAGGAGCGATATGTTATCATATAAAATTACGTTTTTCCGTTATTTCAACAAAAATTAATTTCACAGAAATATTCAGGTAGGTACTTACCGTGTTTTTGATCAAAAACTAAACTAGATGTTACCTTGCAGGTATAACAAATGTATTCATTTCAAATATGTGTAGCATTTGATTTGATTTTTCTAATTGATAGAATAAATTTGAATTTAATATTTCCTTATTCAAAATTCTCACGTGTTATGATGGTATGTTAGAAGCGTCACGAAAATATGAAATGTGCTAAATAATCTCGTTGTATCCTTAACATCTGTATGTACACTTATAGTAAAAAATTAAATAATATTTAAATTGACTAATATGTAAAATCCTTTTACTCTTTTTTCAATTTCATTTTCAGATATCTATTTTGCTGACTCTGTATTAATAATTGAATAGCTTAGACAAAAAGGACCCATCTGCGTAGTTATTTCAGAGAATTATGTATATTACCATCACCATCATCGAAATAAAACATGCATTAGAGACCGATTAACATAGTTTCGGTCTGTTTAATCTATTTTTATCGCCCTTGGTAGTAGAGTGATTCCTGCAATTGCAGCATGAACGCCTACTACAAGTATTTTTTTTGTATTGGCAACGCTTGACGTTTTCAAGATGTCTACTCATAAAGTAAGGGGTATACTTTAACGTCTCATATACGAGGGAGCGTTTTTATATTCGCGGAATGAGCGGGTTGTAAGGGGGTGATTAGGCGCATTGGGGGCGTGGCCTGTGCAGCGACTCATAATTAGTATAAATACGAAGTTTCATTGTTATTAGACAGTTAGTCTTTGAGCTATCGTCAACCAAGTAACATAATCAGTAGTGAAAAGTGAAATATGGAAAAAATCGAATATCGTGCCGTTATAAAGTTCCTTACCAGGCAAGGAAAATCAGTCGCGACCATAATGAATGAGATGTCATTGGTTTACGGCGACTCTTGTCCAGGAAAAACCATGGTGTACAAGTGACATAGTTTATTTAAACAAGGAAGGGAATCCCTTGAAGACGACCCGAGGCCGGGCAGGAGCATTGAGGTGACCACGCCAGCACTTATCCAAAAAGTTGAAAAAATTGTACTCGAAGATGCTCGACTAAAGAAGAAACAACTCGCAGAAATGGTTGGAGTATCCGATACAACAATTTCTAAAATCCTACACGATCATCTCTGCATGTCTAAGGTCAGCGCAAGATGGGTGCCGACAATGCTCACGCCGCCGCAAAAACAACAGCGCCTAGAGTGTTCGCGTGCATTTTTGGACCTGGGTAATGAAGACAAGGATGGTGTATTGAGTTGAATTGTTACTGGAGACGAAACTTGGGTTCATCATTATGAACCTGAGTCCAAACAAGACTCCATGCAGTGGCATAAAAAGGGCACAGCACCTCCCAAGAAATTTAAAGTGTCACAATCAGCTGGGAAACTCATGGCAACGGTATGTTGGGACCGATGATGAAGTCAAGGAGGCAGTTTCGGTGTATTTTGCAGATAAAGAGAAATCATTTTTTTATGAGGGTATAAATAAATTGAAAGATGTGAAAAATGTATCCGTCTTGCAGGTGAATATATTGAAAAAGAAAAATAATTTGGTTTTTTTATTTCCAACCGTTATCCCCCATTCCGCGAATATAAGAACGCTCTCTCGTAACTTCAAGAAATCAAGCCAGTTGTAGCAAGAAGTAAATGGAATCCTGTTGCTTTTGGATTTGAATTTTACTGTATCTATGAAAAACAAAAACGAAATTATTCAATTTACGAGTTTTATTTTGAAACTTAAATTTAAAAATGTATGCACATTTTACTCTGAATGGTGGAATCGATACTCAAAACTGTAGAATCTAGTTTGCAGAAAATCCACAAGAACTCGTTCAACAAGGTCTTCATGACAAGAAAGTCACCATTTGGTGCGGTTCTGCAGCTGATTTTATCATTGGCCCCTATTTCTACGAGGAAATGGAGAAGCCGTATCTGTAGGTTAGGTTAGATTAGGAGTGGGGTGGCATGCGGGCCTCTTTCACCGCGAACTTGTGTCTATTGTGATCCCCTTTATCTTAGAGAACGCTCTCTAGTTTCGCCTTCTTAATCAGACATACCATTTTTGAGTAGCCGTTGGCTGTGGGGTTCTCTACCCCCATTACTAGAAACCTTGTCCTCGCTAGGCCGTCACAATGGCACAAAACATGAACTGGGGTTTCTTCTTCCTCTTGACAGAATCCACAGAGAGCATTTTCTGCCAGGCCTATGTTAAACATATGTCTATTCAGTCTGCAATGACCAGTCATCAGACTTACTATCATTTTGACAGTCTTCCTGTCTTTACTCAGTAGGTCTTCAGTAAACTTAGTCCTCTGTTCCCTTAGGAACTCGTTAGTCTGTCTTTGTCCACCATTCGGCCGTATCTATAACTGTAAATGGTAAACGATACTTGCAAAGGTTAAGAGATGATTTCAAATCCTCAAAACGATCACCACGAAATTGAAAACATCATTTTTATGCAGGATGGAGCACCTCCGCAGATTGTGTGTTAAGCAGACATTTCGCAAATGAATGACCACCAAGATCAGGATTATTTAAAAAGATTAGTGTTTTGAAGACAACCAACAAAGCTACAAGAATTAAAAGACAATGTTATGGAGCAAATTCGTACAATTCAACCAGAAATGGTATGGAATGCTATGTACAATTTGAAGGAAAGGTTGGTAATCTTACAAGAAAATGGAGGTCATATTTTGCAATTGCCGTAATTAGTTTTGAGCATACTAAATCTCATTTCTTGAGCAAATAGATTTCATTTATTTTTTGTTATTAACTTAATTTGTTAAAAAGTTAATAATTGAATAATTTATTTTATGATTACCTTATATGTATATTATTGTTGAATCGAAAATATTGCAAAGAGGTTGTAATGAAGTCTCTTCTCTGTATGAAATCATTAAAAACCATATCTAATAATCATAAAGTAATTTTGCTATCATAGAAAGACTCGTCTTCACAATAGAATAGAATTATTTGCTTCAAATTCTCTGTGAATGAAGTTAATAAAAGTATGATTAAAGATTTTCCTCAGACTGAGGCTTGTAAAAAAAAAAATTAACACTAAGAAGCCGAAATATCGGGTAACCAAAGACAACCTTCTTGAATTTATTTCCGATAACACGACAATACTGTATGCTTGTCAAATCTTCTTTCAATGGAGTTTTGATTGACACGTTTCAATGTTTATGCCATCTTATTAAGGGTCATATTTATAGTCTGTGCTTGAGGTTGTGTCGATGCTTGAGTACGCGATTTTCGCATAAATGTCATTAAAAATCTGTCAAAATCGCACGCTCAAGCACCGACACAACCTCAAGCACGGACTATAAATATGACCCTAAGTTAGAAGTAAAAATGGTTCAACTGTTTGATTAAAACATATTTTTTTTATCTTTAATTATCTGGATTTTGTCAACGACTTTAAAATAAAGAGATCCCAAGGTAAAAAAATTCGGCCTGATACACTTTATCTAAGGTTTCTCTAATAAATGGATTCCATCCCTGAGGTGCGATTCCGAAAGATCTGCAAAATGTCCATTGACCGCTGCAATCACCTCTTCGTTTGATCCAAAACAAATTTCTTTAGATTTGAGAATAGGTGATTGTCACGGAGAGGGGAGAGAGTGGCAGGCAAATCTGGCGAATAGGGTGGATGTTCCAACAATTTGTACTTCAAGTCCCTAAATTTTCCAATTGCCAAAGCTCTTTTCTGGGCCGGTGCACTGTCCTGATTGCAATCCAGTCCTGATCTGACGAGTTTTTTCATCTAGCTGGTTAAGAAAATGTGCGTAGTATTCGTGAGTTATTGATTTAGCCTTTAAAATGTAATCAATTAAAAGAATCCCTTTTGCATATCAGAAAACACTAGCCATGATCTGTCCTGGCCGATGAAATTGAGTTCACTTTTTTGGGGCAGAACCACCACCTTGCATCCACTGCTTCGACTGTTGTTTCATATTCTGTTTCATCTCAGGCGTGAAGTGGTCGACTTACGTATCATCCATGGTAATAAATGGGAGCACAAAATCGGTTGGATTCTCTTTAAAACGATCCAAACATGGTTGTCTTGTTGTTTTTGATCAGGATCTAACCCATTTTGCACATAACTTTTTCATATTTCATTCTTCATGTTACTTTCTCGATGTTTTCATCGGTGGTTGTAGGTTTTGGCCGTCGTCTGTCACATGGTTCATCAGTGACCTTTTTTGATTTTTTACTGATAGCAACGCCATCTCTGTGCAAAATTGAGAATTTTCGACGTTGTCCTCGTACATCAAATATATCCAGACTTCACTCTCCCCCCTCATTTTACACTGCCACCTTTCAGATTTTTTCTGTTTACGTTTTTCCACAATCGATCGATAGAGTTGATTAAAACTGAAAATACTAAAAGCTGGATGAAAGGTTAAATGCAAAAAAAAACCGACACATTTTTTGTGGAAAAAAAGTTTTTATTTAAACAAAAAAAAATAGTATAAACAGCATTCTGTGCGTATATTTCGAAATTTATCTTACATAGAAATCCAAAAAAAAAGTAGTAGAAAGGATCTTAATTTAATAGTTTTCTCTTGTATACTACGATAAGTCGAAAATCCATCTTCAAAAAAAAGTATTTAAAAAAAATAATAAAATTTATCCAGATCGCTCACTAACAACAACATAATAACAACAGCACAAATCATATAAATGTATTTAGGGCAGTTTTAATGTACTTACACAAAACTAGTAGGCGAAAAGGCAACACCGCAATATCGCAATTTAAAA
This sequence comes from Holotrichia oblita, assembly GCA_023690525.1. Lineage (NCBI taxonomy): Eukaryota > Metazoa > Arthropoda > Insecta > Coleoptera > Scarabaeidae > Holotrichia > Holotrichia oblita. The sequence goes on along the minus strand of CM043020.1, from coordinate 99,351,581 downwards.
GCGGCACCTAACAGGTCGATTTTACACCATATGAATGCAGGGGGAATCGTAAGAATCGACCTCTTAAGTGTCTAATTTAGTCAAGACAATTTCCCACGCTACGATCTTAGATTAATTAATTAACAGAAATTTGTTTGTAACAACATTCTGTTATTCATTTTTCTTTTTTTTTGTTTGTTCACAGTTTTCCTCGTTCATTTCCCATTTTGAGAAACAAAGATTGTTTTAAAAAAATAAAAATATATTTATATTATATAATATAATAAGCATATCCAATTTTATATGCTGTATACATTTTTAATAATATATCTTCTCTCGTTTCTTCTTTTTTTTTATAAATAATAACATTTCTCGAGTTGTCTCAATTCTTATAAATAATATTTTATCATCTCTTTAACTATTATATCCTATTATCATTATTACTATATAATATTCAACAAAACGACACAATATCACAGTGTGTCAGACATGATAATTTAGTTTTTCCTTCTTTCTCTTATTCTATACGAATTTTACAATATAAAAGTATTCATCAGATCAAGTGTTTCTAATTAATTGTTTTGGCAAGAGTCAAATTCATTTTTCTTTAAAACAAATGAATATTAGTATTAATTTAATATCAAATAATGAGTCTCTTACAGAAAATGATTTCGTCATTTATAAAATTAAAAACAAATTGTATATTTTATATTGCTAACCGCATTCAAGAAGCAAACATATCGAGTATATCAGTGTAATGTCAGTCTCGCTTCGAATCACGTGATCTGATAGATACATCATATGATTACTGTTTTTTTTTTTTCGAATTTTCGAATTCCATTCGGTCTCTAATATTATTAATTATTATAGACTATAACCTCAAAATTCATAAGATTTCCTAATATTTACAAAAGAAGATTGTATTTTAATTAGTATTAATTTTTAATAGCACGAGTTTTTGTCTGTCTGTTGCGTTTTCTGTTTTCGATTTTTTTCGATTTCTAATTCGCGGACGCTGGTTGTGTCGTCCGGACAACATTGAACTTGGGCAGGCATATTCCGAATTTCGTTTCGATACCGGAGAAGATCGGCAACGCTACCGAGTAACCTCCTATGTGATCTGGGCTGCGCGTTTTTCGATCCTGTTCCAGGCCGACGACAGGTACTTTGAATTCAGATCCGGTTGGACGGCTAGATTAATTAAAACAAAAAAAATTATCACTCTCTAAATGGAATAAATTTAATAATAAAAACAAAATACTCACGTTCCACCGAAGTCAACATATAACATTCTCTGTAGCAACTCGTAGGTTACTAAAGTGACGCCAAATTGCGGGGATGATCGGAAGACTCTAGCTGAAAAAACACAAAATAGAATAACATATTAGACATCGTAATAAACGCAGGAGGACGCCATTTATCCGTGTTCTTAAGTTAAATTAAATTTTGATTTTCAAGTTGTTAACGCAATAGAAGACAAAATCATTCTACAAACTTATATCGTGTCGTTTTATAATAGAATCTGATTAATGTTCTTAGTAAGATCAAATACAAGTTTGAAGACGATTTCGTGTTTAGAACTACGAGGGCGTATTTTTATGTTATCTACTTAGCTATGAAGTTCTTGACAAAATAAGGCAATGGTCCAAAAGCAATTCATGACAGAATGGTTACTGTGTGTAGGGAAAATGCACCATCTTATTTTCAAGTAAAATATTGGTCTAAACTCTTTCGATGGGGCCGAGAGTCAATCAATGATGACCTGGTGATGAGTCAGGACGACCTGTTGAAGCTCGAACTGACGACATTGTTCGGATACCCAGCTATCTGGGTATCCACCTGAACAAAAGCTGTACAGAAAAGAAGTTCCTCAAGAAAATTTGGCCGAGTTCGAGAGGGTCAAAACATTTTTATCTCGAATTATCATCGGGGATGAGACTTGGGTACATCATTAGGACCCTCCTACAAAACAAGAATCCATGCAGTGGGTTCATAAGGGCTCTCCACCACCAAAAAAGGCCAAGACACAATTTTCTGGAAAAAAAACCGATGGCAGCCGTTTTCTGGAATGTTGAAGGAGTCTTGCTTATTGAATATATGCCAAGAGGGTCTACCATAAATGGAGACGCTTACGGAAACACAATTAAAAATTTAAAAACTGCTCTAGAGGAAAAACGCTCACATTCGTATCCACAAAAAAACTTGCTGCTGTTAAGACATCTACCTTATAGCCCCGACCTAGCTCCATCAGACTTCTTATTCAAAAATTTAAAAAGCATCTAAGAGGAACAACTCAAAGAAGCTGTTGACGAATATTTTGCGGGGTTACCGAAGCAATTTTAGTGTTGAAGGGAGTTATCTAGAAAAATATTTTATTTTTGTTCTCTTATGTGCTTTTTGTCGTGGCTAGGTAGATAACATAAAAATGCGCCCTCGTATAATACATAAGGATATTTAAAATAAATATACATCTTAAATAAATTAAATTTTAAATAACCTTAAATATTAACTCAAAAAATTTTTGATACACATTTTAATTTTCCTTTAAATGTTATTTGATATGATGAATAGAATAATCCATATTACCTTGTCTAATTTATCCAATGCCAATGCAATCTATAGAAGATCTTAATGACACCTATTAATTTGGTACAAGTCGAATAGTTCAAGTTTTTTTTTTGAAAAACGTTAAACGACTACGTTATTGGCAAGAAAGAAGATAAGTTTCAAACTTTACCAGATTATATAAAAGTAACGAGAAGCAGAACTAGAGAGTTGGATTTCTTGCAATAACGTAGCATTTAATCATCTATTGCTTTCAATAAGCTTATAAAAATGAAAATACTGCAAATAATCACAAAAAATTTATAAAGCAACCACCTATCGCCTTAGCTTTCATTTAGTGTGATATGACATCTTTATAATCGATATTTCTAGTTGTCAATTTGTGTTCCCAATCTCTGTTTTCATTTCCGCCGTTCTATTGTTTTGTTTTATAAGTTCCGCGAGTAAATTACTTCCACGTAACTTTCGCTTAGATCTTAATCAAACGTACACTCTAATACTTGACTTTTTTAAGGTCTATCCCAATTATTAACTATTGTGTTTCGCCAACCCCCTACTAATTTTCTAATTCTGATTTCGAGGGTAAATACAAACGATGCTTCCGAAGCTTTACTTTAGAATCAGTGGCGCTATATTTTGGTAAGAATTCTTCAATTTACCCAATTTACGTTGACTCAGCTGCCTTCGGAGTTTCATCATATTCGAGTCAAGTAAGTCTAAAAGCGAAGCCATCATTTTTTCGATACTATACAGTTTTGTGCTACTCATATACAGGTCGACCAGAATTCCATGACAGTTGCGCGTAAGTCAGAGAGGTCGAGTAAAAGTATGACGTTGCAGCACTCAGCTGATTGCCGCGCTAATGTAAGAGGCAGACCTAATGGCTGGAATTTTTGATTCCTTGTGTCTTTTTAGAGTACCTGTCTTTTATGCCGTACTTCCGTTAATATTATGTTTGTCTTCTTCGTCTTTACGTATAAGCACTTCATATCTTCCTTAGTATCTTCTCCCTTCCGTACGCTAATTACGTATTTTCGGACGTCTTTAGTATCATGTCAAACTCCGATGTCTCCCCATAGACGTCGTTCGCGCGATGGATTTTTCTTCTTCGTTCCCTGAAATTTCATTTGTCTCGTTGCGAAACGGACCTTTCCAAACGCTCGTCTCATATTTGAAAATATAATTACCTTTTTCTTTTCGTCCTCATTCTCTCTGTTTGTTTACCATTCAATAAATTTTATTGACTTGTTTATGACGTGTTTGCCTTATTTTGGGGAAAATCCCCTCGGACTTACGAACTTCTGATTTCATAAGTATGCACCCCCGATGTTTTGGGAGTTTTTATAAGAAATCAGTGGCGCTATATATTACCGAACAATAAAGCTACCCACTCCCATCTTCACTGAGCGAGCTCCCTCCGGAGTATCACCCTCGATACATCAAGGTAGGTCTCTACCAAGAAGGTAACCGTTCTCTCCATACTACTTGCATTTCTTTTGAATTCTCTAATTACTGTTCCCGTTGTTACTATACCGTGCTACTTATATAGCGCCGAACCGGTAGCCCGTAGCACCACCCATCTACATATATGTGCAGAACGGGTCATCACTGTCACAGCATTCTGGTCGACATGTAGCAATTTGATGTCAAAAATAGCTTTTGATTTGGATCTGGTTTTGACTTGGTGTGGGCTGAAGTAGACCTGATTTAAAAAGAATGTATCTGATTTAGACCTGGCTTTGAACTAGTTTAAAAAACAACGTATCAAATCCAGGTATGGTTACCCCCACCATGAAAGCGCGATTTCTCCCGAATTGTGTACGTCTAAAGACAAATCAAACAAATCACTAGATCTCCGAATTCTTGCTTACTTCACCAACAATCTAAACGAAACGGTACCTAGGCTCTATAGGTGATCGCCTTATAAAGATTGAATAAATTTTAATCTCGCTCTTAGATAATTTGCAGTTTTAAATCAAACATAACTAAAACTGAAAACATCTCTACAGATACAAACAATTTAAACGAATCCAATCAATGTTTACAAAATATTACTATTATAAACAATATTTAACAATATAGATACCTACACATGATTCGTAAATCGAGCAGCATTTTATGGACAATAAAGAGATAGGAGCGAAAGAAAAAACGTGTGTATGTGAGAGAGAGAGGCTTCTCGATTATCACCTCACGTGCGCGTTCGCCGATACATACCCAAAGCTCCTTTCCAAAATGCGCGAGGCCCTTCTTCGGCCATGATCTTCTTCGCCGCGTCAAACACCCCCGTGTAGGTTGTCTGACCGGCCCTGGCCACCACCTGTAACCTAGTTTTTATAACATCGGCAGGGGTAACAAGCGAAGCAGCCGGTATACCAGCGATGGCACCAGCCAACAATAACGTAAGCGGATGATTGTAGCCGTTCTCGTCTGCTAGTTTAGCCTTCGTGTGGGCGTACGCCGGGAAGTAGATAGCGCTGAACGGGACGTCACGGAGTAAACAGGCTTTCGCACCTTTGTACAGGCCGAACAAACCGAGATCTTTGACGACCGCCCACGCCCGCACCTTACTACCACCTGCGATTTCGCCGGCTACCTGTAAACGGATCTTGACGATTTCCAAAGGGTTGGTGAAGATGACTTGAGAAGCGCCAGCCTAAAATTGCAATTATTATTATATTAATGGAGGATTTTTTTTTGAAGATACCTGGAGGTAAGGACTGAAATAGGAGCCAAGGATACAAGTGTTAAACCAAATTATCGCAAGGGATCTGGAAATAGGAGAATGGTGTTAGAACAAAGCTCAAATTTTCAACTTACACAGCCACCTGCAATAATTTCTCCGTACATTTGTATATTGCCTTTTTTATCGTAAAATTTATCTCTGACGAAGTCATTTACCTGAAAATTAATCATTGTAATACACGCATAAAATACACTTTTGGAAAAAAATCATTAGCACACCCTGTATAATCGAGAACACAATAAAATGCATCAATGACTAGAGTATCCATCATGAGTAGAGTGTATAATCACTACATGGCGAAGTATGGAGTAAATGACTAGTTGCATGGTAGCCTGAACGCTGCTTAAACTCGCCTCCATGATTGCCCGACCCGGATGTATTAAATCCGGAGCACGAACAGGCCATGAAAGCATTCGTATATGGTGCTCTTTCAAAAAGGTCTGTACAACATCCGCGACATGTGGTCGAGCGTTGTCGTGCTAAGATCACTGCATCTCTTGTCTTTATCTGCATTAATATATTCTCTCCATCGATTCTGCATCACACAACGCCATACCATAATATCCTACTGGCGGTGGAGAGAGGGGTGTGGTTCGATGCACTGCTCTACTAGACAATCACCATATCCTCGACGAACTAAATGTTGCACCTCACCGACACTCATTTGAGATTTTGATTCGTCGGAAAAAAAATTAAATGTGACAACCCACCGATGTGGAATCCTCTGCAACGTACAGTGCGCCCCAAGTGCACTTAGCAATAGTGCTAAGTGACAAGCAATTTCGCAAAAACATACACCCACAATGTGCAAACCCACAATCATTCCACGCTCAAACTCACTCGGGTAATGCGTATGGCTTTTATATAGGGTGTGGCATCTTCCTAGGATTGGCCGATTGTGACCTGGCTATTTATTTTATCGAAAAATGTTCTGAGTAAAAGATGTCTAGAATGAAGTTCTCTACAGGAAGAAAATATTTTCTTATATACAGGGTGTTCAGTTTTGTCTGTACGACAGGATAACTTTGTTATTTAAATGGAACACTCTATATATTATTACATTTTTGAATTCTTTCATGTAATATAAGGTAATTTTAATTAACATACTCTTCCCAACAGTTTTCGAGATATTCCGTTTCGAAAGGAAAAAAAAATGCATTTACACAGAGTACTAATGAATCTAGCCTTTCCTAATAATCAAAATTAAAATATACAGAGTGTGTTAACGAATTTTTTCCAAGAGTGTAAGTAATGGGTACTTACCGTTAATTTGATAGCTTTTTCCGGTGCGACACCCATCAGTTGAGGGACCAGCCCCCTGTATAATCCGAAAACTCCTTCGTGCCTAATTACTTTCTTAAAACAATCGAAACTATTTCTGTACATCAATTCACCTATGAAGGACCCTGTTCTTTGATTCTGCATCCGCGTCTTTACTAAATCTATAGGGTATACAGCTGTGGCACCAACAGCTACAAAAACGAGACAGAATTAAGATCGAATCTATTAAAATATCATCAGCGCACGTACCACCGGCAATAGAACCTAGTGCAAAACGATATGTACTCTCTAAAATTTGTATGAAGATGCCTCGATCCTCCGGACTCTAAAATCACGTTAATATATTTATATTATAGAGTTTGTATTACAAGGTTTGTTTGATAAGTTTTTTTTTGTCAAAATAATCTTAATACAGTTTACTTATCGGACAACCCTCGTATAGCCAATAAGTATTAACATACCGAAACTGCCTTAATTTCTGCTAGCCTATTCGTAATTTGTTTAAAGTACTGTTCGGGAGCTATTGCACTTAGATCATTATACACTATTCGCCTGCAACACAAAAAGACAGAATTAGTTGAAACTGGAAGCTTAATCTGAAACGGTACTATCTAATTAATATTGAAAATGAAAACCATTTATGATTGTTTTATTTCGTCTAAAATTAGAGTTATTCATTAATTTAATAAGATCTATATTGAGCGTAAGAAGTGAAGATGGAAAATAATTGCAGAAAGAAAGCGAGGGAAACAAAAATTATCTTAAAAAATATATTGTATACATGATTTACGTAGTTCTTAATATCATATAAATCACAAACCCATCCCACAATCCACAATCCTCTAATTTGTAATATAGACTGTTCCGTGTTCAGCAGCAATAAAAAAATTAAAATTGAACAGAATTAGTGATTCTGATCGGATAAATTTGACAAAATACTTTCTATAATTGGAACTAGCTTTTATCAAAATCATGATTATGATCCAATAAAAATTTATATTTAAATAAGAATACCTTTACACGTGAATCTGATTAAAATATAATATTATTTCATTGGACCATTCAGATGTTATATTAAAAAGTGGTAAATAAGAAAAATAGCTCCTACCCACTCTGGTGTAAAATATCGCATAATTGGAAGAGTATATCGACTTCTAACGGTGTCATTTGGGACATTGCCTGGGCAGAATGCATAAATTCCTCTTTGGTCACCTCCTGTGTACGATGGCCGTTCGTACAATTTAAATAAATGCGTTTTGCCAACTCCATATTGTTGAGCAGCGAGTTAAATGCAATGAAATACGGGAAGCTGACTCGTCTGCCAGTTTGACCACCAGAAGCTGCCTAAAAGAAGATTATTGGTCAAATATACAAAAAAAGAATTAATTAAGAATATAATTAGAACAAAAATATTTCGATTTAGAATTAGGTTGCGACGAATTTAGCCGCAAATTCGTCCAGCGTTCATTTCGAATTAAACGTCAGATTCGTGACGTTACGACCACAACTATGAAAACCTCTTTCTTCCTCGTTTTTATCGGATATTTTAAGCCCAATGACTTCTAGGAACCACCGTATTAGGAATGAATTAGATCGAGAGTGATGTAGCAGTACTTGAAGCAGAACATGTAGTACCGTAATGTTGTGTAATGTTTTTGAACTTGGAATTTGTCAAAATCATCCGATTGGTTTTTGTTGACAATAGAGCTAAGAGCATGTTGAACGTTTGCTTCGACCAATTCTTCATCCTACTTTATTTTCATAGCTCTAAATAAAAAAACAATACTGCAATACTTTGTGATTGACGACCAATGCTGGAGGCAGAACAACTGGTAGATTATTTCATGATTATTTTCTTAGACATATTGATCTATGCTTTCCTCTTGAACAAGCTTAAGCGTAATTTCTTCATGGATTTGATGCCATCTGCAATATTTTTCGTTACATGTTTGAAAAAAGTTAATTTTTGGAGATGGTGGTGGAGGCAAGTCTCGGCGTTATTGAATTTTTGAATGGTCTTGTAAATATGCTGCTGCCGAAAGGTCAATCGTGAATCCATCCTTATTCTTAGTTCCACGGAAACGTGGGTTGGGACTCTGTAGGAATATAAAGATCTTGATCTTCATCACTTTGTAAGCTTGCTACTCTACAGGGTGTCCTGGAAGATAGAACATGAACAAATAAGATGACAAGTCTCTATGAACTTTTTCCTACAGCCCTTTCCTAAGGAGAGAGGTTCAACATGGGCTCCGTGAAGTCTGATACACTCGCGGGCACGACAAATTAAATTACCCGCAACAATAACCCAGCCGTGTTCCTTATCACATCACACAAAAAGTGAAAGTCTAAGGTGGTAGTCTAAGGTTCAAGCTATCCAGTTTAAGTTTTTTGCAGTCTTTATCACACAGGGTGTTAAAAATTTTGACATTAACCCTTTCAGAACAAACCTAATTTTTTCGAAATTTTATTTTTTTCCTCGGTTTTAATAGAAGAACGGTTATAATTGACAAAAATAAAGATAAACCAAAATTATTTTATTTTAAATAAATCAAAAGACGGTGGTTGAATTTGGAACCATTAGGCCGTTACAGGTCAACCAAAACGATAACATTATTTCTCATGGAATTTAATGAAACAATTATTTTTATCAGACAGGCACAACCCCACTTTTGTACTGCAGTTTACGCACCTCACTTTAGAGCCATGTTCCGGCATGTGAGCAGCCTTGTCCATTCTCCTTTCCAAAGGTATTTGTTTTTTAAATTTTGAGGTGGGTTTTTCAGCACTTCGCCTTCCCATTTGCGGCATTGTAGGATTTGCTCCTCTAAGTCTAGTTGCCACGGCAATTTTGAACTCTTTTAAAGATAAGCTGGCTTCAGTTTTTTGTAGCTTGAATAGGATAAAGACATTGACAAGTGTTAAATCCACAAAATGCCAAAAAATCCTATGCCACCATTTCGGCGACTTACGATCCAGTTCATAATAAGATTTGAGCATATTGGATTTATCCACATACCCCATATGATAATTATAATCCTTGACCAATGTTTTGCAGCTTACTTCTACCAAAGTACCATCTTCTTGTTTTCTGTGTACGGTCTCCTCATATTCCAGGTGATGAAAGTTACTGAGGAAACAATATTGGCTTTTTATCCATCCATTGCAAAGCAAAAATGCCGTCTTCACTTATTCTACATTCTGAGTCACCTCTCTTCATTTTTCTGTTTGCTTTGAAATCTTCAGGTATGTCGTTTCTGTCTTTCCGTGCCGTCCCTTCAACAGCTCTCGTTGCTCTCTTGCTGGACACTATTAAAAAATTTTCTAAGTAGACGTAATAGTGTTGCCCAGCTAGTTCTCTTGTTAGATCTTTTATTACCCTTGCGGACCCATATTTTATACCTTCTTTTTATGGGCTTCATCGGCATATATAATATTAGCGTAAACTACTACCGACCTTTGTACCTAATCATCGATTCATCTATGTATTGTTCTTTAGTGGGAAAATAGGCATTTTTTTATGTAGCTGACAATTGATCTAGCAATAGTCGCACCTTATATAATTTATCATAGTTGGGGTCACCATTTTTCGGCTGTATGATGTTGTCATTTAGATGCGGATGACTAATTCACTCTCAGTTCCATTTGGGATGACCAAAAGTGTCTGGTAACTTGGTAAATTTTTTATTCCCATAAGGAGATTGATGCCGAGAAAGCACTTGGTTTCTTCCAATGTTGCTGGTTGATATCCATTGTTACAGTACTTTTGTATATTTTGTAGCGTTTTGTGCACTATTGGTCCATTTTACCTTTGTGGCAATAAAAGCCGTAAGTGGCAATTCATCTTCACTTTCCCAGGCAACATTGTTTATTGCAACCGTGTCAGCTTCTTAATTAGAACAATAATTCATATTGACATCCGGATGCAATTCAACTCCCATTTCGGATACATCGGAAGAAATTTTCTCTATCAACAGGCTGCCGTCGGTGGTTCCAACATTCGCTTGCTAGACCACTGGAAAAAAAAGGATGAAAAGTGGTTCCACATCGAGATCACTGAGCTTGAAAGGGTTAAGTTGTAAAGATTAGCTTGCCTTTGGGAAACTACAAAAGCTAAATATTTTAAGAGTCCTTACTAGTGTCCATCATATGAAATTTTTATTAAATTATATTAAGTGCTTTAAAACAAAATTCAAGAAAAACCGATTTCCAGCTGCGGGCCCTCAGGGAGGCATATCTCCGTAGAAAGGGCCTTTAGGAAAAAAATTTATAGGAACTTGTCATCTTATTTCTTCATGTTCTGTCTGCATCCAAGAGATTTCCCACATTTTCCCGGACACCCTGTATACAGTACATGAACAGCTGGGGGATCTCGGAAACGGTAAGAGATACGGGGTCGATTAAATTAGGGAAAAGTCGCGCATTTACGTGGCTAATAATATGCCATTTAAAAAGTTTTAATATTCCGAGTAGTTCCGGAGATATCCGAGAAAAACCGAAATTTCGGAAAATCGATTTATTTTTTCCTGACTTTATTTCTGATCGAATTTCAAAACCAATTGCACATTTCCATTGCCACTTTTTCCGTTCTATCCAATGGTGTCCAAAATTTTGTAATCCGACGTTTCGTTACTGAGTAATCACCATCAACTTAATTTTTTTTAATATGGACTAAAATTGTTTTACACATTTTTTCAATGCTACTAAAGTCGTTTATACAACCTCCGATAATTTTTAACTTTTATTTTTTTTATTTTTTTATTTTTATTTTTATTTTTGTTTTTTTTTGTTTGAATACATAGTTATCAACATAAATGTCTTTTCTATTAAAATAAAACAAAATTTAAAAAAAATAAAAAAATAAATAAAAGTTAAAAATTATCAGAGGTTGTACGATAATTTTATTTATTTTTTTTATTTACCTATATTTTTTTTATTATTATTACTTTTAATTTTGTTTTATTTTAATAGAAAAGACATTTATGTTGATAACTATGTATTTAAACAAAAAAAAAACAAAATTAAAAAAATACAAAAAAAAAATAAAGAAAATAAAAAAAATAAAAGTTAAAAATTATCGGAGGTTGTATAAACGACGTTAGCAGCATTCAAAAAATTTCTAAAACAATTTTAGTCCATATTTAAAAAAATTAAATTGATGGTGATTATTTAGAAACGAAACGTTTTCCCTAATTTAATCGACCCCGTATCTCTTACCGTTTCCGAGATCCCCATGCTGTTCATTCTTATCTTGGACACACTGTATAGTCGTCGGTGCATTTCATATAGTGCCGATGACAACAGGAACGCTATAGAGAAAGATCACTTTACATTGATCTCTAAATGTTTTATCTTTATCTATTGACATCATACTTAGTGTTATGTTATTTCGTTAACATCCAACAAAATTCGTTAGAATATTGTGTTAAGCATTGTAAATTTAGGAAATATTTTGTCAAAATTACACGTACGACGCACACTCATGTTACCGCGGTTTTTGAAAATAATAATAAAATTTGAGAAGGAGGTCCAGAAAAAACAAGAAAAGTGGACAATTGGTTTTTTTTTTGAAAGGTTGAAAAAAAGGAAAAGTCAGACGAAAAAGATAAGTTCTTTTAAAAAGTAGAAAATCATTTAAAAAAATAGAAAGTGAAATTTGAAAAATTAGTTTGAAAAGATTGAAAAGTGAAAAGAGAAAAAGAAGAAAAGAAATTAGAGAGACAGGTGAAGGAAAAGTTTGAAGATTCAAAAGATTTGAAAAGATTGAAAAGTGAAGAGGAAAAGAAGAAAAATTTCAAAGGAAAGAAGGACCAGAAGACCAGAAGTCGGGAAGTAGTTACTATTTTTATTTTTAATATTATACATACTAAAGTAAGAGAGGGTGGGTCTAAATTAATTGTAAAGTGCTTAATATAAAAATTATTTGAATTATTATGATTTGATTTTCAACATAACATTAGGTATACGAGGGCGGATCAATAAATACCCGTTTTAGGAAAGAAGACGGAAGTTTTTCACAATTTTTTTTTTTTATTTTTCAACGTAATCACCTTTTAGTACAATACACTTTTCCCAACGTTTCTGCCATATCTTTAACCCCTCCAAAAAATACGATTTGTCAAACTCTGCAAAATACGCTTCTGTCTCGACGATAACCTCCTCGTTTGAGCAGAATCTTTTTCCCCCGAGCCACGTTTTCATGTTGGGGAACAGAAAGAAGTCGCAGGGCGCCAAGTCAGGCGAGTACGGTGGATGCGGCAGCACTTGGTAGTGCAGTTCATGCCACTTTGTCGCGACAGTTCTGGATGAATGTGCTCGGCTCCTTTAATTTTATATCGAATCGGTCCAATAATTCACTGTAGTACTGTCCCGTGACCGTCTGCAAAAAGTCCATGAGCATTATTCCTTTGGAATCCCAAAAAATCGTGGCCATGACCTTTCCGGCCGATGGGACCGTCTTTGCCTTCTTTGGAGCAGATTCACCCCGAAAAATCCATTGTTTCGACTGGCGCTTGGACTCTGGCGTATAATAATCGACGGTGACGACTCGACGCAAAAACTCCTGCGAATTTCTCTTAAAGAGGTCCAAACATATTGCTCCTTTTCCATTTTATCGAGAAACACGAAACACGTGTAATACAAATGGCTGCCAAATAAAAACTAACGTTTGCATCAGTCTGAAATTTATTATGGTGTTGTCTGACAGATGGTAGTACACGACGGTAATGCCAACTTTCCTCAGCAACGCCACCTGTCTTCAAACACGGGTACTTACTGTACTTCCCTCGTATGTCTCCTTGTTATGCAAAATGTTGTAGATTATAAATTTGTAATTGTAAATTAATGTAAACGTCTTTTAATCAATGGACAGTGTTAACCCCATTTCTTAGAACTTCTACTGTAAAGATTAAAAAATGTTGGGTGCAAGAAGAGAGCTCTTCTAACGGGCCTGTCTCTGTCCAATGATGTTTGGATTCATTGCCAGAAATCAATTCTTAATGCCATACTGTATCTACTACTCTGGCTAAAAATACTGCTTTCAGTGTTTTGTGTTGTTTTTTTTAAAGCAGGATAATTTTTCTTTTATCTACCCCATCTGAGAACATCTGAGAGTATATTCGGACCAAAATGACACCAAGATACATCCTGTATCTCAGAAATTATCTAAATTAGGATCTAAATTAACATGAACTTGTTTTCATATTTTCCAAACAATAAAATTCAAAACGCACTTATGCTTGAATTCAAATCATATTAATACAAAAATTGCAAACATTTCTTTTTAATTAAAGAACTACTTTCTAGGTCACTCTCGACTCGTAAAAGTTCAAATAATTTTTCAAGCTGTACCTTAACATAAGTGGGAACGTAATATTATGACATTCATAAAGTTGCTAAACCAATAAAAATTTTACAAACTAAATTAATATGATTCAACAAACGATAACTTCATATTTCGTAATGTTAGGTATTCAAGGTTAGTTAGTAATCAGAGTGCCGCAGAAATATAAAGTTTCACATAGCAAATTACTCGTGTGGTGTGTATGCAACGTTCCGATTACAACGAAAAAACAAAATATCAACAATTTCCAATTCTTACGTTCGAATCGTTTATTTACGAACTTATGTTTCGAGGAAGATATTTTTAAAAATCGTATTATTCGAAACCTTTTTTTTTACCGCTTACTCACCTCTATAAGATGTGATTGTACTTGCTTCGTCAGTAGATGGCTCTTAATGCTGATCATAATATCTTGAAAATCATGAACGGAAATAAAACCCGAACCATTCTTATCGGCCCTGCGGAAGCCTTCTATTGCGTATTCTTCATGGAAGTCGTGCAAGAATTGACTGAACTCGCTGTACGATATCACCCGTTGCTTATTTTTACCGAAATACAATTCTACGAACGACGATTGTATATTAAACGGTATCCTCTGATGAAGTTCAGTTTTCGTCATCACCTCAACGAATTCAGCTGATCGAACGAATAAAATCAAAATTAGAGGGTGGTGCCTCTATAGATTAGAATCGGTAATACTTACAGAAACTAACCAGTCCATTTCCGTTAACGTCGAATAATTGAAAAGCCGTTTTATACAGGGCGTCCGGGTAACAGAGGAGGCCCTCGAACGCTTGAAATTCCGAATACGAGATGTAACCATCTTTACTTGTGTCGACGATTGACGCGAGGAGACGTACCGAATCCGCATTAAAATCGTTACCTTCGAATAATCCCAGATATCTTCTAATGAAGTCCTCTGGGGTCATTAACTTCTCGCCATTCTTCTCGACCGATGCATACTTGTTGAAGATGTCCAAAAGTTGATCTGGATTCGCCCGTTTTAAGTAGCCTGCTCCCTGTAAATAACGCAAATAAGAATTATCATCGTGAAAAATGAGGTGTACTGCAAGGTACAACTTTCGGCCCTCGACATTTTATAATCCTTATAAATTATACAGCGATAATATATCGATCATAAATTAAATATTATTAAAACGATCATATCGCGAATAAACTAAACGTGTATATTCTCACTTACAATCCTCAGATTACGATAATCTACACTAGACGACATTATGAACGGCAATATCGTAGTATTTTACGCAAATACGTTGATAACGTGCACTTCATTTAAGCGGACGCGATAACGATAAAACTGGTTAAACCGTACTTTAATTACATTTACTCTAAGCCTTCTTTAATTAATCTGAATTTAAAAATAGAACGCGGAAATATATGTCTGTGTAAAAGAGAGCTCCCTAAATCATTATCGACTACATACTATTACATTACAAGCACACGCATCAAATTATAAGTAAGCCATAAAAATGGAAATCACGTGTGTGACGTAAACTTCGACCAACTCGTCTGTCTTTGCGCTAGATCGGTGGGACTAACGTGATCACGTCCAGGCCACGCTCAAGTTCTATGATAACATCATTATCTCGAGAAAATCGCCGTCTGTTTGCGGCCAACATCAGAGACGAATGACGAAGAATTTTTTTTTTGTTGACGTCTCATTAACGCTTCTAACCGGAAGGCCTATAGGAATTGTCCTTCTTGGATTTTTAATGATGGTGTTTGTATTATGCAGGTTTATTTATTTATTTTTAGAGAAATAGTTCTTTTTAAATTTGGTATTCAATCAAAAAATAAAGAATAAGGCAATTCTCACACAGCTGTGATTATTAAATGAGCGCATTAGGTGTTTTAGCCTTCTCAATCTGGTTACATCCGAACAGAAAAATCCACTACCTGATCGAAAGTTGATTTATTTACATCTAATTATGAGTTCATCTAATGATCTACACCAAACCAAATCCGCCTCTCCCTGCTTTTGGGCAGGAGATGAGATGATGAATCCTTTACACCTACTACATTTTCCTCTATAGTCTCCTATAGTATAGTTGCTTGTGACCACAACACCAACTATAACGAAGGAAGCCCAAAAATTGTCTCTATGGCTGCCGTTAGTGTTGAGAACTTGACCTAGACTAGACTAGACTTTATGCCACCAAACTAGTGAGACGTAGATTGCAGAAGATATGAGGGCGTATTTTTATCTATCTAGCCGTGAAAAAAAGCCCATAAGAGAACAAAAAAAATGTTTTCTACATAACTCCCTTCAACACTAATACATTTATTCCATCTTTTTTTCCAATTGTCTCATACCCTCAGAAAAAAATTGCTTCGGTAACCTCGCAAAATATTCTTCAATAACTTCTTTGAGTTGTTCATCACACGCAAAACGCTTTCCCCTGATAAGCTTGCTTTTTTAAATGTTTGAATAAGAAGAAGTCTGACTGAGCTAGGTTGGGGCTATAAGGTGGATGCCTTAACTCTACAGTATGTTCCCGAGAGGAACAACTTTCCCATCTTTAACTTGTTCGAAAAAATGAATTCTTTATAAAAAAATCTGCTTGTTTTGCACCCAATTCAAGTGAGTTATCTTTATTAACTTCAATACTTTTGGCAGAATGTTTTGGAACAGATAACAAGACTAGACTCGAAATTCAACAAAACTTCTTTTTTATTTCACGAATTGACAAGGACATATATGTTGGGTAACGGCTGACTATAAACTATCTGTTTCAAACGTCCACAGAGATAAAAATCTGCAATTGTGAGATCTGGGCTTCTTGGACGCCGCCCAATTGGTCTATTTTTTCCAGTCCATCTATCTCCAAATTTATTATTTAAGCAATTTACTACAGCACGAGCCATGTAAGCCCTGCAGCCATTTTGTTGAAAGTACATTGTACTGCGATAAGCTAAACTAAAGGGTCCATACTGTCGCTAAAAAAAAATTCTAACAAATGAAAATGGGTATGCTGATTTGTTTCCATCAAAAAAGTAAGATCCTATTATCCCCCCCTCCTCACACACCAGACATTAACCTTTTGAAAATATTGGCGGCGATTTAAAAAATTAAAATTCGAAAATGCGGATTAATGTCGTTTCAGTATCTAACATGTTGCGATGAAACTATCCACTTAGTAGAAAATGTTGCTTCGTCAGAAAACATAATTCTTCTATCAAAGCTTCTTTCATTTGCAATGATTTTCTCACCCATCCATAAACAAAAGAGTAGTCGTTGTCCTTCATCGCCTCTTTCCAAATTTTGATTAAAAACTGGCTTATAAG
>CM043020.1:99179554-99333865 GCA_023690525.1 Holotrichia oblita | reverse complement strand
TTTCTCTGCGGCTTGCTGATCCCAATACACTAACCAGAATATCATCATTGACTACCAATTCTTTGTATAGGTATTCTTAATAAGTTTGAGAACCTCGGCTTTCCTGGCATTACAAATCTTTCATTACCTTTTTCAAATGTAAAGGAGGTGGACTTGGAGAACTAGAAAAAAAGATGACTTCTCTTATGGGTGGTTACAAAGTGAAATTAAAACTAATCTGTGGGTTGAAGATGGGATAATAAAATATAAACATAATGTCTAGGTCGTTAGAACCCTAAATGAACTTAATACTTTCTGATCTACTTCTGTTGACAGCTCTTAAAACTCTTGACAATGTGCCTTTGGTAATTTTATTGAAATTGTTGAGAGAATCTCTGTTGTGACGAATGCCTATTAATGCCAACACAACGAGCAATATTCAAGCTGATTTTGGAAAGCTTGCATAAGTATGAACCTGTCAACAAAATATCAGCATGATTTTTAGGGCGTTGGGTCTTTGAATTGCCTTGATATAAAATTCTTGATCGTATGCCTTTGGAAATATGATTGAAAAAATTAAGCATCTGTTATGAGGAATGGCACTTAATCCCAAAACAACGAAGCTACTACAAACATAAGTGACACACTTTGGGAATCTGCTGATGTCTCTTAAAGATTTATGGTCCTGGGATGCCAGTATCTACCAAACAGAATTAATTGAGGCGATTCCTTGGAGAGACGAATTATACGAGCAAATTTTAATCTAATTTATCATTTCTATTAGGGTTTTTAAGAAAACACGGATTACAATGCTAACTGTATGAGACTATTGACGCAATCACGGCAGCCTATAGGCTTCGCTTCAAATACACTTATCGAAACAGAAAAGAAAATTGCCCAAATTCGAAATTAAGCTTTAAAAATTCTATTTGTCTACTAAAGATTTGAACATTTTTTTAAAAGATTTTTATAAAAAAAAGTCCAGAGAAACATTTCAAAGTCACATGATTCATTTTTGTCATTAAATTATTTTGTACTGCAAACCTGGAGGGGAAAAGGGGAGGGAGGGGGCAATAAATTTGTGACTCTAATGTAGTAACTGTTAGAATGAGGGAAGACAATAATTAAAAACTATTACTCAAACATATCTATATGCAGTACCTAACACAAGAGCTGTCATGGAGTTGCTACAGAGACAAAATGGACAAACGAGGAAAGGAAGACCAGTTAGATGGATACAGTTAGAGGTAGAGAGGTATTTACCAATTAAATTTAACCGTTTTATTTTGTTTAAATTTGTATATGTAATGGAAGAAGGATTTTATTGACTGGAATGAATTTAGCTTCATGTAAATTAAAATCAGCATTTGACAGCGGTAACATAACCTTAATTTTGCTATTTGTATGTTTTATTTTTGTGGGAGTTTTAATGAGAGATCCTAATCTTACGTCATTTATTCACGAGAGGGGTGGGATGCCTGTTTAAGATTCTAAATTCATCTCTTAATTAATTTAGTTTTATTTCTATAAACGTACTTACGTCTTCATTTTTACCTTATGTATCAAGAGTATATAAAGTATATAGTGTATATAATATGTATAATATATGTATATAGGCACTAAACTAATCTTTAGGCATTAGATTTTAGGGGTAATAGTATTATTCCATTACAATATAGTTGTATTATAAGCTCTACCACTGATTTGTGTAGGTTTTCAGGAAGACCAATGGACTAAATATGTGTATACACGGCGTTATGGTGAGATAAATATAAATTGCCTCAACAGGTTTGGACTGCTAGGGTCGGAATATCCATACTAATTGCGGAGGTAAGAATATGCGAGCGTTGCGTTGTGGTTCTACTGATGAGAATGCTTTTATTACTACCGGGTTGACTTGTTAATGAGAATTTATTCGCTAATTATCCGTTACACTGTACTGTTATAATGCGTCCGGACATTTTAGAGTTAATTTAATGTAATAATTACCTTTATTTATGATGTTACCTCAATATTAGATTTAGTTTTTTTGTAAAAATACGGATAGATGGCGACAGTAGTAGATTTGTCAGCTGTCAAAATTAATCCATTGATCTTCCTTTAAATCGAATCGACAAATGGCTTAATAATAGTAATTTATTCATAAGAATATGCCAGCGTTTCCCCTAAAAATGACATCGACTCTTCAGCTTCTCAATACTGCAATGATCTCGTTAAATGTAATCCTCCATAACTGCCAATATTCATTTCGAAAACCGTCAAATATCCCCCGCTATATCTATCAGGTAAAGAGGTATTAGTGCCGCCACCTGTCGTTCGATCGCTTAAATATATAAGATACGAATCATTTTATCAGACATTTTCTTTTTTTCTTTAATGTTAGTGTGTTTGTGACATGATGGCTAATGACGTTTTTAAAATGGCGTGTAGGTGTGTTTTTATTATTAGTATTATTTTTAGTTTAGTTTGTATGGTATATATATTTATTACAACATGTTAGTTTAGTAAGAGGAAGGTAGAGAACAAGCGCTTGTGACGTGAGCAACCAGTCGTTTCGCGAAGTGATAGCAAAAAGCTGGTCTATTAGAATTGTTATTGTACCTTTACAATTGACAAGCGAATGGTGTTGGACGTAGATGCACGATACGCACACATCGATTTAATAATTTTATACACTTTTTTTTTAATATAATTTATACAAATCTAGTCTTATTATTTTTTTAGTTATTTTTTAATCCATATTTATGTAATAATAACGCTAATTTACACGAACATTCACCTTCAAAGACATTCACACTTATACATGATAGTTTATTTGTATATTTTATCTAAATCCTATCGTATTATGATATGTTTAACGATTTTACAATAAATTAGTGTAAAGATATAGTAGTTGTGTCAATTAATATTAACGTAAAATTGTATAATTTTGAAAAACATGATACCTACTTATTTATAAATATGATATGTTTAATTTTTGTTTAATTGATATGTTTTGTTTTACGATATGTTTATTTTCAGTGTCATTGTTTAAAATTTACTTTATTTAGTACAGATGATTCAAGTAATTTCGTAAAGAAATTATTGTTATTTGAGGTTATGTATAAAGACAAATTAGTGACAGCAATAAGTAATTTAAAGCTGGCTGTGCCGCCATTTGTTGTTCCAAAAGACTTTAAACGTATTTTGGAAGAGGACCAGAATTGTGTCGCCATTAGAGAGTTCAGATAGCAAGGTGTTCAGGATTTCTTTAGAGATAGCTTCGCCCGAAACATCGGTTTGTTTCCTATTTGAGACTTTCACCCTCTTCCCCCACCTACACGAACTATATTTGGCGTTAAAATCTTCAGCCACCAAAGCCTCAGACATCAGTCGAAAATAAGAAATAGAAGTCAATCCGAATACAACCAACACCTTGCAAGGACTTCGACCGAATCGATTTAGATCATGAAATCCTTTAGTTGACGTTAAATGATGGTAGTCTTAGTCGTTCGCGATGATGAGAGCCCTACGAGTCATCATCAGATCTTGGTGGCAAGCGCTGTGAGGTTATCCTTGATTGCGGAAACGCCCAGGTAGCTCAATATTCCTGACGAATTGCTTACATCCAGGATCAGTCTCAGGATTTTGTTCTGGAAAGCTTCTAGTTTTTAAGATGCGTTTTTGGTCAGACTCGACCAAGATAATCTTCGAAATCATTTAGATTTAATCCAAAAACTTGTACTTTCGATAGGTGGATTTCATTCTTATTCCCGGATAAAATCGCTGTAGTATCTCACGTGATCCAATCGTTAAGATATCCATTTTAGTCAAACTCTTATAAAGGATTTTCGAATACAGTCCGAAGAGGTTGGTACTCCTTTTCTAATCGAGCCAGTGCTCTAAGCGCAAAAGCTCTCCATGATCTAGTCCCATAATGTTTCCAAACGTCTGATTATCGTGTGAATACCAGAGCTTGATATTTAAATTGATTAATACGAGTTTAAATTCTGAAACAGCCGGGATTATTTAATATTGATTAAAAGACAAAACCTGAATGGTATCTCGTAGGGACCATTATTAACTCCTATGCTCTTTACAATCTTTGTGCACGACTTCAGCAGATGATTAGGGAGTCGAACTCGTTATTTATAGTGATGAGACGACTATTAATATGGCGGGGAAAGGGAGAGGAAAGAAAGGCCCTGGAATGAACAGTAAGACACCTTTATCATGTGAGTGTTTCCATTAATATCTAACGTTGTTGTGTAATAGTGACGTGGCAACAGTTTTGAGTTGATCTATACAAAAAGATTATTCTGTCACCAACACTTTTCTAATTACACTTCAGCATCGGAGACTAGTTTTTAATGTATTAAATGTCAAAAGAAGAAAGTCCATCGCCGCGGCCAGGGTCACGTTGATGTTAATTAAAACTGTCAAATTGCAATCGATATTGAACGTTGTTAAAAGTGTACTCCTTGAGACTATTATAGTTAGAATGACGTTCTTTTGTGTTATATAAGGTAGATAATTATTTGCTTTAAAGATTTTTTCATTCATTAAAAATAAATTCTACGACATTACTTGAATCATCTGTAACGATAGTACCTATCTTCCATGATCTATAAATGGTTGTAGAACCATTACTGGTAGTTTTCCATAATTAATTTATTTTTGCGCCATAATTTTGTGTAATTTTCCTACAATATTTATGTATATTATGATATGTATAGTTGTGGTAAATAAGGATAAATTCCAAAACTAAGGTATTGAGCAGGTTATCAATATGAGAAGATTTTTCTCCATTGTAACTGGTGCACTAAATTAATAGCGAACAGGAGATATTATGTTCCAAAATCAAAACTGTTGAAGTAACAATTTAGCTTGGCAACCCTGAAAATTTTTTAGGTTAGAATTACTTAAGTGCATTAATGACGTTTACTCTGTCAAATTTTTGACACATTTAAATTAAAAAATCAGGCATGTCAACATAAAGTTTTAAAGTATTCTCTTTAACAAGATTGACGACATTACGATAGTTTTAAATTTTACTTCAAATTCTGACAGTTGTCAGTGATAAACTTAAATTGGAGAAGCTTACATTTGAGTATTTATTCAACATGTTGGAGGTACAACGCAAAAAGTTTGTAATCCAAAATTATGTACTTCTGAACTGGTCGAAAATTAGATAAATAATGTCGTGAATGTCATCATCAGTTACATCAGATATGCTTTCATGGTAGTCAATAACTGAAAAAGAAATATAGGTACATCGAAACTGCAATCAAGCTAACACAAAAACAATACCCTATGGTAGGTACTGCGTGACGTCAGTAGTCTTTTTACTTCAATAGTTGGCCGCATTTTTATAAGGGGGCGCTGAAAAAACGTGTCTATAGCTTGAAAAACGAAAAGTAAATGGACACGCTGTATAAAACTATCCACCAAATTGTGATAATTATGACAGTTTGAAGTTTTCAGCTGTCAAAATACAGCTTATACAGCGTGTCCACGTCGAGTGACTGTGCTAGAAGTGACTTAGTTTACCTACTACTGTCTTAATTTTTCCTTTTTTTGGATACCTATACGGTTTTTTTTTCGATTTATTTATTTAATAAAACAAATCATAAAATTTGCTTGCAAAAGAAGAAAAAACAATTAAGACAGCTAAGTATAAGAGGTTAAAATACTAGAAAAGAGAAAATTATAAAGATATGGCCAAATAAATGTGATTATATGTACAGTCTATTCCAAAATTAATGTCGCTACCAAGGCTAAACAAATCCATAAAAATGATGTTTCCCATAATCCAATACGATTTTTCGTTAGTGAATACCAATCTTGCAAAACAAATATCGATTAAACTTCATGTATCTAATTTGCATTACCAGTTATAACGTGTTTTTCGGCACAGGAGGTGACATTAATTTTGGAACAGATTGTACATGTACAGGGTGAGTCACGACTATTCCCTCGGTCTCTTGTGTCTAAAAGGCTAAAACATATGAGTTTCAAATTTTAGTCAAATATGTAGGACGATTAGGAGCACATTTTAAAATTATTTCCAAGTATACAGGGTGATTCAAAAAGATATAGGATATCAAAGATTATTTTTAATGGAACATCCTACGTTGCTTAATGGAACACCCAATATCAACATACTCTACCGGTTTATTGAAAGCACGTTTTGTCAAACTAATTTCTTACAAATATAAATCGCCCAAGTCGTACAGTTTTCCTGGTTTTTAATTTATTCGCGAAAGCCATTTTCATAAAAATCAAATTTTCTCCAAATTGCCTACAGATATAACAAAATTATCTTAATTTATGACGTAGAATCCTAAAATGGTATACATTTGGGTGTTGCATTAAAAATAACCTAACTTTGATATCCTGTACTTTCTTGAATCACTCTCTATATTTGCAAATAATTTTAAAATGTGCTCCTTATCGTCCTACATATTTGATTAAAGTTTGAAACTCATATCTTTTAGCGTTAAGTCACAAGAGACCGAGGGAATAGTCGTGACTCACCCTGTATAATTTGAAAAATGTTTCTCTTCCCCATTGAAACGAAAGATGCCAATTAGAATCTTTAATAAGAAAAAATATCTGCAGGTAGAAGTGTCACTGCGGATGATGAAATTGAATCTCAACCTAGTATATGGATTGATTGATCAATATGACGTCATATTTTAGAGATTCTTATGACAGACATGACGTTATTAAATAATTTTGAAGTAAAAGGAAGTTGACGTCAACAAAAAATGTCAATAACACTTGAACGTAATTAATGTCAATATTAGGTACAAATAACGTCATTTTTGGCAGCTAATACGTTGCTGTCGCTAACGCACCCACGATACTTGAAAATCTGACATTCTCAATGAATGTCCGAAAACGATAAAGAGAAGAAAGAATTTTAGATTAGATCTAGAAACTGAAGATGATGAAAATTGAAGCAACACAAATTTTATATAACGTGTTAAACACGTCATGAAATGACAAGAAAATTACGTTAGAGGTTTGATAAAACTTTAAACTGCTTTATCGTAATATTATTCTTGATTATCTCTGTACAAAATAGTTTGGGCATGCTCTTCACTATATACATAAATAGTCTATTGTTAATGGAAACTCTGTCATGTTTGTTGATAATAATATTTCGTCTTGTTATATTGATAGCCCGTTCAGTAACTCAATTTGGTATCCTTTCTTTATAAAATATGTAAATTTAATATATTTTTATGTTAAAAAAAATTATTATTAATATTACACAAGAATGATATGTATCAGTTTACGTTCAGATATGTTTATATCACGGGGATTCACACGCCGTTATATTTCCTTCTTTTTAATTATTAATATATCTGTAAATTTATCTAAATAATACTTAGTTCATTTTTTTTAAATATTTATCCCATTTTGTTGTTTTTTTTTGCAGTTCGATTGTTTCCCTTTCCTTTTATTTATTTTTTTCCGTCTTATTCACCTACTAATAATCCTATTTTATTTTAATATATTCCTTTTTTTTAATAATTTACTACAATTTATACATTCGCGATGCAAAATTTGCACAGCCTATTACCTAACATAAGAACAGTATATTCTCCAAGGTTTTATTTAATATTTTTTTCACCTTTTATTTAATATTAATATATTTAAGAGTATATTCTTTCTTCTTTTAATAATATATGATTGTCGTTGACAATGTATGAAAATAAACCCTATTTGACCTTGACATTAGGTGAGTATGTCAAAAAAAATTATTTTCATCCAGAGTCATGAATTTTTCCTAATAGCATGCTCTCGCTTTTATTCCTTGGTAATATCATAAAAAGCATGCTTATCTCAAATAAATATTTTTATATTTAATTAATTTGTTTGAATATATCTATATATTTAGGTTCTTTTTGTTTAAAGCTATTCGTCGAAATATTTATTTGAGAGCTTACACTTATTATAATATATAATTAGTGTTAGATATCTTTGTTGTTCTTTACTAAATCTTGATTCTCTTCAATAAGAATATTCATTCCAATTCCTTTTCAAGTTAAAAAAATCCCTTTGTGTTTAATAGCGAAGCGTTTTTATATATCAGCACAGGTTCGAGTTACCCTGGTGATTTTATTTTTCGTTTTATTTTTGAGCCGATACCAACCGTGCTGTTTCCCTAGTTTAGCTTAGCTTCTTGCTTTTATTATCATTTTTAATCTCTCGTTAAATAAGGATAATACATTTTATCATCTCTTTGCAAATAATACTAAATACATAATAGATATCTATAAATTAAATCCTTTTTTAAATTATAAACATATTTGTTTACTAGAGTATTGTCTGTTATCAATAATAGTAGTTGTACAGTGAAAAAAGGATCTTAAAAAATAGATATTGAATAAGAAGCGCATCGTGTTAATAGTTAATTTTCCCATGCTATCTGGGTCAAGTTATTTTTTGTTGTTAATTTGTTTTTTTTTTCTGAGTCTTCAATCTAATGCAATACTACAATTCGATCTCTACTTATCATTAAAACACGTTTGTCGTGGAGAGAATTACTATGGCGATCATGGCGGAATAAAGTAATAGTAGAGTTTGATAATGTTGAGTCGTTGATGATGGAACAGCTCCAAGAACACTGGCTTCGCACGGCGTCTCACCAGAACCTGTAATCAAAACACAGAATTAAGGACAATTGTTTACAAGCGACTTCACGTCTAAAAAGTCTTGACTCAACAACTTCTGCTAAGAGACCATGCACAGCGAAGAGAGTTCACCAATTGGATCCTTGAGAAAACAAAAGGGAACACCGATTTTGTGGAGGCCCTTTTCACCTCAATATATCACCATAGCGGTCATTTTGTTTCATACATAATTCCCAAAAACCTCTTATTGAAACATCCTTTATAATGAAGTGAGAAAGGAAATAAACGTAAATACTGTACAATAGAAAGCGTCATAACTTAAAATCGACTTCACTTTCGACCTTACAATGAGACCCCTAACCAAGACAAGTCCTAATTTAATTTCCCCCTCGCCAATGTAGTCCTCGTAGTGTCATTGTGTCGAGTTCGGAATCTTTCCCAACAGTTTAGCGAGGAAGATGTATCTGCAGAAGAGAGAATGTGATTGGGCAAGTGCGCATGTGAACCTGACGATGTCCACCGGGAGGAATTCGAACGAGGTCTTTGGTCAGCAGACCTATACCTTAGGTGTATTTGAATAAACGAGGGCGATTGTATGTACGGCCAAGCACGAATTTAAAAAGTTCGTGCAGGATCAACTTATCCTCTCCCCCTCTCCCCCTCTTCCTCCCTCTCCACACACACACTCAAATGCATGGTATTATTGTAATAAAAGCGAGAAAAAAAAACAGTATTTCCTGACTTTAAATGAGATAAACGAATTGTTAAAGTTATTATTTGTTACTAACCTTGTCCTTCGCGTAGTTTAGGCAGGAAGTCGTTCCAGAAGGCGCAAGGTGTCGCTCTAGGTCCTTTTCCGATCCCAGTCTTATCTGCGTTGAAGATGAAATATTGCGGGTGGTCTTTCGTGTACAACGGCCAATTTATATCATCTGTTACGGGTTTTCTGGAAATAAAAAAATAGATTAATATTGTTTAAAAAAAGTAAATTAAATGAATCTGCGGCGGATAATAATGCAAAATTTAGAAAATATCTCTGTACGAAAAACAATTTTATGGCATAGATAGGCAACACATATCCTAGATAAGATCGTAAATACCATAACAAGTCGAAAAGTTTTCAAGGTTAAACTCTTCGCCGTTGCACACTCTTGAAATATAACGAAAGCATTCGTAACTAAATCAACAAAATGTCAAACTATCCTCTGGTATCGTCTTTTGGATCGCTCTTTGAAGCTCCACAATTTTGTTGTTGTTGCCGAGTACTATTTATAGACATGACATATGTCCAAAAACTACTATTCCTTTTTTCTTCTTCTTACAACACTTGTTTGCTATTCAGAATTTGGGAAACTATTGATAGAAATGACAGAGTTCCATCAATTTCTTCTTCCTCTTCTGGGTGTATCAACACATACATATGTAGATTTTACTTGCACTATAAGATTGCAAGTATGTTGTCCTTTATGTTTTGTAAGGCCACTTTCATTTCATTGCTCCATTCAGAATCAGAAACTACATTCTTGATCACCGTGTCTTCTTATTGTTATCTATCTTATCTAATATCTGATGTTTCAAAAAATTTTATATTGTATACGCCATTTAAGAAGCGATTTTTCGAAATTCCACCCTTTGGCAGAATTCATGAAACACGTTTGTAGGGTTTCTTGGAATTTAATCCCAAAAAGAATGAAAGGGTATGGAAGGGGTGGCAAGGTTTGTTCGATAAGTCATATTTTGTAGTCAAAATTACTTGAAATGTTGTACTAAACCTCTCTGACACCATTAATGAAGCACGTGTTTCAGTGTTTTTCAAATTCAAGCCCTAATTGGGTGGTTTTTGAAAATTCAATTTTTAATGAGGTAAAAGGGGGTGGAAAATTTTTTTGATAGGAAAAAATACTTTTATGAAAATCCAAAAAAATGCTTGTAATCGGCGCTCATGGTATATTATTGGAATAACCTTATAAAGCGAGTCTAATGAAAATAGATCGAGCATTAGAAGCAGAGCACTTACTTTTGGCCTTCCAAGTCGTATTAATGCTTCTCCGAAGAGAAGATTTAATTTCGTTGCACTTCGCTATTTAACCTGTATTGTACAACATCTGCAACAATGTATTAATTCCAACCTCATTCCCTCTAGTGGACAAGGTCGGAAGTAGCACTGCCGCCTATTAAACCCAGGCTGTAACAGCAGATACCGATCGAGCTTGGACAATTCATAGATTGTCAGTCCAGCAGTCGGTATCTACTGTTACCCCCCCTCCCCTCCCACTTCCCTCTTCAAGGGAGGTGGCTCAGTTTTACAAAAAAAAAAATACTCGTATGATCAAATTTATTTGAAATTTGCTTTCCAATACAGTTAATGAAACACATATTTCGACGTTTTCGAAAATTCAATTCCTAATGAGGTAAAAGAGGGTGGAGGATGGTTATAGGAAAACATTAAAAGATACTTTTATAGAAATCGAAAAAAATGCCTGTAATAGGCGCTCATGAAAATAGATCAAGTATTAGAAACGGATCAAATGTGGTTTTGACCTTCTATGTCTCGTCAGGGCAACTACGGATGCAAGATCCGATTTCATCGCACTTAACTTTAATTGGATACTACTTCCGACAATTGACTAATTCCAATCTCATGTACTCTAGTAGTGAATTTGATCTTCCAAGTCGCGTCAAGTAGAATATATAATTTTATGGCAGTTCGTTATTCAACCTATATTGCACAACACCTGCAACAATGGATTAATTCCAACCTCATTCCCTCTATTGGACAAGGTTGGACTTAGCACTGCCGCGTGTTAAACCCCGGTCGTAATCGAGCTTGGATAATTCGTGAATAGTCAGTCCCGCAATCGGGGGCAGAAACACTGGAAAATGTTTGAACATATGGAAGGCTAGCAAATTAAAAAATCGTATACGCTTAGAACAACTCCATTCATCAGTGTAGGATCCCAGAAAAGCATCGCTAGAATTAGTCATTGAATTTAGTAAGATGCAATAAAGAAATTTGTTCAGTTAAATATCCTTATATTGAGTAAAAAGGCTACAATGAGCACAATAACATCGAAATTTGTCGATAGAATAATAGATCAACGTTCTGTGGACTACTTAGTTGGAACTGTTCTCTTAACGAGAGGAAATCTTTGTGTTGTACCAATAATGAGAGGATGTGGCAATTCAGTTCTCCTTTCAGGCTGTTTTTGCCACTCAGAGACGATACATTAAATTGGCCAAAATTTTATATTCACACAGGACGGTAATCCAAAGCATACGTTTCAGATATGCAAAAATTATCTGAATGAAAAAGAGGAAGCTAATATTTTAAAAAATACGACGTGGTTGTTACGAAACCTCAACCTCACCCCGATAAATTTGGGATACAAACAATGCCTACTGCCAACATTTTAAAGTTCTAATGTCATTCTAAATAGGTGAAATTGATTTTCTCCGACAAAAAAGGCTGGAATCGAAGAAATTGCATTTCTCACGCTGCACAGTGGTCTAAAATCCCGAAAAGCTGGCCAAAAGTCGGAAAAAAAATTTTTTCTTTCTAGGGACTTTTAGTTGTTGGACTAGTTGTAGTGGTACACCTAGTATGTATTATGACCGTTAACAAAGGAGACATGTCCCGACCTGACTCAGGAACTCATTTTGTTCGTGAGCATCGAGCCTGTCGCATGGTTTACTCGTCGCGCGTCGAAAGTAAGACAAAGTTCAAATGGTTGAAGAATCGCGAAAAGTTAACGGATTTGCATACAGAAAGTAAGTACAATTTAAAGTTGTCGCTCGAAATTATTACTGATAATGTATGAAATAGTAAATGATTAATGAAAGTAGTGGAATTTTTCTTCGTCACGTTCTGAGATGTTGATAATTGTTAAAAAAAGGAATAAGTCAAAACCCTTGCAGACCCCGGCTCTCAAACCAAATGGAAGTTGTTGCTTAGACATTTCTCAAAAACATATTCAAAAATTAGCTGCAACTGGCTGCGACTTTGGTTTCGGTTATGATTTTTATGCGATGATGCGCGCTCTCTTTGCAGTTTTTCGTAATTTTTGCGTTTTAAATATTGTTTATAGGAAACTGCTCAAGATAATTCTCCTACTAATGTTATTCCTCTATTTTCTATAGCACCTCTGGACAATATCGAAGAAATTTCCATCACGAGGAAGGAAATTTTCATATTTGTGAAATCGGTATTGAACGAGAAAATCAACGTAATCACCGACATTGTTGAGACGGAGGTATCAAAAAAATTGAAGCGTCCGTTCATTCTGGCGCAAAGTCTGAAAGATGTCATGGGTAGATTAATGTCGGAATTCAAGAAGAGGTGGCAACAAGTGAGCAGGAACGAAATCAAATTCTTCCAAAAATTTGACGAGTGGCTCAATGTTCCTGTATCTTTAACAATGGAGAATGAAGGTTCGAAGACTTCCTCGGAAAACACAATGGGGAAACCTTCCACGGAGAAGACAATGGGGCGTCCTTCCACGAGATGGAACGATTTGAGTGATCGGTCAAAACGAAGGAGGACAGAAAAAGTTCGAAAAGAACACACCGTCCACGAATTGGCCTACGCTACACAAATGGGTCTCCGCGCTTCTGGAAATGTACACGCTTAGAGACATCACACAAGGCGGTCCATCAATAGCATCACAGTACCGGGAATCTATCGAACACGTTTTAGAAGGATTGCTGTCAGG
Source organism: Holotrichia oblita (assembly GCA_023690525.1). Lineage (NCBI taxonomy): Eukaryota > Metazoa > Arthropoda > Insecta > Coleoptera > Scarabaeidae > Holotrichia > Holotrichia oblita. The sequence continues at coordinate 99,320,553 of CM043020.1, read as the reverse complement.
TAAAGAAGCGTTGTCACTCATAGTAGAAGGTAGAATGACTAAAAGTCGTTACCAATTAATACGTTCTGTAAACTTAAGCAAAAATGGTAAATTATATCCGCCGTATGGATGTGTATTAGATGCCAAAAAAAGGTGTTACCCTGAGAAGTCAGAAATTTCTGTAACTGAAAGTGGGGCGACAGTTGGACTCCAAGCATTGCTAAACCATACAGCTGAAAGGATATTAATGGTACAATCGGACGTTATTAAAAGTCTTCCTGAAAACAAAGTTGATAATTTAGAATTGATATGCAAATGGTGATGCGATGGCACTACTGGTCAAAGTACTTACAAACAAAAATTTTGCGATGAAGATGGTAATAAATCGGATGCCAACATTTTCTTTATTTTACTCGTTCCCTTGCAAATCTTTGATAGAAACAATCCACACGTCGTTGTTTGGAAAAATCCACGCCCTTCGTCGCCAAGATTTTGTCGCCCAATTAAAATTGAATTCTTGCACGAAACTGCCGAAGCAACTAAGGCAGAAGTTGATTGTATCCAGGCGCAAGAAAAAAATCTTGTGCCCTTTAGGACTATAATGGACGGCAAACAAATTAACATCAATTTCAAACTTGTATTGTCAATGATAGATGGTAAAGTTTGTAATTCCATCACGGTTACATCATCGAGTATGCGTTGCTACCTTTGTGGTGCTACATCCAAAGAATTCAATGATATCGACAAGATGTTGCGAAGACCGATTATTGAAGATCGCGTCGAGTTCGGACTATCATCGCTGCATGCTTGGATACGTTTCTTTGAATGTTGCTTGCATGTAGCTTACAAATTAGAAATACAAAAGTGGCAAGGGAAGGAAGAGGATAAAGAAAATGTTGCTAGAAGGAAAAGAAATATACAACAAGGTTTTCGTGACAGATTAGGGCTTAATGTTGATAAACTGAAACAAGGGTATGGAAGTTCAAATGACGGCAATACAGCTCGGAGATTTTTCAAAAATTCTGAAATTTCGGCTTCGATAACAGGAATTGATGAAGAATTGATTGAGCGATTTCATATTGTATTGCAAGTAATTTCTTGTGGTTTCGAAATCAATATACTCAAATTTCGCGAATACAGTGAAGATACTGCACGCAAATTTGTCGAACTCTATCCGTGGTACTTCATGCCAACAACTGTACATAAGATTCTTATTCACGGTCACCAAATTGCGGAATCTTCGTTACTTCCTATTGGACAAATGTCTGAAGAAGCTCAGGAATCATGTAACAAGTTTATTAAAAGATTTCGAGAAGATTTTTCAAGAAAATGTGACCGTGTAAAAAACATGGAAGACGTTTTGTGCAGACTTTTAGTAACGTCAGATCCATTAATATCCAGTTTACGGAGACTTCCTCCAAAGAAACTAAGATCGTTATCTCCATACGCGGTTGAACTATTGCTTCCACCTTCAGTTACAGAGGGAAGTCATATTTTTTCAATTGAGACGAGCGATGCATCTGACGATGATGACGAGTCGCAGGACACGTAAAGTGGTTGCTGGACCCCAAAGGGGCACCAGCTGCCGACCGACCGTTAGGTATGCGGCAATCAGGGAAGGTGCACACACTCCTCAGGACAAAGAGGCACGAAACCAGTTGCCCGCACGAGACCGACACCTCGCGGAGAGGCCCGGCGAACCGGTGGGCTCCTCTCCCCCGTGCTACCCATGTTAGACAAGTTTTCTTGTCAACGTTGGACGGGTCACCGTTGGAGACGCTTTAGCGAACTCCTACCTCACATCTAATCCCACGGGGCCTAGGCCTCCTTGCGGATGGCTACTATCGGCCAAGCGTGGGAAACGGAATCTGGCCGTGAGGTACAACCAGCCCGCCCGTGAATTAAGCCTGAACTACGGGGACGGCCGGGCAAAAGCCCTACCCCAAAATGCCAACCGCGCCAACCCTTTCGCCCCTCCGGCGATCAAGTATCCGCGGCAGCTACAGTGAAACCGTAGGGTCCCAGAATCAGCGAGTTGTTTTAGGATGAAACCGAAGGTTTCCCCAACCAGACAACCAGCAGGCGGACTACTCCTCAGCGAACCGACTTTTATCCTCCCCTACTATCTTCGCTAAATTCTCTCGCCACGCCCGTTTCCCTGAGTGTGGCCACCAAGGATGGGGTAGTGCAGCTGCAGAGTTCTCTAGGTAAGCGCCGTAGGGTGCCTCACTTACCCACCGTATATTCCGACGGTTAGCGGCCGGACACCGGAGCGTATGCCCATGCCTACGCCCAAGCATCCTCCCCTATATACTCCCGCCACGCCCGTTACCCTGGAACTATGAAACCAGGGATGGGGTAGTGCAGCCGCAGAGTTTTAAGGGTCGACGCTATAGGGTAAACGCCGACCCGGGAGTCGCAGGACAGTGATTAGTTGTAAGATATGCTTAGTATATATATATATTATAACGAATGTGAGAATGAAAGAAATATATTATAAGTACATTTTTACTGGCATTTTCATAATGATTGATTACTGTATTCCAATCCTCTACTCCCTAAATCTTTCAAATATCACATGTCATTACATTTTATATATAACTTATTCACATTCATAATTTCCACAATTAAACTTTGCTGGTTTTCCTAAAATTTGAATGTGTAAAAAAACTAATCTTTCGCCGTTACCAAATTCTCTACAATAGCAGACTGTTTATTGTTGTTCATTACCTAAGATCGGTTTCTCGATTACCGAACTCGACCGTTTTATGGCAGAAGAAATTTTGCTATAGGACCCTGGGCGGGTCCTATCGTAAACACAGGTATGTGCAGGACAAATTGTTCTTTACCTTTTTCTGCACTTCCTCACTCTCACTGAATTCTCCAAATGAACCAAACGCGCCTTCTAAGTGCTAAGAGGAGAGTGAATTGAGAAATCCAAACTACTCAAAAGTGTTATTTCGTAGACACAGGATCTAATATCTTAACATACTTCATATTCATTACCAGCAACCTTGAACACTCCTAAACAGTGAATGACATGCTAATCGAATTGACGTTCCACAAAGTAGCCATCCACATCAGATTCGCCATTTTTTTTGCGAATCCTCTTAATTCTTCGTAAGCAGTGACTTCGAAAATCCCCGAGTCCCAGATTTTTACTCGAATGTAATACGTTTTTGCAAACTTTTATCGCCATATCTCATCCGTCATTTTAATAATAATAATAATAATAATAATAAATTGCCTTTATTTACAAAAGATAAATAATGGTGGTGAGCTCTGGCGAAGTCTAGCTGACGCTACTCACACTCAACCAGGACCCACCACAGTAAATACAAAAAAAAATACAAAAGCATGCGCGCAACTTAACATAATAATCATATACATATGTACGCACCCAGATATACATATTTATACATACAAGGAATAATAATTAACAAAAGAAAAAGAAATATCAAAGGTTACACAACACTACTGCCCAGAAAGAAAATACTGTTTCAAAGAACTGCTGAAGCTCTTGCGGCCACCGAGACCCCTGACACATTCAGGAAGAGAGTTATAAAGCTTAACGGCATTATAGCTGAAAGATCGTTCAAATAAAGACGTAGAATGTTGCGGAATCGTAAGTTCAAATTTATACCGAGTATTTAGAACATGTATAAAATGCCGTGGAATTAGGAAACCCTTAAGAGGGGAAGGTGGCGCAGAACGAAGCAACTCATGAACGAAACAAGCCAAGTGCAGTTTACGGCGGTTCTCCATGTTCAACCAACATAGGTTACGAATAAATTCCGAGACATGATCAAATTTACGCAGATCAAAAATCAATCTGCAACAAGAATTCTGAAGTTTTTGAATACGGTATTTGTCTTGTAAAGTCAAGCATGGACCGTAAATAAAGTCGCAATGATCAAACAATGCCAAAACAAGGGATTCGCAAAGTTGTTTCCTCAAGGTATGACTTAGGATGCATCTGTTCATGTATAACATTCTCAAAGACGCATATGACTTTTTAAGTAAGTACGAAACATGAGCTTTAAAGCGAAGATGAGAATCCACATACAATCCAAGGACCCTAGCAACATCAACAAAAGGAAAGCGTATATTGGAGATAGATAATAGTAAATTGGCTTTTAAGAATTCAACACGCTGTCTCGAGCCAAAAAGCAGAACATTAGTTTTATGTGAATTAAGAGCAAGATTGTGTTGAACAGACAGGCTACTGATCTGTTGTAAAACTAAGTTAATGGTATCCATCGTTTGACGAAATTCATGGATATGAAAGGAATGAAATAACTGGGTATCGTCGGCATAAGCTTGAACTCGCCAAGCTTTAATGGCTTTTAAAATATCAGATGTGTAGATAATGAAAAGTAAAGGGCCCAGTAATGAGCCTTGAGGTACACCAGACAAAATTTCTGTAGTATTAGAGCAGTTGTTATTGCATTTAATCGTCATTGTTCTGCCTAACAAATAAGATCGTAATAACCTAAGTGAGTTCTCACAAAATCCAAAATACTTTAACTTAGCGAGAAGTAATCGGTGACAAACAGTATCAAAGGCCTTGGAGTAGTCAAGTAAAATAAGAACACTACACATCACACTATCAACAGATGTCATTATATCATTAAGAACAGTAGCAAGAGCGAATGAAGCACTAAATCCAGGCCTAAAGCCTGACTGGCAATCAGGGAGATAGTTATTGTTATTAAAGAAAGAATAAATTTGACTATAAAGGACTTTTTCCAAAACTTTAGAAAGAGTAGGCAGTATACTAATTATTCTCAAATCTGAAAATGTTGATGGGTTGGAAATCTTAGGCAAAGGAACACCTAACGCGGCCTTCCAAAGAACGGGAAAATACGACTGTTCAATACAACAGTTAATAATGTGTGTTATATAAGGATCGATGTAAGGACTACAATATTTTAGCATAACAGAAGAAATGCCATCACATCCGTAGGCTTTGGTCTTAATGCCGTGCAGAATTGCATGAACCTCCTCAACGGTTGCTAATTTAAACTGGAAAACGGCATCAGAGTTAAGGTCGTTGGAATTGTAATAATCAATAAGATCATTAGAATTGTTGTTGGTTGATTGAGTAAAACCTGCAAAATAATCACTAATACCAAAAACATCAGATAGATCATCAGGTAGAGTGCGCTCAGAACTAGATTTTACATTAAGGGACTTAAGCGCAGACCAAAGTTTTTTCTTAGAATGTCGACCAGCCGAGTCCAAGCACTTACGCTTTTCCTGTCTAACCACATTAAGTGTAAAATTTCGAAGCCGTTTGTATCTATCCCAGTCTTGAGGAGACTTACTAATTCTAAATTCGGAAAGTGCTCGATCTCTTAACTCCATAAAGACTCTCAAATTCCTGGTCAACCAGAGGGCCCTTGCCTTAGTAATCTTAGCCTCAATCAAAGGAGCATAAACACTGAACAATGTGGTTAAAAATTCATTAAGAATATTGATTTTACAATCGATATTACTCTCTCGAATTATGAGAAACCAATCGAGAGAACGTAATTCATTAGAGAAAGCTGTATAATTAAAATTATTGAAATTTCTGTAATTTATCAACTTTGGCGGAGGTTTTTTGAAACTTATCACCAGTTCACAGAATGAGAGTCTGTGATCGGCAATTAAATCGGCAGATATCGTGCCCGATGATTTCAGTATATTAGTATTAGAAACAAATATGGGATCAAGCAGTGTGGCAGATGTAGCAGTAATTCGGGTGGGTTCATTTATCACTTGAACAAAGCCATATGATTCAAAACAAGCCACCAAGGGATTATCTAGAACTAGCTGGTCAACATTAAAATCACCAGTACACACTACATGGTCGGCAAGTGGATAAACAAAGGAGAGAATTTTGCTTTTATAAATTTTGACTTCGGTTTCGTAATCAGCGACCCCAAAAACCCCCCGACTCCAGATTTTCACTCGAATTTAATACGTTTTTGCAAACTTTTATCGCCGTATCTCATCCGCCATTTTGATTTATAAATTTTGACTTCGGATTCGTAATCAGCGATCCCAGAAACCCCCGAGTCCAGACTTTCACTTGAATTCATAACGTTTTCGACTTTTGGCCAGCTTATCGGGATTTCAGATCACTGTGCGCTGATTTCAAATATCAAACGAAATCGCATCGCTGACGTTAAACGAGAACAAAGACGGCGATTATCTCGATAACCTGCGACACCATGTTTTCGAAAGATTCACCATTCCACAGGAATTAGCCCATAATACCTATTCTCTCTCTTTGTATGAGACGAATTAGTCTTTTTTAATGTGAAAACATCTTCTGCTGCTTGAAGTTGGTATTTTTCATTACTGCACGCTATTAAGGTTACACCCACAAAAAATTTAATAGTACATTCTTACATAATTGTAATTCATTAATTTCAACCGCCCGATGATTAAATATCAAAGTTCATTTACGCGAAAAACAAGTGCAAACCCCTTTCTCTTAATGTTAACCTCTCGTAGGTGTTCTCTCTATCGTAAACATAATACCATCTATATATGTGCCCACATACCAAGTTCATGTGGGTGGTAAATGCTATTTTGCTGTAATGGAAGTCTGATTATATTATATTTCCAATTCGAAAGATCTGTTTCGTTGTAGGCTTCATTCTAGATTAGTTACAGAAAAAGATTATTAATATATTGTATTTATAAGACGTGAGAAATGTCTTCGCCAAATATAACTTACATAATCTAGCGCTACACACAGCCACTGTACTTTTAAGCTTATTAGTTTAGATAGGTACCTTATGCAAGTACAACACACCTTTCGTACACTATTGTTTTATTCGTTGTCAGTGGCGGTGCGACTGTATCTGTTATAACGCTCTATATTCTTGCCTGCGCTGTAACGTAATCCAGCTTAACCAAACCTAATTACATATTCAACCTATCCTCACGTCCTATATGCATATCTGTGTTCGTATCTGCACATATCTGTAATATACTTTGTAACATGTGCATTTCCGCTAGTATAGTGTTGTTGTACTGGTAGCCTGCTTATCCCCAGATTGGTAATAATGTTCGAAACATATGCTTGCCTGACGGAGTTCATACGAGGGAGCGTTTTTATATCCGCGGAATGGGGGATAAGGGGTGGAAATAGAAAAACCAAATTATTTTTCTTTTTCAATATATTCACCTGCAAGACGGATACATTTTTCACATCTTTCAACTAATTTATTTATACCCTCATAAAAAAATGATTTCTCTTTATCTGCAAAATACGCCGAAACTGCCTCCTTGACTTCATCATCGGCAGTAAATTTTTTACCCCGCAGTTCTTTTTTCATTTTCGGAAACAGGTAATAATCACTCGGGGCCAGGTCTGGGCTGTAGGGTGGGTGATTCACAATTTCGAAGCCCACCTTATGCAGGGCAGCTAACGCAACGCGGCTCTTGTGGACGGGCGCGTTGTCGTGCAAAAGCAGCACATCTTTCGTCAATCTTCCCCGTTTTTTTCTCTTTAATGGCTTCTTTTAGTCGCTCTAATATTGAAGCGTAATATTCTCCGGTTATAGAAAGACCTTTATCTTTATAATCAATCAACAATATTCCTTCCGAGTCCCAAAATACCGTTGCCATGAGTTTGCCAGCTGATTGTGACACTTTAAATTTCTTGGGAGGTGCTGTGCCCTTTTTATGCCACTGCATGGAGTCTTGTTTGGACTCAGGTTCATAATGATGAACCCAAGTTTCGTCTCCAGTAACAATTCGACTCAATACACCATCCTTGTCTTCATTACAGAGGTCCAAAAATGCACGCGAACACTCTACGCGCTGTTGTTTTTGCGGCGGCGTGAGCATTCTCGGCACCCATCTTGCGCTGACCTTAGACATGCCGAGATGATCGTGTAGGATTTTAAAAATTGTTGTATCGGATACTCCAACCATTTCTGCGAGTTGTTTCTTCTTTAGTCGAGTATCTTCGAGTATATTCCGCGAATATAAAAACGCTCCCTCGTATTTGTTGATTTATTTAAACATACCTACACATAATATAATTACTATTTTAGTCCATTTTAATGATACTATCCCTTCCTAAAATAAGCTGTGTAACCAATGTTATATTTATCTTAATTGCAGCGAATCAAATTCCATTCGCTCCACTATGAATTAATAAACGTGTAATAACGTGAGTACAATATAACCGGTATAAAACGGGTAACTATTGTATGGTGTACCTTTGAGACTTTATGAGATTTTGATGATACACCGTTCGCCATGATAGTACGATACTGAGTTGGCTAATTGCCGGAAAGCCTCTTTGTCACTATATTCCTAGGCGTGATCACGTGTATCCGGCCTTGCGTGTTCGCGTACGTGTCAACAGTAACTTGATCTCCTACCGGTAAAGGGTTTTATTATTAATAATAACCACCGGTGGTGTACGGTACAATAACAATGGCTTTAACCGTAGGCGTCAGCTAGATACGAAATCTTATCATATTAACACGTAATACAATTAAAACTGCGTTAGATGAATGCGATAATAACATTATACATGCATTACATTTCTTTATATTCTATTTTTTGCTTCGATGAATATGGTAATGAATTGAATCTGCACGAACATTCGTCTTCCTTATCTTTATTGGAATCCTTTTTCTGACAATTAATTCTACTAAACCCTATAATGTCCGTGTGTACTGAGTCATACATATATGGCGTAAATAATGGGTTCTTTAATAGCATTTTTATTTTTTCCTGTTTGGAGTTGGTATCGTTGAGCGACAAGATCGCTACATGCATCTTCTGTGTAATAATTTTAATTTGGATTCATGATGTCACTGGTTTCATTAACCATTTCGCTCATAGTTATCGTCAATTGACGACACAGTATTTTAGTTTCCAGCATAGGAACTGAATAACTGCAAATACAATTTGGTCATGGTGTATTCAATTGAACCATTATTCGCAATTCCTTGCTGCAATTGCCGTTATATTTTGTTTTTGGAATTTTTATTTTGTGCATCGTGTGCACGAAAGTGAACAGTTTCGTGTGTGACAGGTATCATTGGTGCTTATAACCTCATATTTAGACAATATTTTTGCAAAATTGGACGTCGTCAAATAAATACGGATATTATTGTACAAGGTAACATTAGATAATCTCCAAATATGTCATCCAAACCACGATTGACATATGAGGATATGGTGTATTTGGCCGAGCATCTATCGGAAATTGAAGATCTGAGCGAAATCAATAAACGCTGGACCTGAGTCTTTGCCTGCGAGTGACGAAGATTTTGAAGAAGGAAATTAACAAATCCAGGATTCTGAAGAAGTTGTAGAAACTGAACAAGTCGAGGAAGATGTACCTATTGAAGAAGTGCCTACTGAACTTCAGCCTGGCCGACGTAATGACGAGTTCATGACGTAAAATGACCTAATTCCCAAAGAAAATATTGGTTGGAGGAAAGGGCTCCAATTTCTAACTCCAAATATCAAGTCGTTGTTCGAAGAAATGGTTGAATTCACAAATTTGTATGCCATAGAACAGCATCAAAGATTTGGTCCCACCTGCCTACCTCCAAGAAATGAAAACGTTTCTTGGCATTCATTTGCTGCTCATTTGTTATTTTATTACCCTTTAGTCACGATGTCGTCAACTGACGACATGTGCCAACCCCTGAAGGGGGGAGGAGGGTGGTAACCCTCCACAAGTTGTAGAAACTGAACAAGTCGAGGAAGATATACCTATTGAAGAAGTGCCTACTGAACTTCAGCCTGGCCGACGTAATGACGAGTTCATGACGTAAAATGACCTAATTCCCAAAGAAAATATTGGTTGGAAGAAAGGGCTCCAATTTCTAACTCCAAATATCAAGTCGTTGTTCGAAGAAATGGTTGAATTCACAAATTTGTATGCCATAGAACAGCATCAAAGATTTGGTCCCACCTGCCTACCTCCAAGAAATGAAAACGTTTCTTGGCATTCATTTGCTGCTCATTTGTTATTTTATTACCCTTTAGTCACTACGTCGTCAATTGACGACATGTTCCAACCCCTAAACGGGGGTTGGTAACCCTTCACAAGTGATATCAAAAATTGCAAATAAATCAGACTTTCTAGTACCACAGTTTCAGATTTTTTCTCTGAACCAAAATAAACATTGATCGAAAAGGTTAAAGGAGAAGTCGAGGTAGATAAGTCAGCCTACTTTCTTCACTGTGGTTGTCAAACGTGTTTTTTACAGAACTTTATAGAGGAACACGACATCAACTGGTAGAGGTATTTATGTACAGGGTGTCCCGTTTCAACGTGGATCTTAGATATCTGCCATATTTGTGAAAATAGACAAAAAAGTTATCTTAATTTATGTTCTGCATAACCCAAAAATATTTTTAACAAGACACAGTGTCTCAAAAGTAGGTAAACACATATTTCTTCTTATGTGCATACATGAAAGACTTAGTACACCGAACGCCACCGAGTATTGAACAAAATATGCGAGAAAGAATTGCATAAGCTTTTACATCAATAACCTGAAATGTTGAGGAGAGTTAAAATCAATTTTCAAAGAAAAATTCATATTTCGGTAAGAGAAAAAGGCATAATTTTTAACATTTATTATAATTTTTTTTTTGTTTTTAACGATTGATGAACATTTTGTGTGCATACTCTCTTGTTTTTGAAATATTTTCAAGGTTACCGCGAAATTGGTGACAACATTTTTGTAGCTTGCGTAAAAACTATGAAATATCTGGAAAAGTATAAAAGAAAACACAGTACTTAATATACATGAATTAGGTCTTAGAATGAGGAATCTATCGATCTAACAAGATATCTAGAGTGCCATTAAAAAAATGAAGTTATTTTCTATTGATGTCATTCTCTATACCGAACTATATAGTTTACATATTCTTGATTTCATTTCGATACCTATTTTCAGGATCAAGTTATCGCGGCATACGTAAAACACCGAATCGGGATAGTTTTTACAAAAACGTAAAATATCTCCATAACTATTAGGAATAGGGGCTTATATAAAGTGGGAATATTTTTTAGAGTACTATTGAAAAATGCCAAAATATATAGGATGTCCCATTTAAAATAACGGAGCAAGTATGTGTTTACCTACTTTTGAGACACTCTGTGTAGTTAAAAATATTTTTGGGTTATGCAGAACATAGATTGAGATAACTTTTCTTTATAACTTTTTTGTCTTTTTCACAAATATGGCAGATATCTAAGATCCACGTTGAAACAGGACACCCTGTACAAAGGATTACTTTTTAAATTTAAATTAACGGGTCGATGGCCGCAGTGGTTAGGCGGCTGACTATCGTTGTGAGAGGACGATAGGTGCCGGGGGTTCAATTCTCGGGAGGGACAGTGACATTTTTTCAGAGAGTTTAATCCCGGATCGACTTGCCATTCGCTGTTGGGAGCAAAGTGATTAACAGCGGGGCATCATAAAAGGCGATATGATGCTGTCACAAGGCCATTTGAACACATCTTACATACACTAAACTACACCGCAAGAGGTGCAGTGATAGCCAGACAAGTAATACAGCTTACGGAGTCGCTGCAACTAAGCACCCACCACACATTAAAAAAAATACATGAAAAAATTACATCTAGCAGTGAATCAAATTCAAAGTCGGGTTTTCGACCATGTTTTAGAAAGAATCCAAAATCTATTACTATTACTTGGATTCTCCATTCCAAACTTGATTTAAATTTTGTTTTGCCAAACCATTTCCAAAAATATTACAGTCCACCAAACTGCCTGGAAATACTCCTAAAATCAAATCAATGATATAAATGTAAGAACTAATAAGCCTCGCAATTCTCATGCTTAACTGTTTTTGGCCCAAAAAGAAAAGAAAACGACGGAAAACATTTGATAATCATACAAAAGAAACCCGAGAATATACGCCGTTTGTATCTGACATCTGAAGATTTTAATTCTAATAGTAGTGACCATTCAGAACCCACTTTAAAGTCTTCTAATTTCATTATTGGAAGATACGATGCAGTATACTGAACTGGTTTTGTAACTTAACATGAAAAAACTTGCTAAAAACCAAATGCTTGTAATGAACGATCATGGCTTCTACTTACCAGTACAACAATTCGAATGGGAAACTAATTCTAACCTCATTCTCTCTATTTGGTATGATCAGAACTAGTACTAATCGGAAAGTCAACAAAAACAAGTCGGTAGATCCAGATACTGATCTAGTTCGGACCAATCGTGGAATGTCAGTCCCGTTAGATGCTTCGATCTGGTAGGTAGAAGCCATGGTTCATCTCTGCTTTTGCCAAACACAGTAAACCAAAAAATGTCTGTAATAAGCGCTAGCGAGATAATTATAGAAATCACTCTACTAACAAAGGCAATAAATGCCCACTCTCCGGCTAGTATTAGTTCTGGTCTATCCTAATAGAGGGAATAAAATTCGAAATTACGCTAATGACACCTGATAGGTAGAAATGATGATGCACTTCTAACACTCAAATTCAATTACTGTTTTGTCAGTAAGGTGATTCCTGCAATTACACGATTACAAACATTTTTTTGATTTGTGTTCTGGAAATGCTTGACGTTTCCAGATTCTCCTAGATTAAAAACACCTCCATATACAATTCAGCTATACTTAAATCGATTTCAATTGGAATTGTTTCGTTCCTTTTCATCGGAATCACCCTCTCTTTGCCGTCATAAAGAAAGAACTAGTTGCTTGTTTTCTATATCGTCGTAATTTCCAATTCATATTTTCCATTTCCCGTACGGTGGTACGAAATGAAACTGTCATACGATACGCCCACACGACAATTGGCTCTTTTTTAAACTAAAATGGGGAAAATCGTAGGAATCGGAATCAACGTTTTCGCCTTTTTTGAATGTACCCGAAACGACAACAACAACCCGTACCGCCCGTACGATATTAGAAAAGAGAGGAAAAGCTCTACGATTCCCATACTTGTATTATTACATATTATTCCGATTATATTAATGCTTGTTTCCTGGGACCGGCACGTTGCGAACATGATTTTCATGTTTCGAATTAATTTTTCACATGGTACGATGATAACTGTCATATTTCGTAAATATAAATTACGACGAGAATAGGAAATGAAAAGTTTTATTTATAAGAACTGCGCGACAGGAAGAAAAATTCAAACCGAAAAAGAAATGGAAAACGAACAATGTAAGCTTTACTCACGCAAATCGTAAATTTGATTGATGGAAGCATGCTTGATCTTGATGGTGATTACTATTTACGTTCTGAAATATTGTTTTGATTATATTTCACTTTATTAGCATTTTCTTTGCGGATGTTTTGGTTGGATTACTTTTTAATAAGTTAGTAAAAGTCAAAATAATAAACCATTGTTGTCGAGTTTTGAATCTTTCATTGTACTTACTATTATAACAGCCAACACACCAAGCACACAGCCAGCACACCAATTTACTGAATACAAGTTTCCGCTAGACAAGATGTTGTTCGTAATAATCATGCGGTAGCTAGTACACTCTTGATCTATTTATTGTGTCTTAGCGGTGCAACGGTAAACTTTATCGTATACGAAATTAACAACACGTAGGCACTGTGCGGCAACCAATCAAGAAAGTTGCCGACGACAACGACATTACGTACACTTAACGGCTCTTATAATTATGCAATTTTGGTAGATGGAAGACGCCATGACACACAGGTGCCCTAACTTAGATTAGAAGCGGTAAAGTAATTAAATGTTAAAGAGGCTCTTCGATTTTCTCATTAGAATACCTTAGTATAAGTATGTGTTAAGACAAAAATTAAAATGGTTCAAAATAATATTTGAATTATTACAAGAGATCGGAGACGCATCCTGAGCGTACGAAGACATAACAAGATTTTCATCGAAGCTGTCTCGCTCCCTCAAAGGTAGAGGTAACTATTTGTGTATAAAAATGGAAAACTCACTCTTCGTTGATCTTGATCATCTACGTGAAGGCCCTACACAGATTACTAAGTTTGATTGAGGAGAGATCTGGTGCCAGAAGGGTCCCTTGAAGTACGGCCTCAATTATTAAATGCCTGGGCCAAAAAACGTTACCCAGTTGGACATGGAACGTTCTTCTATGTAAATTAGATGCAACTCTCTTGACCTAGATTGTATTAAGGGATGTGGCAGGACAAAAGCGTCTGCATTGTGTAGTTGGGTAATTTCTTCAATTATATTATGAGCGCCTATTACAAGCCCACGACAAATTTATTAAAAAAAAACAGAAACAGCGATATTGGAAATTGGATCCCAACAATTTTGCGTTGACTCATGAAGGAAAAGAAATTTTGACGAATATAGACAGAGAGGTTGGCAGGATAGAATATTGTCTCTGCTCACGGATTAGTCTCACCTATGGAAGTTGACAAAATCTTTAAAAAGGAATTACAATAGAACCAAATTGCAACCTATGCATAACTCTAATTGGGTGATGTATAGAGTCGATTACCCTGGGAAGACTTCGAATGGAAGTATCCAATTTGGCATTTTAGTTTGAGGAACCTTCAGAAAAGAAGCCAAAAGATAGGGACAGACGATATTGGACTTCAACGCTTTTGCATTGGCGAATAGACTGAATAGGGATTAACAAGGTGTGATCTACATCAGACTTCCTGGAGAAGGGCAAAAAGGTCACAGAGCTCTACTATCCCGAATTATTAGCTCTACTATCCCGAATTATTGGACAGATTCGACGCCGAATTGCAGAAAAAAGTGGCCCCATTTGGCGAAGAAAAAAAGTGATCGTCGATCACGATAACGCACTGGCTCACACCTCCACCGTCGCCACGGCCAAATTGGTAGAATTAGCCTACGAACTGCTGGGCCATCCACCGTATTCTCCATATTTGGCCCTGTGCGACTTCTTTTAGTTTTCAAATTTGAAAAAATCACTCGCCGGGCAGAAATTTGAGTCAAATTAGGAGGTTATCGCCGCCACGAAGGCCTACTTTGCAGACCCCCAGAAAACGTATTTTTCAGACGGTTTTCAGATGGGAAAAGAAAGATTATGTTGAGAAATAAATCGTAGACTAAGTATTTATCGGACCACCCTCGTATATATTTGTCATGTACCCAAATCATCTCAACTGTCACTATCTTTCCTTGGATTAATTCCAGTTCTAGTTCTTCTCTCAATATTCTGTTTCTCATCTTGTCTCTCCTCGTTATTCCCATGATTGCACACAAAGCTAGGCTTCGTATGTGTTTTCGAGTCTTGTTATGATCTGTGCCCTCGTGGCGGTCTTTTCCTCTGCAAAGATCTTTGTTTTGTCACCATTGACAACAAGATTCCTTATTGCGAACAATTGGGTTACAAACAATAATTGTTGAAATTGGTGGAAAGTGTTTGCTGATTGTAATGATGAAGTGTTGCCAACAGCAAATTGTACCACAAGATTGTACCGGCTTGCTAGAGACAACTGCAAAAACTCTTCCCCGACTTGGTTCGACTGATACTTATTGAGACAGTTTTACACTGCATTATGGCTTTAGGTGATTCTACTACAGATAATAATCCTTGGTATGTAAAATGTTCTTATAAACTTGTCCCAAAAAACTGAAGATGCTTAACGGTAAACGAAAACTGCTGACGACTTGGACAGGAAATAGGAATAGCGAGAACGGACTACTTGAAAAATCAAACGAGGAACACAGAGAAACAAAAGTCTGATAACCTAAATCTGCCCCTAAATCAATCTATTACGAGCATGAAGACCGAGTCAACGGAGTAGCCATCATTATAAGCAAAAATGCACGGAAGAGCTTTTTGAAATGGAAACCTATATCAGACAGAATCCTGTATGTTAGGATAAAATCCTCGGTTAGACACATAACCATAATACAATGCTATGCTCCCATAGAAGTCTCGGAGGAAGAATCCAAGGATGTTTTCTATCAAGAAGAGCGCGCGAAATGATAAGCGTAAATGGATTGATGGCATAGTAACAGCTGCAGAGGAGGCGGCAGCATCCTACAATCTGAAAGCACTTTATAAGAGCACAAAACTCTTATCAAGCACGAACTTGAGCAAAAACCAACATATTAGAAATAAAAATTGAGAGTTTAATCACCACAACAGAAGAACAACTAACCCGTTGGGGGTTATTACAGCGAACTCCTATAACAAAACCTAAATTCTAGTGAGGTTGAAACAGAAGAGCACGACCGCGATATCAAATATTTAGAGGTTGACCAGAACATTCCTACGGAGAATTAAATTGCGAAAGCAATCAATAAGCTGAGAAATGTCAAGGCACCAGGCATAGATGGAATACCGTTGGAACTGTGGAAGGTCAATACCGAAGCCTCATCTCAGAATTTACAACCACTCTTAGAAAATATCTGAAAAAAAAAGAAAATGCCCAAGGAATGGAATACGGGGTTAATAATTAAAATACCAAAGAAAGGGGACATCAAAGAGTGTGAGAATTGGAAAGGAATTACGTTAGTAAACACAGTATCCAAAATAATGGCATCCATTCTATATAACCGTCTAAATGTTGACAAACTTAGGAATCAACAAGCAGGTTTCAAAAGCAGAAGATCATACATAGATCATATAACCACGATGCAAGTACTAATCGAACGGTCATACGACAGCATGAATCAAAGGAAGCTGTGGGATACAATGAAAAACTATGGTATTCCAGATAAAATTATAAGGATGGTTAAATTGATGTATAGAGACACCACCTGTAAGGTAAGCCACAAAGGCTTCGTAAGTCAAGACATTACCATAGAAACTGCTATTTAACATGTGCATTGATGACATCCTGGATAAGGCCATACAAACCACTTAAGCAAGTCACCCCTAATACCCAGAGAATCAAGTTTCCCTATCAAGAATGCGTGACACACAGTATCAAAGGCAGATGTTAGGTCAAAAAGCAGTCCAACAGTATACAGTCCATTATCCATGGCCTTATTGATTGCGTCAACAAAGGCACATGAGGCATTATTAGTTGAAAATCCACTACGAACACCGTGCTGACTACTTGATAGTGCATCATTCCCGGACAAGAATCGAACCACTCCATTGAACACTATCCTTTCAAGTATTTTTGAGAACTCATTTACAATGGATATAGGTCTATAATTTGCAATAGCTGAGGCAGACTTCCGCTTATGAACTGGCACCACCAGAGTCTCCTTAAGTACAGATGGATATGTGCAGGAACTGTTCGATAAGTTGAGTGAATAGCGTCAGCAATTTCACCGCAGCTGATTTTATGAAAATAAATTGAGTTATCCAAGCGATTATCAACAGTACATGATGGGAGCAGTCCGCTCGCATAGCACTGACTGATTTTTTTGCTGGCATGTTCACTAAAATGTTTCGCAAAAGCCTCAGCTGTATCTTCCATTGACAACAATTCACCATCCCCGCTTAGCAGTGTGGGTAGTGTGTGTTTTGATCTCCCTATCTCCCTGTTCACTATCCGCCAAATCTCTCGTGGTTTATTGTTAAACGCAAACAAAACTAAAGAAATGAGAATAGGTGACACAAACACAAAAGTGAAACTATGTTTAGGACACAAGGAGATCGAAGTGGTTGATAAGTTCTGCTATCTGTGAAGTATGCTTGACAGAAAGGGCGGCACAGAACTTGATATCTTAAATAGGGTAAAGAAAGCCAATCAAGCTTTTGCAGCACTCCGAAATATATAGTCGTCATCAAAAATCAACAATAAAATCAAAATTCGACTATTCAACAGTAACGAAGGAACTGCAATCCTTTCTGAACAAATGCCTGTGGAGAATCCTTAAAATTTTCTGGCCGAACGTCGTCCCTAATGATGAACTCTGGGCAAGAACCAATCAATGTCATGTAGTAATAGAAATTACAAGAAGAAAGTGAAGGTGGCCAGGACACACTCTGCGGAAAGAGAGCTCAGACATAACTAGACAAGTTCTAAGCTGGGATTCAATCGGGAAAAGAAGTAGAGAACGGCCCTAAAATACCTGGAGAAGATCGACCAACGAAGAATTGAATAGAATGGGATAAAGCTGAAACAACAAAAACCCTTGGAATAGGTTTGTGGATGTCCTATGCTCCTACAAGGAGCGATAGGAACTTTATATTTATTTCATGCTTTTGTGACTTTGCCCATCTTTTATAAAAGGACTGTGGTCGGCAAATGAAGTCGTGATAATAAACTTTTTTGTTTGTCTTAACTTTGGAGTGTTCATCTAGTACTAGGTTTTTTGTTCAGGCTTCTTCTGCCAGTGGATCATCTTAGACTTCAGTCCTCAGATTTTTCCAAAAAGGGGACGGCAAGACCATATTGCTCGTATAACAATAGAGATAGAGAGAGTAGGTACATATTGTCGCTGCTTTAAAGGCTGATGGAGAAAGCGCCGTATTAGAATACATTTGCACATCGAAAACTTGCGGGCATATCTAGTGAGATCTAGAGAGAGCCAGATAATTCTTGACGATACTTTCGTACTTAAAGGCGGTAACAAGATAGAAAATATGTGTCAAGATGGAACTATATGGAATATTTCAGAATCTTTGGAATAATAACCGACAAAATATAAAACACCTGAAACGTAATAATAACTCCTCAGAGCTGCATTGAGCACAATGAAAGAACTGTAGCTAATGCGACAACCAAGCTCTCCCGAGAGAATTTCAGTGACAGTTAGGCGTCTTGCGATATGAATTTAAACTATCGCGGAAAAATACAAACGAAAACGCTTTTAATAAAAATTTGTGACAATTTCACGTCAAATTTAAATTATTCCCGAAGAAATATTTCAAAATTAATTCGAACTTTTTTAAATTTAAAATAAAACTCCGCTAGTGTAATATTTAGTAAATACTTTGACAGTTCTAGCAGTGATATCACGGCTCTCTTCAGCGCATTCAACTTGTTCACCGCTACATGTATTTATATGTGACTTACCCGTTGGTAGCGAATCTGGCGAAAACCTGCATCATTTTGAGACTGAGCTCGCGCTCCCTCGAGTTGTACTGCAGGGACATATTCAGGGGATGGCCGAACACGTATTCGATCTCGTCGCCGTGCATTACCCCCATCCATTCGCCCCACAAAGACGTGCTAGTTCTCTGCAACAAAATGAAAATAAAAATATTTAGACACGTTGAACTGTGGAGTTCGTAGAGATGTTGCCGTGTAAGACGGGAAGCGTAAAGACAAAACGGATCGACTGCAATATGTGTGTTTTAAGAGAATGTTGTTTATGTGGAAATGTAGGTGCGAAACCAGATGGAATTGAAGAAGGTTGGGGGATTTTAGAGATTAGTTATATGTGTAGGGTTTAAAATTAGTTATTGGTGCTTAAATATAATAAATATATTCAAATGTTCAAAGCATTGATACGTTTACTAAGGGAAGCTTAGATTTATTATATACACTACCTCCCTCTATGTGTGTAACCGTCAAGATATGCTACATTATTAGTTAGGAGAAAGTGCCTATCTCGACTAAACAACGTGAATTTGTTTATAAACACGTCATAACTTGTTTACACAAACAACTGCCGGTGTACCTAGACATTCCCCACAGAGGAGATTATTCAACAGTGGAACACTTTTCTTTAATTCATAACTTCGTTATTATGTTGGCAAAACGAATAATTTTTTTGCTATAATAAAGCTGAATAATTGTATATCAATTTTCGAAATTCTTAATTAACGTACACTCGACACGACTTAGTCTTCGAACGGTTTTATTAAGCGACAGTGTGCTGTCATTGTCAGTCCATCCCCTCCACATTTAACGTGACTATCTCTTCGATAATCGTAATGTTACATTACGAAAAATACGCTCTTATCCATATCGAAGAAGACAGCACACTGTCGCTTAGTAAAACCGTTCGAAGACTAAGTCGTGTCGAGTGTACATACCCACCTGTGACCTGGGAGGTTCCCAAATCCGCCAAATTGGATCAAGGTGGACCAACTTTGTCTTGCAAACCAAGAGTGATCCACTTTAACCGATTGGCGCTGTTCCTTGGAGATAATCATGAAGACCAAGATGAACAAAGTATCCGCATTTGCGCCGAGAAATAATAGGTAATTTAAAGTGGGGGAAAGCCCGAGGAGTGGACGAAATTCGCAATGAATTGTTGAAAGATAGAGGGCAGGAATTGATGTCAAGAATATACAATTTAATACTACAGATATGGAAAGCAGATGTGATGCCAGAAGATTGGAAGCAAGGAATTATAGTACCAATTCCGAAGAAAGGAGACCTTAAAAAGTGTGAAAACTATAGACAAATTACCCTACTAAGGACAACAAACAAAATCTTTACAACAGTATTACTAAAGCGACTAAATGTATACCCAGAGAGAGAGCAGTTGGTGAGTACCAAAACAGATGTTGACGGGGCAGGTCAACCGTGAACGCAGTACATGTTTTTAACCAAATTATCGAGAAAAGCTACGAGGAAGATATCCTATCGTATATAATCTTTGTAGACTTCAAGCAAGCCTTCGATAATTTAAGAAGAAAGATCATCTTGAAAGACGCAAAGGAAATAGAAATACTGGAAAAAAATAATTCGATTAATCAAAGCCACAATGGAAGGCTTCACGGCAGTAGTAAAAACATCTGAAGGGAATACCAGTCGAAGGAATTATAAGAGCATGTAGGTCAGGAGGCACAATAATAAATAGGTTGGTGCAAGTAGTGGTCTTAGCGGATGACTTGGTGATTGTTGCTAGAGACTACAGCACTACAGAAGCTAGGATAATAAGGCTGGAGATTAATCAGGAAAAAGCAAAATATATGGAAGCGACAAGGAAGGAGGAAATAAAAGACTCTATCTTATCAATTGGGCAATATACGTTACAAAATTCAAATACTTGGGAACAATAATACACCGCAAAAATCAAAGAAGATGGGAAATTGCGCATAGGATCCAGTTAGGATATAAGGCCTTCTATAAATATAAAAAACTAATGGCAAACAAAGAGGTCAGCACGAAAACCAAATTGAAGGTATATAAAAGTGTAGTACGACGCGGCTGAAACAATGAGCTTAACAACTAGAGAAAAAAAGCAACTGAGATCTTTTGAAAGAAAAATAGTAAGGAAAATACATTGCCCAAACAAAGTTAAGGAAGGAGAATACAGGCAACTGATAAACTTCGAAATAAATGAAATACTAGAAGGGGAAGATGTGGTCAGAGTAGTAAAATCACAACCACTGAGATGGTACGGTCATATAAACAGAGAAGAGGAGGACTCAATACTGAGAAAAATTACCAAACTGAAAGCCACATGCCAACAGACCGAGGGGTAGGCCAAAATTAAGGTGGGAGGACTAGGTTATCCAGGACATCAGAAGCATGGAAATCTCGGGATGGAGGATATAAATGGGGAATAGGAGACAATGGAGAAGAATGTGCGAAGAAGTAGCGAAAAATGGGAACCTATAAGGTGGTAAGGGAAATGGAGGGAGGAGCGATGAACCTCCATCACCTATACAGGGTTTTCAAACTTAAGTCGGCAATATTGCTAACTTTGTTATTATTGGAGCTACAAAGTTGGTTAAATAGGCAAACTAGTGTAGTTTTTCAAGCAAATTACAATGGCATTTTAAAAAAAATAGTTGACGTACTGGGTCACGTAATATTGTGAAAAATGTAATTTTTTAAAATGGGACACCCAGTATACAGTTCTCACGGTCGACAGAAAATTTAATTCTCAACAAAAACTTTCCTACGAACTTTTATCCTAAAGTCAATAATAACAGAGTTATTGATGATTTTTCAAATTTGCCAAGGTGGCTGTTATTTCATAAACCAAATTCGATTGTTTTGCAAATGTCATCAACATTGAAATATTGCATTATACCTCTGTCAGTAAGCAATTAACATTTTGTGTTTATTGATGAAAAAATGCCTTTCACGCATTTAGAAAAATGTGATATGATGGAATGTTACATCGTTTGTAATAAAAATTCCCTGCAAGCTCGTGAACGTTACGGTGTTTTATTTCCTACGCGCAACTTGGAGAATTCTTGGATGACCTGAATTTAATGGATAGACAACAGATATTCTTTCAACAAGATGGCGCTCCTGCCCATAATGTTCGCCAAATTCATAACTTATTACATGACCTTTTTGATGGCCGATATCTATCAACTAACGGGCCTATTCGTATGCCTCTCCGATCACCGGACATAACACCTTTGGATTTCTTCTTTTGGGGATTTGCGAAAAGTGCAGTGTATGAAAGACGGTATGATACTCTTGAAGATCTCCAGCAAAGCATCAGCCATGCTATTAATAATATTGATGGTAGAATCATTGCTAAGGCTACTAGAAGCGTTAACAGGCGGGTTCAAAAGTGCTTGGAGCAAGAGGGTGATGTTTTTGAGCATCTTCTCTGAATTTAAAATTTCTTGTTTTTTTATTTTCGAAATTAATAAAATAACTTAAAATAAACTATACTGTTTTTAGTTTCTGTAAAAACAATCACCAATAACCCCGTTATTATTGACTTTAGGATAAAAGTTCATAGGAAAGTTTTTGTTCAGAATTAAATTTTCTGTCGACCGTGAGAACTGTATACTGGGTGTCCCATTTAAAAAAATTACGTTTTTCACAATATCACGTGACCCAGTACGTCAACTATTTTTTTTAAATGCCATTGTAATTTGCTTGAAAAACTACACTAGTTTGCCTATTTAACCAACTTTGTAGCTCCAATAATAACAAAGTTAGCAATAGTGCCAACTTAAGTTTGAAAACCCTGTATATATATACAGGCTGTCCGAATTTCGTAGGGACAACATTTTTATTTGAAGACATAGAGAGACAGTTAAATCAGCAAAAAGATGTAGATTCAAAAGCTGACTAAGAATCCATTTTCAAATTTTTCTTGTCGTGCTTCATTTGTTTAATATTGAAGAAAAACTGAAATCTTCTAATTTCTTTTTATTTGCCTTAACTTTTTTGTTACTTGAGACATTAAGATGCGGTTTGAAGCAATTCAAATTATAATCTAAATACTTTTATTGACGCTTAATAAAACAAATTTCTTTTGCGCAAATTTTTAGTAATCTCACCTAACCTCAAACTTTTAAATTGGAACTGTAGGTACAATTTTTGTGGCTCTTTTAAAATAAGATTTTTACCTGAATACAATCATGTAACTGTCGCATGATATATGAGATTTTGTCAAAATTAAGCTTATAGCAGGAGTGTGAAGCCGACAAACCATTTATTGACCAGGCAGATTCAGAGGAAGAGGATGAAATCGACCACGTTAGCTGTAATAATGTACTACTCCGATCAAGAACAGGAAGCGGAGGTTGACGAAGAAGGACAGATGATGGTCTAAGACACCACCAAATAAAAATGTTAGGTCCAGATCGGCAAATATTATGATCCATTTGCCAGGTGTTAAGGCTTCTGCAAGGAATGCTAAAACTCTGATCGAGTGTTTTCAGCTTTTTATGGACGATAACTGATATTGTAATGAACAAAAATGATAGAAGCTCTTCATGGTCTTCTTTATTTATCTGGAGCTTTCAAAACCAATCGTCGAAATTTACATGAATTATGGAACACTGACGGTACCGGAATAGAAATATTTAGATGTACAATGAGCCAAAGAAGGTTTGAATTTTTAATTTCTTGTTTACGCTTTGATAATAAAGCCAATCCTCAGGAAAGACTGAACATTGATAAGCCAACTGCTATAACAGCTCTCTTAGAAAAATTTACCGAAAATTTGACGATTATTTGACGATCGATGAAAAATTGGAATCGTTCAGTGGTCGGTGTCAGTTCAGGCAATATACCCCCAACAAATCGGCCAAATATGGCATCAAAGTACATGCTTTGGTAGACGCCTGAACTTACTACTTGGTCAACATGGAAGTATATGTCGGTGAACAGCCCGAAGGTTCATTTAGATGTAGTAACAGTCCAAAAGATATCGTTGACCGATTAGTTGAGCCAGTTTCAGGCACTAAGAGAACCATAACATCTGCCAGGTGGTACACAAGCATTGACCTTTTTCGAATCCTGCTCCAAAAGCACAAATTAACTGCTGTGGGGACGATTCGTAAGAATAAGGAAGATATTCCTCCTGAATTTTTACAAACGCCCAATAAAGAACGATATTCGAGTATGTTTGGTTCTCAGAAAGACTTCACTCTCGTCTACTATTTTCCAAAACCTGGAAAAGTTACATTACTTCTGTCGTCCTTACACCATGATAATATGGTTCACGACACGGAAAAGAAGCTACCCGAAGTTATCGCCTTTTACAACTTCAGCAAGTGTGAAGTTGATGTAGTTGACAACATGTCTTCGAGCTACAATGTTGCTCGCAATAGTAGACGTTGGCCTCTAACCATCTTCTATTTGTTACTCAATACCTTCTTCTCTCTTCTATCAACAATCAAAGAATTAGCCATGCTATTAGTCAAAGAACAACAAGTGCAAAGAATGGGCAATCCAAGACACGCACCAACATTCTCACACCCCACCTGTCGGTACGTGTGCGAAAAATCCACCTGTCACATCCGGGTTAAAGTTTCAAGATCTTCGTCTAACACTCGCTAAGTTGCAATCTTCGATACCTGTCATTTTATTATCATGCCACACTGTACTTTTCAAAGGAAGCTTCTTCTACTGCAGTGAAGATCTTATTAACTCTATTTTTAGACTTCTACTTTACTGGTTTTCTCGTTCTTTCTTCAAAAGAACACAACAGAAATGTAGAAACTAATTTCGTTGAGAAACAATAGATAATAAGTGTGCTCAAATTTGTTGTTATTATCAGAAATCGAATGGAAGCTCTCACTTAACTATACTAGATTATATTGTATAATTGACATTAACGCGTGCGATGTTAGACGTCTATAACATGCTATCCATAATCGTCCGTTCTAAGCGCTTAACCCCTTCGTTACATGTGTTTAAACAGTTAAAAGCCTATCGATCCATGTTGCCGTGTCAGAAATAACACTAATGTTAATTTAAAGACACCCCCAACCCTACCTCATCATATCTAACGAGTCCTAAATTTAAAGCTACACATAGTTACATAATTAACGAGGAAAACGTAAAATGATATTTTAAAAGTATCGACAGCTGTTCAAAATGGAAATCTATTCAGGATATCTCAACATTCTTAAAAGGAATTTCTAAGATATTACCTACGATCTAAAGATAGTGTTCTTTTTTCTTGCTGTTACGGTACATTTTCAATGTGAAAGCTAGGGAAGTAGTTGAAATCTATTCATTCCCTGTGGCACTTTATCGCGTCTTCAAAAAGAGTACACTCTACTTACTTGAAGGTGCATACTACATCTACTGTTGCTCTTTTATTTCGCAAGGAAAATAGAGAAGTAGGTTTCGTATTTACCTGTACTGCTTTGGGGTAAATAAGGGACGACAGTTTTCCTAGGGAGACGAGAATTAGGTTTCCACTATGTCTGGGGTAGTACGCAATCAATACTTCTCGCGTAATTCCAAGGACATTAACGAAATTAGTTAGAGTTGTGTTTGTATATTGTTAATAAGTTATTTTTAGATATGGTGAAATGGGAAATTATTCTTCGCTGAAGAATAAAAACAAAAATGACAATTCGAAATTTTACACACATGAGGTTAAACAGGAAGATTAAAAGTTAGACTGAGAAAGGGCAATTGAATCCATGGAGCATTTTGGCTATCCAACAGTGTTTAGGCCAATGCACAAGAAGATCGAACAAACGCACAAATTGAGTCATGATTTTCTTGAACACTCCCAAAAACAATTTTAAAGCAGATTATATTAAAGAGTGATCGGAAGCAATTTAGTTTTTCATTTTTTGCCCATAATTATTCATATGAGAACTAACATATGTGTTTATGTACATTTCATACCAAGAAACTAGAACCTGGCATATAACAACTATAAGTTTTAATACGGAAGAGCCAGAGGTTGCTTCTAAGCTGCTAAGACAGCTGTGTTGTTCATAGCAGATATGGTTAAATTCAGCTGATGACCAGGAGTTGGGTAATTTTCATTACAAAGGTTTTTGAATTATTAACCCTCACCCACTAACGCTTCCCATAGATGCTTCTCAAGATCAAAATTTATGAACAGGAATTCAAAATTAGAAGCTGAGTTTCATCATAATTTCTAGCATCTGTGTGTCCGCTCAATGCAACCATTGTCGCAACAGTGATGGAAATAGTGACAATTATCCATTCATGACTTTAAAGACAGCTCCACGTTTATTGCAGCCAATGTATTTGTGACGACACACAAATTGACTAACATATGATGTTTGAGAATTTCTACACATTTGAAAAGAATTACAATGGAATCAAGTTGTAACCTTCACATGACTCTAATGGGATCATACGAGGTGTGGCAGAAAAGTAACGAGACTGATTTTTTATTTAACAAAGCTTTAATTTTTTTCAAACATCAGTGTTATCCCTTTCAAAGTAGTTCCCTTGGCCAACTACACACCGATGGAGACGTTGTTCCCACTGTTGGTAGCAGCGCTGGAGGTCTTCAACCGGTATGGTCTTCAATGTGTCCCTTACCTTCTTTTGGATGTTGTCTAAAGTCCCGAAATGACGTCATTTGAGCACACTTTTCAGTTTAGGAAAAAGGTAAAGTCCAGGGACTGAGATCAGGTGCATAGGGGGCGCTGGGGTACCACAGAAACGTCTTTTAGGGTCAAAAATTCTGTTATAGAGAGGGCAGTGGGACATGGGGCGTTGTCATGATGGAGCATCCATTTGTCTGCAATGTCTAATCTCACGCGAATTACCATTTTTCTGAGCCTTTCAAGAACGTATTTATAAAAAACTTGGTTGACAGTTTGTCCTGGAGGAACAAATTCTTTGTGGACGATTTCACTTTTGTCAAAGAAACAAATCAGTATTCGATTTGCTCATTCGAGCTTTCTGTGGTCGAGGAGAATTTGCAGTGTGTCACTCTTGACTTTGCCTTTTGGTCTCAGGATCGTATTCCAAAATCCACGATTCATCACCTGTGATCACACGACTAAAGAAATCTTGCTCATTTGTGATTCTGTCAAGAATATCAAGGCACTTGTTTTTTAGAATGTCCTTCTGCTCAATTGTGAGGTTTTTCAGTCAAAATTTGATGAACGGTACATCTGTTCAAATTTAATTGTTTACTCAACATTCTCAATGTTAAACGACGGTCTGATCTCACTAGAGTGCTGACACGTTCAATGTTTTCATCGATTTTAGAAGTTGAAGGCCTCCCTGAACGGTGTTCATCTTAGACGTATTCTATGCCTTCCACAAATGATTTGTGCCAGCGAAAAACTTTTGCTCGGGATAAAGAATGTTTCCCATAGGCATGTTTTAACTTTTCATACGTCACACTTCGCGATTGTCCAAGCATAATACAAAATTGAATGGCACAACGTTGTGTTGCTTCAAATTCCGCTGTTCCATTTTGCGTGATGGACAACCAAAACTTTGCTAATAGGAGTCACAAAAATCACGGAATGAGTTGAAACTCGCACTGAGCTATTGGAGGGTACTGATACACGAGGTCTATCAAGGTCAACAGCGCAGCGTCGCCAGATCACTTGTAATAGTGCCAGTCTCATTACTTTTCTGCCACACCTAGTATAGACAGGAGTCAGATATGCCTTGTGAAACGAAGCCAGGAAATTCGGCCAAAGAAAAACTGGTTTTAGACTACAGTTTTCGAGTAGTGAGGATGGGGCCGTCAAGCTCCTTTGTTGATAAGAGCAAAAAGAGGCTCCAGAAAGAAATCCTACAGAGCTATGAATTCGATCCAAAAATATTAGATTTAGATTTAATTGAGGGTGATATTGCACTGCCACCTATTGATTTATTATGCTTCCTTGGATGAGCTGTGAGCTGCTGGGGTTTGCCCACTCTCAGAGCTCCCCATCCAGTACAAGAGCTTTAATAAATTGCAGTAACTGTGATGGTTTCAGAGAAGATATTTATTTTTCGTTTATGACGTCTTTGCTGAGATTGCTGGGATAATTGGAGGATGTGCAGTCTGTTTCTGGTTAGTTTCAACAAGGTCTTTGCTCTATACTTGTTGTAGTTTCCAAGGAATATCTTGGGGTGTATTAAACCAGGGAGATTCTCCCAGAGGGATGCTCTGAATCTCCCCTCTCTGTTTTTGAGATCTTTTTTGTAGGTGCTCATCCCTACACTTCAGAACGGTTCCGATCACACAAAAAAAGTTGTGGTGACCTTCCTTCCTAATAAGTTAGCTAGTAGTTAGTTGACTGAATAAACATAGTGACCATAAGCTAGGGCAAATTTGATTAATATCTTAATATCTGTGATCAAATGTTTTTGAGTGATCAAAACAATTCCGATAAGTTCGATACTTTTACAACAAAAAAGGGTTATTTTATTAAGACTTAAAACTGAAATCAAACTTAATTCTTAATACCAACAACCTTATATTTAGTTTCAGTGAAAGTATGTACCTACGTTAGAAATTCGATAACTAATCTAGTAACCCGGCCCCAATTTTTAATATCAAGAGATCTAGTAGCTTGGCCGATCGCAATTTGCCTAATTACTGATTTTCGTGGAAACCAACCACCCCATCCTATCGTACTGTTTCTTAATTGGAATTTAAGTTGGCAAAACGGGCGTCTATAAATAGAGGGGACAAGGTCGTGCGCCGCACTAACACCATTAAAAACATGGAAATCAGATTTCGTTTCAACTATGTATGTATATGTGTATGCGAGTTCTACTTTCGGTGTAAATAACTAGAACATCGTCGAAGGCTAGTTTACCTTACCTATTGTGTGTATTTTAATTACGCGTTATAAACTTTAGGCGAGTACTAATTTGTGTGCGAACTATTAATGATTTAAATTAGGTAGACAATCCCCCCTTTTCATAGGGCTCCGTCTATTTCGCTTCGACAATTTGCATTATTAAAACAATAAAGTAATTGATACCCGAGTACAAATCTCGCTACAAAAATCATTTATAAAAATAAACAACAAGGAACTTGTTTTAAACGTGAATTAAAAGTTTTCTCGCTCGAACAAAATAAACTTGCACCCACTACTGTTAGATTGCTTCGATTAAATTGCAAATAACCAAGTGTACTGGAGCATTTCGAAAGAATAAGCATTACAAATAAAGATCTGTTATCAATGAGCGGAAGTTACCGGAGTGTTTTAGAGGTTTTCGGAATAGATTTCCGGATACTGTGCTTGCGCTCGAACGTTTATTTCGTGTTAGGATTCACTTCGGAGTTAATTTTCGACGTTCTAAGCCAGAGTAATTGTTTTTAATCTAGCTAGTGGGTTTATGTAGGTGCGACTTTTATGAAATTAAATTTGGTGCTTCACATATGAATGTCTTCTGTGGTCAAGTAATTTAAAAAATCATTTTTTACCAATTGTTTTTCCTATTTCGATAATATTATAATTGATTGAGAGATTTTTTGGTATAACTTTTGGCGTTCAACCACACGTTGGCAAATTGAGTCGGAGAGGGGTAATGTGGGCTCAAAGTCAGCCCCTAATAACACATTTTTTGCAATATTTTAGGAACGAGAAAAAATATCAGGATCAGTTGTAGACCAGAACATTCCTTATTAGCACCCCTACATTTTAAGTTCTTTTTCTAACCTCTTAACAACACTGTGGGTAAGCCATTGTTCTTTTTGGAACTTAAAATGTAGAGTTGCTACCGAGGAATGATCTCTGGTCTTTACCTGATGTCAATACCTCTTTTTGTTCCTGAAATATTACAAAAAATGTGTCATTAGAGGTAACTTTGAACCCCCATTACCGCAATTACCCGATGTTCTACCTTGCTACCAAATTTCATCAAAACGTTCTGGTGACGAACTTGGTTGATTGCTTAAGAATATTTTTGGATTTTTTGAGTTTGACTTGATTATTTAGGATTTTGGTCAACTCTGGTTGGGATTTTGTGGTTTTAGTATAATAAAATTTTAGCCCCCAACGTGGAGGCTTTCTATTCAGGTTCAAACAAAATAAAATTGGCTTGCAGGTCAATGAATAAATGTCTCTTATGGTGTTCAAAATCACTAGACTACGCTGTGCTTTCAAGTCAGATATAATTTGGGATCCAACTCACTTCATACGATTTTTTTTGATCTTGTCTTATTTCTTAGGGCTCAATGGACGAGTTAAAACAAAGATCAAAGTGAAGACTGGTCTGACACAATTTTGATTTTAGTTTTGAATCGCTTTATGTAGATTTTTGAAGATTGCTTGATTAATGGTCCAAGAAAAGAAACCTGGCTTGCAAGTCAAGTGATGAATACTCTGGCTGGTGTTGAATCCAAACAAGAAAATTCATTTGCAAGTTGAGGTTGATGATTTAGAAATTGGAGTGAGATATTTAAGGTTTTGATTGGGTGAACTTAATTAGAATTGGGTTAGTACTTTCTACGATAATAGAATTTTGGTTGGGTATGTTTCGCTATAACTGTCCTGATTTTGAATACTTGATTTTGTTTCTTTTTTTTGGGTTTAGCTTTTTCTTTCTTTCGAAAGTTTATTTTTTTCTTGGTAAGTGCAGCTTTTGCAGTTAATTAATCATCAGTAGTGTTAGAAAGCGGACATTTTTACGTCCAAATTTAAATTTGTTTGAAATTGTTGAAATAGCTAATCTTCTGGTTCTTTTTTAATTTTCGTCAATTAATTTAAATTTCGTCATACTGTAGAGAACATCCTTGAACTTCCATTGGTCATCATAGATTTGGTTTCAGTGAGTTTTCGGCTTGGCCAATCTCCATTTTGGTTTTAACTTGCTTAACAATAAAAAATTGAATAGAGTTGAGGTAGTAAGTTTGAAACTCCATTCTGAATCGACAACTTATGATTCACAGAGTTAGTTGAATGTTTGATTCCCGTTTATAACGTATTTTTTTGTAGTACCCTGTATATACATTTTACATAATATAAAAAAATAATCCAGCTTTTTTTCCCTTATTATTCCCCAATGAAGAAAACCCCTACGAACTCAAAACGTCATAATGATAAAATATAAGCTCCCACTTGCTTTGGGCCTCGTTTCACGCCTTACCTTTTGCCAGTCGTCCCTGGCTTACTAGATGTAGAGGAGAGAAATTGTCCTTGACGACGATTCCTAGAGCTGTTGAACGCGAACGTAGCAGTTTAGGAGGATCGAGGGTATAACACTTTCAGTCCACCTCGACTGCGTAAATAAAAAATATGGGTCTCGCTTTCAAACTTTTTCCTTCTTCTCTTTTTTTTTTCTTTTAACTTCCGTTTAGACGGAAAGAGGTAGTTCAGTAAGAAGTTGAAGCTGAAACGTAGACGGAGAAGTGGGAGGGGTGATGGTGGGGAATAAGAAAAGTAGGTTGAGGAGACGATCTTTAAGATTAGATGTGGAAAGTTTTTAAGAAAAATGTCGAAGTGAAAAGGTACACATGTACGAGTTTGTTTGGCGAAGAAAATATGACAATTTATTTCGAAACTTTTTCACATCTTCGCTAAAGATTACTAGATTTTTTTTCCTTAAATATTTTACAAAGATTTTAAAATTTATAAGACTAAAGATCAGCTATAATCGATTGCAATACAAGTCGTTTCGCAACGTCAATCTACATACATATGTAGGTAAATAAATTAGAAAGGTTCCAATACTCCACAAAGCGAACAAAAAATAAATGTTTCATAACTAGACTGTACCAATGATACCTGACCTTCGTGAGGGAGCATTTTAAATATTTAATTGAACAAGCAAGTTTAGGCAATTTGTCGGTCAGAAAATCTCTACTCAATGTTACTTTAATTTTTAAACAAATTCAGTAAATGAGGATCGACAGGTTTTCCTTACTCAAGCAATAGTAACAATGTTGTAAAAATTAGGATATCGGTACTTTCAAATTTTTGCAGAGCATGAAATTTTCTACAAAAAAGTCAAGGATGTGTTACATATTGGAGCTATTTGCTAGTCCACTTTATAAAATTGACGATTACGTGTTTGCAGCTTCGAAATGTATAAAACAAAGGATCCAGAATTGAGTCTTGCAGGACGCCGCAAAATATTAAACGTTTTCTCAAATAAGACAAGTTCTTGACATCGAAAAGATACGTAGTCGAAAATGTGGGAAGCGTTGGAAATGTCCAAAAATTTAGAAAATATCGAAATTTTGGAAAATGAGAAATTAGAAAATGACGAATATTTCAAAAGTTTTGAAAATGTAAAAATGTTAAAAATTTAGAAAACTTCAAGTGAAGTGGCAAAAATGACAAAAATACCGAAAGTCTCAAAAATGTTGAAAATGTAAAAAGAAAATTTATAGAATTAAAAAATTTTAGGAATTTTAGGAAGTGTCAAAAATTATTATTATTATTTTAAAAATTTAGAAAATACCGATAATACAAAAAGTTACAAAATTTTGAAAAGTTAAAAATTAAAAGACTTCGAATGTCGAAAATGTCGAATACGTCAAAAACATTGAAACTGCTGAAGATAAAATGTCACAAATTTCGAATATTTTTAAAATTTAATAAACGTGGAAACGTTAGAAAATTTAGTTTCAGGTGGCAGGTGTCGAATATGTCGAAAATTCAGAAAATTTACAAAATGTAAAAGATTTCAAGTGTCGAAGATGTCGAAAGTGTCGAAAATGTCAAAAATGTCAAAAATGTCAGAAATGTCAAAACAAAAAAACAAAAAAAAATCCATAATTTCAAGTGTCAAAAATTCCGACTATTTCAGAAATTTCGAAAATGTAGAAAATTCAGAAAATGTTAAGTGTCAAATAGGTATGTAAAAAATTTCGGATTTTAAATATCGAAGACATTAAAAGTTACAAATTTCGAATATTTGGTAAATGTCGAAATATCAAAAATGTAGAAAATGTCGAAAGTGTCCAAAATTTTGAGTATCAAAATTGTTGTCAGAAGTGTCAAAAGAAAATTTTGAAAATATAGAATCTTTAGGAAATTTGGGAAATTTCAAGATTCAAAAATGTCGATTATGTTGAAAATTTTGAAAATGCCGAAAAACAGAAAATGGCAAAATTTTGAAAATTTTAGCAAATTAAAAAATTTCAACTATTGAAAATGCCGAATACGACGGAAATGTTAAAACTGCCGAAGATATTGAAATGTCATAAATTTCGAATATTTTTAAAATTTTAAAAATTTGGAAACGTTAGAAAATTTAGTTTCAGGTAGCAGGTGTCGAATGTCGAAAATTCAGAAAATTTACAAAATGTAAAAGATTTCAAGTGTCGAAGATGTCAGAAGTGTCGAAAATGTCAAAAATGTCAAAAGTGTCAAAAATATTCAAAACGTCAAAAAAAAATTTTTTAATATAGAAACAAAAAAAAATCCATAATTTCAAGTGTCAAAAATTTCGACTATTTCAGAAATTTCGAAAATGTAGAAACTTCAAATTCAGAAAATGTTAAGTTTCAAATATGTCAAATATTTCGGATTTTAAATATCGAAGACATTAAAAGTTACAAATTTCGAATATTTGGTGA
This sequence comes from Holotrichia oblita, assembly GCA_023690525.1. Lineage (NCBI taxonomy): Eukaryota > Metazoa > Arthropoda > Insecta > Coleoptera > Scarabaeidae > Holotrichia > Holotrichia oblita. The sequence goes on along the minus strand of CM043020.1, from coordinate 99,287,054 downwards.
ATGTCGAAGTATCAAAAATGTAGAAAATGTCGAAAGTGTCCAAAATTTTGAGTATCAAAATTGTTGTCAGAAGTGTCAAAAGAAAATTTTGAAAATATAGAATCTTTAGGAAATTTGGGAAATTTCAAAAATGTCGATTATGTTGAAAATTTTGGAAATGCCGAAAAACGGAAAATGGCAAAATTTTGAAAATTTTAGCAAATTAAAAAATTTCAACTATTGATAATGCCGAATACGTCGGAAATGTTAAAACTGCCGAAGATATTGAAATGTCAAAAATTTCGAATATTTCGAAAATTTAAAAAATGTGGAAACGTTAGAGAATTAAGTTTCAGGTGGCAGGTGTCGAATATGTCGAAAATTCAGAAAATTTACAAAATGTAAAAGATTTCAAGCGTCGAAGATGTCGGAAGTGTCGGAAATGTCAAAAGTGGCAAAAATATTCAAGACGTAAAATTTTTTTTTTATAAAAAAATGTCCATAATTTCAAGTGTCAAAAATTTCGAATATTTGAAAAATTTGAAAATATAGAATCTGTCAAGTGTCAAAAATTGTCAAATACGCCGAAAATTTCGGAAATGTATATGTCGTAGACGTTGAAACTGTCACAAACTTCGAATATTTGGAAAATGTTAAAAATGTAGAAAATATCGAAGGTGTCTAAAATGTTGAGTGTCAAAAATATTGAAAGTGTCAAAAATGTTGACAATGTCAAATGAAAATTTTGAAAATATAAAAACTTTAGGAAATTTAGGGAATTTCAAGTTTCAAAAAAGTGTATTATGTTGAAAATTTAGAAAATGCCTAAAATACAGAAAATGGCAAAGTTTGACAATTAGAAATTGAAAATGCCGAGTACGTCGGAAATGAATGTTAACACCGCCGGAAATATTAAAATCTCGAAAATATTAAAAGTTTCGAATATTTCAAAAATTTAAAAAATGTAGGAACTTTAAATTCAAAAAATTTCAAATGTCAAATATGTCGAAAATTTTGAAAATGTCGTAAGATATCAAGTGTCGAAAATGCAGAAAATGTCACATAAATATGACGTTCAAAATGTCACAAATTTGGAATATTTAGAAAATGTCAAAAATATTGTAAAAGGCAAATATGTTAAAATTTAGAAAATGGAGAACCTCCAAATAAATTTCAAATGTCAAAGATATATGTTGAAGGTATATATAAAATGTCAAAAATTTTGAAAATTTCAAAAACATCAAAAATTTCGAATATGTCAAACATGTTGTAAATTTCAAAAACGTTGGTACGTTCACATCGAAGGCCTACGCCACTGATCAACGGGGACTCCATCGATTGCTAAATTTTACATCGTAAATTTTAAATGAATATTTGATTTATCAAGATTTTGAAAGAAATACATTCAATAACATAAATATCTTACATCTTTACTCGTAGGATTGTGGGAAAGTTTACCTAATTTTATATACAATGTATTTCAAAATGCCGGAAGTATAGAACAAAATAAATATATTTAAATTTATAAAATTCTGAAGTCATTATTTACTTACATGAGTAAAGTAGTAATAGTAGACTTTCATCCTCTTTCAGCAGCTATCTGGGCGAACAAATTCGTAGGACAGATGAAAAAATAATCTCCAACTACGTCCCCAATCATCTTCTGATTTAAGTATCCATCGTTTGCATGCTCCCAATCCGTATACTGTAAGCAAAAGAAAACCACTCATTCAATTAAGGTAAACCGTTTTAACACTCATCAGTAATATTTAATTTAATTCCAAGGAGAACATCAAGTCCATAATATCGCGAAATTTCGTTTCCATTTTTTCCTTTCTTGTTGAGACAAATCCGGAAAATCCATCTTTACTATATGTTCCCGTCACATTTCATGCGAACACCTGAATCGTCTCTTATCTCACGCGTGAAAGACGTTGTTCAGGCGTCCGACGTCGTCCGCTGATACGCACTTGATACCTGCCTTAACCGTAAGGAGTCTGTCAGGTGTGTAAAAAGGAATGTAATAGGACACAAAAGGTGAATTTTCTTTTTCCAATTTGTCAACGTCAAAATCTGGCTTTGTTGAAAAATGCCTCGGATGTTGGATCTTTTATCACCGGGTATATATCAGGGGGTCGCCGGGTATGTGTGTGCTAGCGAAGAGAACAGGAGAGGAGAATAAAAAAGGGAACGAAAGAAAAATAACGTAAGACGAGAAATAAGACGATTTGTTAGTTGGGAAACGTGATGATGGTATGGCGTTAATTTTGAAGAGTAATATTTTTATATTTATTATTTATTTATAGTTCGTGTGGTTTTACAATCTTGGAGTTCGTGCCATAAAAAACATTGGGCACAGAATTTTCTTTTTAAGTGAACGAAAATATTTTTGAAGACGTGTTTATGCGCTCAGGATAAAACACTTCGGTCGACAGAATAAATTTTGAATACCAGAGTCCTCTATTAGAAGATAATTGAAATTAAAACGATTAATTCAGCATTTCCCTTTTATTTCCATTTTCCTCCACAGCCCAGTTACATATTTACTTGAATCAGGATAACATAGAAAGTATATCCTTACGTTGAACTTCATACAAAATTTATGAGTAGCTGTATAAATGTATAAAGTGCCTTAAGTTCTTCTGAATTTTTTATATACGGTTATAGATATCCGTATATTTTATGAGCTCTTCCGGTTTCGATAAAGGTCCTCTGGCGTAAAGTATTCAACAAGTGGGAAAGTTGTTGTTCGGTCGTTAGGGGAAAACTGATAATACTTGCCGAGCATTTAGGGTATTATAAAAGAATTCTGAAATTTATAAAATAGAGGAAGTATTATGAAGCGATGGATTTCCCTCTTGAATTTTTAGTAGGTCCGTTAGTATCATTTTCCCCTCCCCCCTCCATTATTGTTATTTAATCGCTTTTTCTGACACGCAAACATACCAATGTAATCACAATAATTACAATGACATTAAGTATAGTATATTTTTATTCGTTGATGACGCTCACTTTTGTTGTGATTTGGAATAAATTCTTCTGGTGATTAATTTCGATTTCTAAATTATTTTATTGATTATCAGAATTGGTCTCAATCAAGTAATTTTCCTTCAATGTCATCACAATTGTCGCTGTGATGATTTTTTAGTGAATTATTGAAAATATTAAAAATTGCTAGTTCCATAACTATGATAGATTTTCATTGAGTTGCAGCAGAATAGGCTCCTTCTGAGTCAATACAGCGCAGGACACGTTCAACAAATTTTTGGAAAGGTTTTTTATATGCATCGGTTGGAATGGCCGTTAGTATGACGGTCGAAGGATTTTGGATGAGCGAGATGGTATTGAAACGACTTCCTTTCATCACCAATTTCACCCAAGGAGAACAAATATAATGGTCCAATATTGGGCGCATATAAATACGTTGGGCCAATATTAAATTTATTTTACCAATATTGGGTCAATGTTTTTAATGTAATTGACGCCAATATTATTATATCAACATTGCTCCAATATTATGCCACGATAAAGTTTTACATATTGGTCAATTTGTTAAAACAAATAATACACCAATATTTTGTAGATTACCTAATGCCAATATTGTCAAAACAATATCGACCCAATGTTCCACCATTGTCAGTTTCACTATATTGGCTGGACTTGAAAATGTAATATTGGATCAATATTTTCTTATGTTGCTTATATCAACATCGACAAAATATCAACACATAACAAAAAAATTTGTCACCAATATATTTTAAATTTTTAACCAATATTGGCCCAATCAATTTGTTCTACGTGTGCAGTTTCATGGCACGGAGCCAAATCAGGTGAATACTATGGATGATCCATAACAATGATGCAATTTTTGGTCAAGAATTCACGTGCCATTATGGCTTTGCCGTGCAACAAAAATGGACTGATATTTAGGTCAACCTCGTCGAATTTTGACCCACAATCGTTGTAGAACTCCCAGATAATATTATGCGCTTACCGTCTGACCTTCTGGGACGAATTCACTGTGAATTGAATCGAAGAAAACGGTCATCATTGTCTTGATTTTGCTCTTCTCTTATGGCTCTTGTGATGACTTGCATGCGCCAGTCCGACGTTTCGTTTTTGACTCATATTGAAAACACCTAGTTACAATGAGTGGCATGCTAGCCGGATTCCTTTGGGACATTTTTAGCATATCTTTGCAAAGCTGGATTCTCCAATATCATTGTCTGTCAGAGGGTGAAGCACGAAGCGCGCAGAGACCTGCTGTTTGCCCAAATCTTGTGCTTTTAGATGTCCCAGTGTCCTCTTCGATGAGTCTCGCAGCGGTCGCTTCGATAAATTTCTTTGATTTTCTCGATTCAGTGAGAGTGGTTTTTGGCGTCGCTTCTCGGTAATCGGCTACAAGGTCCTCACGACCGTCGTGGAGTTTTCAAATATTTGATTTACGCTTGAAAATATTTGTGGTTCGTTATTGACTCGTTGGTCACAAACAGTATAATTTATTCTTTCTTGTTCACATAGGACAAAATCGTTAACGACGGCTGAGTTATTGGAAGAAATAGAGAAACTCGACGAAAACGATCTTGTACCACACAGCATTTATATTTCTCCACCAGATGATCATGGTTTCGGGACTGATGCAGATTCTGGAGGGTCGGTTGAATGCTAAACAATTGCTAAGTCAGGCTGAAACTAATGTTATGTGTAGTGAGGATGAAAATGAAGTAGGACCTGGATCAAATAAGAAATCGAAATCAATGAAGATCATTCCAAAGAGCACACGTCTATGGGAAAAGGGGGACTTAGAATTAGGTATTACCTAGAATTCTTTGAGCTATTTCTGAGTCCAACGTTCTTGTGGCAAAATCTATGAGACGTAAGAGATTTGAGGAAATATTTAGAAATCTCCATGCAGCTGATAACAACAACCTACCCGACAATGATAAAATGAGTAAGCTGCGCCCATGAGTTGACAAATTGAATTCAATTTTCATCAGATATGCGCAAATAAATTCTTGCATATCAATTGACGAATCCAAGATTCCATATTTCGGAAGAAATGGCTGTAAGCAATATATTAGGGAAACCAATTCGTTTTGGGGTATAGAGCTTGGTCTCTGGCACTTCCCTCGGGCTATTGTATTAGTTTCGACATCTACCAAGGGAGAAAAGTTCAAGATGACGAGACTGAAAAAGTTGGATTAGGTGCTTCAGTTCTAAACTTTTGGAGCATTTTGAAAAAAAGAGTTTCCGGATTTTGAATTCTCACTTTTTTTTTTATAATTTCTTCACGAATGCCTCAGTGCCTAGTGACAAAATGGACGGAGAGGTTTGGTGCTACCGGCACCGTCCGTGAGAATCGGGCAGAGGAGAACCCTGTCGAAAACACGAACACAATGAAGAAAAAAGCCCGGGAGGTCTACAGTAGCGCAATTGATACCAAAAATAAAATCGATTGTGTCAGATGGAAAGACAATAGCGTTGTAACTTTGCTGTTTAATTTGGAGTTGCTCCTTTGAAGAAAGCTCTGGGCTATTCTGCTAAAGACAAGAAAAAGTTTGAAATTCCTCAGCCGAATGTAATAAACTGCTACAATTCGTTCATGGGTGTTGACCAAATGGACAACATTGGTAACTACAGAATTGGGTTTCGGGGAAAGAATGGTATATGCCTATTCTATTCTGGACGTTCGATGCATGTAATGCATAAAAAAATTGCTCTGGGTATAAATGTGGTTAAAAGGAACCGAATAGGTAGGGCTATAACTTAAATTAAATTAGCCCTTGGCGGTTGAGATTCGAATTAATAAATGAATAAACGTATAACTATGATAGTTCCCAAAGTTTAAACTTTAAAATAATTTCCTTTGCGCGATTGGAATTCATAAAATTGCTAGATATCACTATTTATCTCCCTCCTCGTACTACTTTCTTTCCGAGATTCCTTACAAAAGCCCTAATATAGGCGAATCAATGCTTTCCACTCCATACGGATTCTGTCATTCTATCCGGTTCTTCTCATGAAAGGCGAATATGCATATGCCCAATGGGAGAACCAGATACGGAATAGAAAATTGCGTAACACGATTTCACTTTTACCCACACACATATGGATCGAAGTACATTAGTATAAAAGAAAATATCGTATTCATATCGCAGCATACGCTCAAAAAGAAAGCAGAATAGAAGAGGGGAAAAAAAGAATAAATATACCCAAGACTACCATGCCACCACACGCTATTCGTCGCTGGCCTATTTCGTTTCCTCCTTTTTCATATTTCACGTAAATTTCTTTGATAAATTTGCTTGCGGACGACACCAGATGGCGGCGTTGTAGCGTTATCATCGTTGAATGTGAGAGATTTCGTCTTGTCTTTATAAATTCTTTTAGTTTCTATACAGGGTGTTTCCTAATTGAATGTCAATATTTTAGGGGACGGTTTTTTGGTCCATTTTAAAGAGAAAACTTAGGTAGCTGAAATTCCGTACGAACGCCACTGGTGGAATTAAAAAAAAAATGTGCTGCACTCAATAATGCCTCTTGATACATAGTACACGTATACCACATTTCATTAAAATATCTAAAGTAGTATTACAGGAATTAATGAAAAACTATTTATTTTTGAAAACTTTTCCACCCTGTATCTCAAAAGTTAAGGCGTTTAGGTTATACGTTCATATGAAGTTTTCTTTTTAAAATTGACAAAAAAGTCGTCCCCTAAAATATTAACATTCAATTAGGAAACACCCTGTATAGTTTTAAAAGTACGAAAATGTATTTACCTGAAACACAATGGCATCTCGTTCTAACGCGCTCATATTTCTAAAGACCGTGTTGATTATGTCGTGGTACTTCTCCCTCTGCAAATAACTAGGACCATCCTTTTCGAAGTACTCGATGAAATCGTAGAGGATGAAGTACGTCCCTGTAAAAGAAGGAAAAATTATTAAGACAGCGTTTCTTAGTTACAATGTGTCATGTTACAATGTCAATCATTACGAGAAAATATTAAACTTTCGCCTGACTTGTAAAATATGTAGACGGGAATTGAAGGTTGTTTGACCTTTTTCGGTGTAACCTTTACCCAACATCGCAAAAATCGTTTTTATTTCCTTTTCGTGTGTCTACTTAATCTAAATAATTCATATCGTACATCTTGAGGGAAACCAGATAATTGAAATAATACAAAAGAATTGCTACTCTTTCTTATTTTGTCACGATCTTTTATTTTCGAGCGTACATTAAATTAAATTACATCTATAGTTCTGGTGATTGCCGACGGTGTGTATCCACCTACACCTAAATAAGAATTTATTCTGCGAGAAACATCGCTTGTTTCATGAAGATAAATGACGGACGAAGTCGTGGGTGTTATTTGATGATGCTTGGAATGGATTTGGGTGTTTCACACATGTAAATTTTGAGATATTTTTCAAATTAAAACAATATACTCAACTGTATAACAAAAAAACACACACACAAAATCACATTTTGCGTGCAATTCATAGAAGACTGAAATAGTATCTATAGTTCCATAAAGATGTATCTTTCAGATGTTGGCGTGGACCACGGCAACATCCGAAAGATACATCTTTATGGAACAGTGGCCGTGAAAGCTTACATTCGATCATTAGTATGGAGTTGTGTGTCATGGTAGGTACTACTTGAACGCTTTTTAACTGAATCCTGCGTACAAAATAAATAAAATACTAATGAGGTGTTTCGACGCTCTTAAAACAAAGATGGTAATAGGCTGGTTGCAGGAGCTTGATTAAACTGATGGCCGGACACTTCGTCTCATTGCGTTTCAAACGCCCTTTAAAAGGCCAGCGTAGCATTACATTAAGGCCGCGTTGAAGACGGCTTCACTTCTGGACGACGTGAAAATAATAATAATAATAATAACAACCTTTATTTGCCCAACAGGAAACCCATTGATAGGACAAGAATTACAAATAATGCAGATAACCGTTATCGTCTATACTCTAGCGTGCTCATGCGTAGTTTAACCATAATGCCATAACATTTGGAAATTCTGGTGTAAATCTTTAGATCATCAGCATACGCCAATGCATTACAGTTCAGTGAGATTAGTAGATCATTCATGTAAATTATAAATAATAATGGACCCAAATTGGATCCTTGCGGGACTCCAGACGTTGTAATATATTCATATGATGTAAAGCCATTGTAGCAGATGTATGACGCTCTAAAACTGTTAAAAGGCCGAACTAGTTAAGTTTCGTAATCAGTATAGAAGGAAGCGCTAGATCTGCAGCTTACAGACTCATGCACAGTCAGGTACCGATAAGTAAATCGCACGGTGCAGAACATCAAAAACTACTGGATGAACTCCAGGCGGGGCTCCTAACGGGGACACCAAGTGACGCCATGGTTCAGAAATTTAACCTAGATAGAAAATATCAGGTTATAATACCAGATAAGAAGGACTGGGAATACGGCCCTCCAGTAAGAGCGGACTCAAGCTGGTATACCGACGGCTCTAAAACGGACCACGGCGTAGGAGCTGGCATTTATAGAATGAAGCCGTTCAAGGCCCTTTCATTGAGCTTCAGCAAGGACTCGACAACTTTCCAGGCTGAGGTTGCTGCGATTCGCCACTGTGTCAGAGAAGTAGACAGTTGGGCCGAACCAGGAAAAAGCCCTAAATAAGGTGGGCACCCTAAGGAAAATAACTTTGGCCTGGGTCCCCAGCCACACGGGAGTGAAGGGAAACGAGGCGGCCGATATTCTCATAGGAGCGGCCCCTTCCTTCGGCATTACCAAATCACAAATTAAGAGGTCCATCTACGAATGGTCACAAAACAAGTCCAAGGAATGGTGGGAAAGATCGCCAGGACAAAGACAGGCTAAGGAGTTCCTAAGGGAACAGAGGCCTAAGTTTACTGAAGACCTACTGAGTAAAGACAGGAAGACTGTCAAAATGATAGTAAGTCTGATGACCGGTCATTGCAGACTGAATAGGCATATGTTTAACATAGGCCTGGCAGAAAATGCTCTCTGCAGATTCTGTCAAGAGGAAGAAGAAACCCCAGTTCATGTTTTGTGCCACTGTGACGGTCTAGCGAGGGGGTAGAGAACCCCACAGCCAACGGCTACACAAAAGAGCCGCTCTCAAAAATGATAAGTCTGATTAAGAAGGCGAAACTAGAGAGCGTTCTCAAAGGTATAGGGGATCACAATAGACCTGTAAAGGTCGCGATGAAACAGGCCCGCATGCCACCCCACTTCTAACCTAACCTAATCAGTATAGAATGACTAATAGTGTCAAAAGAAGGACTTATATTCGTATAGATGACATCAACCTGATGTCGGGTATCTAGACACTTGCTTATATATTGAGTACTTGTAGTTAAGTTAGTAACTGTTGAGCGGCCAGCCGGACGACCAAGATCAATGGCAACTCCAGAAACTGAGGAAAATGTTCTAGCAAGAGTAGAAGAACATCTGAATATCAGTACTACCAGAATAATAGCTAGGGAGCTAAACATCAATGCTTCTTTAGTATGGAGGATTTTGCAAGAACAACTGCTACCAGACTTCCAGACTGCTTCCAGACTTACTTTCTGTAGAGTCATATCAGAAAAACTTATCCAAAATCAAAACATTGTTGCTAATATTTTATTTATTGACAGGGCTATTTTTACAAACAATACAATAATGAATTTCCTCAACTACCACATTTGGGCGGATGAAAATCCTCATGCTGTTATGGAGACAAGACATGAACGCCGAGGTTTTGTGAACGTTTGGCTGGGTATTTTTGGAAATTGTTTGATAGGCCAGGTGTTTTTACCAAATCGTTTAAATGGCGAAAATTATCTGAACTTTTTAATTAATATTTTGCCCCATTACTAGAAGATTTTCCTCTAATTGACAGAGTTAACCAATGGTTTTTGCACGATGGTGCACCACCACACTTTGCTGTCGCAGTAAGGCAATTTTTAAATGAAACTTACAATAACAAATAAATAGGACAAGGAGGTCCTGTGCCATGGCCACCTAGATCCCCTGACCTAAACCCATTTGGGGATATTTAAACCAGCAGGTATATTCAGGGCCAATTGATAATGTGGGTGAACTACAGCAGCGAATAAAAAACAAATGCCACGCAATCAGATAAAATCCAAGGTTTTTTGAAAGAATACGAGCTTCCTTTCGGCGAAGATGCGAAGCATGTATACAAATGGCAAGTGCAGATGTAGAACATCTTCTTTAGGCTGCTTTTTTTGTGAAAATATTTAATGTAGTGATATACTGTTTGTTTATAAAAATGTAATTGTTTGATGAGAATAGAAATTCAACCCCTATATGTGAAAATATTTTTGGACCTATGTATATTAAGACTCTGTATAATATATCAAATATAACTTGTTCGTAGATCCTGGCAAAATTACATAGTATGGACACAGGCCCTTCTCTGAAGCCGGACTGCTTATCCTGAATCATATTGTGCAGGATTTATACTGAAAGAATGAATTCTCTAACATTTACAGCACCATGCTAGACCAGGTTTCCCCGAACAGATAAAACGTTTGGACTGACTGCCCTAGAAGTCTTGGCCCAGTAGGACAACGTCCGCTGCAACATAGAGTTAAGAATGCTTTCGTGCTTCATTTTATCTCTATTACCGACTACCAAAAAGTAAAATATGGCTTCTCAAGAACATGATTTTCTACCACGTAATATAATACTTTCTAGTGTGCTGTACTCGAAAGAGAATCATATTTTCCCCGGAAACTATTTCATTTAACTTAGTAAACACCAGGAACAGATTCCTTTCTATAGACCCTAGTAAATCCATTACAATTGCAAATTTCAGTTTCCCGCGGATATCCTGAGAGTGAGCTGTTATTGTGTTCTAGTAAACATATAAGTAAGCGTTGTAGACAACTTTAAAGTAAAACAACTACATCAGCGTTTGAAATATAAACTTTATTCATTGCTGTGATGCGTAAAGAATGCAAAATTACAACAACACGAAAGTTTTCATTTTACTTCTCTATAGGTAGTACTTTTATTTTGTTCAGTATTGTGTGAAGGTTTCAAGCGTATATACTGGCATGTGAGTTTTCAAAGGCTGTTTGTCATTTGATGTCTTTTCGGTAGATTTCCGCGTGTTCTGTCAGCGCACATCTCTAGGGTGAAAAAATGTTATTTTTACTGGAAATAGAATTTTACATCAAATCCAGTTGTATAGAGGCATGTAGAAGAAAATAGCCGACTATGTAGTTGTAGTTTATGGCGTTGGTTTGATAAAACATTGAACGGAGACTACGTCTGAAAGGCGTGTCGTAATTTTTCGCTGTGTTGAAAGCAACTCCCACGGTGACGTTGCAGTGATACACAATTGGGAAAATGGAATCTTGTGCTTCTGAAAACGGGTAAAAAATGAATACACAACCTTTTGGATCGACATCATATTCATACACAGACTTGTATTGATCAAACAATACAACAAATTAATTGAAAAATCTTTAATTATATGGTCAAACTAAACACAATTTAAAAGAACGTGTGTGTTTTTATATACCATGCTATTATTACAAACGATTTAGGACCATTTTCTGAAACATATCACACAAAATTCCCTCTACCCTCATCGGTTATTTCTTTAAAACGTTTTCTTTTCAAACATCCATCCATAACATCAAATAAACTCGCTCAGTATACGTAAAAAAAACGTTTATCACGGAATCGCGGCCGTATTTTTCCCATTTCCACCGCTAAAAACCAGAAAGCAGAAATCGTTTTGCATGATAACGGCATATATCTTTCAGCCGTTACGCTTCGCCCTCTTCATAATGTACCCGTGATACCTCAAGCACCAGCCGAATACTATAGCCGCTTTTCACCACAAAAAGAGAGTGAGACAAAAGATACTCAACGTTTCTCTACTATCTCTTCACCACATGCTGCCCCCAAAAGGTCTCGCATTTATACCGGGTTAATAATTACCTGGCGGTGGCAGACGTATCCAACGTCCCCGCTTAATTTTAGGTTACCGCTATCATACATCATTTTCAACGTTCACCGCCTACTATCTGTTGGATGCTACTCTCTTCTTTACCCCGTTGGTGGCGTCGGAACAGGAAGAAGGCGGTACAAGTGAAGACGAGCTCGCTACTACTACACCCATCTTATCGCTGAATAATACGTCGACGGTTGGATTGTAGAGCTTTAACGTTTTAAGCGTTACGCGCAATTTTTATACGCTAGCATATTTACTTTTAATCTAGATCTGAATAATTCCATTGCTACATATTCGGATAACTGTCACAAAAAGGTTATGTATAAAAAAACAGTCTTTTTTCTCAGTCAGTAATTTGTGTGTGTAAATGTGTTTAATGGTCTTGTTACAGCACTGTTTAGTCGTTTATAACGCTACGCTCAATTTCTTTATCTCCCAATAGCGACTAGTAGATCGATCGGAATATAAATCTTTCAAAATACATGTCACTATTTCTTCGGACATTATTGAGTAACCGCTTTACCTGTGCGGCTATCGACCCGTTAGAGTGAAATTCGCTGAATTAAAATGGGCGCTGGTATTACTTAACACACTATTATAAGGGTAGATAATGCCCTGACCAAAAAAAGAATGTCCAGGCCACTCATTTGACCTACACCATCGTGTGGAGCCACGAAAAGGGAAATACCCAAAACCATGGAGAAATGGTCGGCGAATAAATTCCTCGAATGGTGGAAAAGCTCTTCAGGGCAGTGGTAGGCTAAAGAATTCATCAAAGAATACATGCCTAAATATACTGATGACCTTGTGAACAAAGGCAGGAGAACGGTCAGGTTAGTAGTAGGCCTACTAACAGGACATAACAGACTCAATAAGCATATGAACAACCTTGGTCTGGTGGAAAACGCTATGTGCAGAATCTGTCAGACAGAAGAAGAGCCCTCGCATCACATCCTGTGCCAATGCAAGGGACTAGCCAGATTGAGGTTAGAGTGTATTGGCAACATGAATACTAACCCAAGGCAAGGCTAGAAAGCCTCATAAAGAAGGCTAAGTTAGATCAGGTGGTCTAGATAACAGAGAGCTGCAATAGACCTATAGGTGGCAGTAGCAAGAGGTCACATAGCCATCCCGGTAGATAATAGGCAGATAGTTAATAGGTCGAGAAGTATGCGATGCTATCGCAGAATGATCCGAAAATAGGAAGCTCATGCTACTTACTGCTGGCAACCAAATCCGTTCTTCATTAACATCTATCGTAGATTACGAAATTCCTTTTACAACTCAATCTGTTGCAGACCATCAAACTGGTGTACAAGGAACCAACCTACTTTACAAGTCGATTTATTGCAGGCATTTCTACAACTAACTATTTTAGATTATGATATCGCTTTTACATTTAAACGTACACTCGACACAACTTAGTCTTCGAACGGCCACAGTATGCTGTCTTTGTTAGTCCATCCCCTCCACATTTAACGTGATCGTTTCTGCAATAAGAATAACAGCGTATTTTTCGTAATGTAACATTACGATTATCGAAGAAACAGACACGTTAAATGTGGAGGGCATGGACTGACAAAGACAGCACACTGTGGCCGTTCGAAGACTAAGTCGTGTCGAGTATACTTTACAGGAGTTATAAAGTGTTGAAGATGGTGAACCACCTTCATCAATATACGAAGCACCCTTTAGAGATAATTTTGTCATACAACAGGAACAAGTCTAGCTTTGGCATCGATGCTACAAAGCTATTTGCAGAGAATAAAATTCTCAGTCCCAGTTTGCTTAATAATTCGTTACGAATGTACTTTTTCCAATCTCAATTGATTAAATCCATGTTGTTCTATAAGTTGTGTACATCTTGACGAAAATTTTTAAAATCAGTAATTACATCAAGCAGCTTTATATTCGCGGAGCGATGAACGGTTGGTCATAGGTCTTCGGACATTACTGAGTAACCGCTTTACCTGTGCGGCTATCGACCCGTTAGAGTGAAATTCGCTGAATTAAACTGGGCGGTGGTATTACTTGACACAGTATTATAAGGGTAGGTAATGCCCTGGCCAAAGAAGGAACGTCTAGAGCCACTCATTGGACCTACACCATCATGTGGAACCACGAGAAGGGAAATAGCCAAAACCATGGAGAAATGGTCGGCGAATAAATTCCTCGAATGGTGGAAAAGCTCTCCAGGGCAGTGGTAGGCTAAAGAGTTCATCGAAGAATACACGCCTAAATATACTGATGACCTTCTGAACAAAGGCAGGAGAACGGTCAGGTTGGTAGTAGGCCTACTAACAGGACATAACAGACTCAATAAGCATATGAACAACCTTGGTCTGGTGGAAAACGCTATGTGCAGAATCTGTCAGACAGAAGAAGAGCCCTTGCATCACATCCTGTGCCAATGCAAGGGACTAGCCAGATTGAGGTTAGAGTGTATTGGCAACATGAATACTAACCCAAGGCAAGGCTAGAAAGCCTCATAAAGAAGGCTAAGTTAGATCAGGTGGTCTAGATAACAGAGAGCTGCAATAGACCTATAGGTCGCAGTAGCAAGAGGTCACATAGCCATCCCGGTAGATAAGAGGCAGATAGTTAATAGGTCGAGAAGTACACGATGCTATCGCAGAATGAGCCGAATGTACAACACTCATGCTACTTATTGCTGGCAACAAAATCCGTTCTTCATTAGCATCTATCGTAGATCAGGGAATTCCTTTTACAACTCAATCTGTTGCAGACCATCAAACTGGTGTACAAGAAACCAACCTACTTTACAAGTCGATTTATTGCAGGCATTTCTACAACTAACTATTTTAGATTATGATATCGCTTTTACATTTAAACGTACACTCGACACAACTTAGTCTTCGAACGGCCACAGTATGCTGTCTTTGTTAGTCCATCCCCTCCACATTTAACGTGATCGTTTCTGCAATAAGAGTAACAGCGTATTTTTCGTAATGTAACATTACGATTATCGAAGAAACAGACACGCTACATGTGGAGGGCATGGACTGACAAAGACAGCACACTGTGGCCGTTCGAAGACTAAGTCGTGTCGAGTGTACTTTACAGGAGTTATAAAGTGTTGAAGATGATGAACCACCTTCATCAATATACGAAGAACCTTTTAGAGCTAATTTTGTCATACAACAAGAACAAGTCTAGCTTTGGCATCGATGCTACAAAGCTATTTGCAGAGAATAAAATTCTCAGTCCCAGTTTGCTTAATAATTCGTTACGAATGTACTTTTTCCAATCTCAATTGATTAAATACATGTTGTTCTATAAGTTGTGTACATCTTGACGAAAATTTTTAAAATCAGTAATTACATCAAGCAGCTTTATATTCGCGGAGCGATGAACGGTTGGTCATAGGTAGGGTGGCACTTATAGTGGAAGGTCCGAATCTTGTCGGTGATGCTTTTCGCAACGTCTTGCTAGATTAATATTCCGGTCAAGCTATTGTTCACTGTTGGGACATAACTTGCAAATTAAGACTTGTTTCGCCATTAAGAATTGCCTCGTATGCCTTGTCATTACTAGATTGCTTGTTATAATGCTGAATGTGAGGGTTCCCCAACTATAACCAAATTCTTTTATCCAAGAAAAATATCTGATACATTCTGATGTGGATCTGTATTGGTTAAAATCAGTCAACATTTAAATATTACCCAATAGCAATCTATAATTGGATTATATCATCAGTTTTCGAAATAAAATAACTGGAACAAAATGCTCGTAACGGGATTGGGTTTCCGAACGGTTTCGTTGCGTAAGAAATTGTAAGATTGTAAAAATGAATTCGGTTATGTCATGTTATTTCTAGATTTCCACAAGCAAAGGTACCTGGAATTATGTCATTTTCATCATCATTGAAGCCGACACATTTGTCCTCACAGCCCTCCACCTGTCATTCATTAACGAAATAAGCACCGAATAATATAGTAATCATATCAAAAGGTATTCAAAGCAGTTCAATTCGCTCTTGTGGTTGTCAGATACCTAACCTGTAAATAAAATAGCTGTGCTCAGATTACCAAACGACCTTTAATGTAAACATAAATTTCATGTTCAGACTAGAATCTCGTATCAAAAATACTGTAATAAAACACTCAATGTAACCGAAAGGTTGAATTCAATTGCCACCAAAGGAGAGGAGTTATTGCAGCACAATAAAATACAAACGTTTATTTCGCTAGAATTGGCTTTATAAATGTTCCAAGATGAGCTAAAATGTAGAAATATAGTCGTAACACTGGCAGTAAAAAACTAATATCCTTCTTTACGAGGTTTCCTTTTAACTTTTAACATCAATTTTGTTAGAAGGATTTTCAAGGAATTTTACAATGATGGTATTATTTTTTGAACAGCACTATATTAAAGTTGGAATTCCTTTTTGTAAATCAATCTTTTCCTGTTTTATATCGCAATGTCTTCTGGATTTTTCCATCTGTATTTAACCTGTAGTTGTTGTTCTTGTAATATGTTTCTACTCCTGATTGCTTTTTAATGATACGTCGAGATAGCAATACCCTCTTGTGGGTGTTGATAAGGAAGGAAAATAAAAGCTAACCGTTTATTTCTCCAGGACTGCGTGATGGTATAAAAAAAATCGTTAATTGTTTGTTGTTGAATGTCAAAGGTGTAAAAAAAAAGACGTTCCTTCCTGAAAAAGGCGCCAAACGGAAGGCGAGTCATTAAAAAGTCATCAGGTATTGTTTTCGACGTTAAAAATTCAGCATTCCGGTGAAAGTTTACGTCGATTTTCGCGTAATAGATATTACCTTACGGTTTATCTCCTGCTGGTTTTTCTCGATGTATATTTTGAACGCGTTATCTCCTAAAATACAAGCGCAAAATCAATGATAATGCGGGCTGTATATATGCATACGCCTCGGTCGCTATGGGAAATAACCCAATTTATGCGAATATTGTAAACGACACGTGTGTAATTCAAAACCAGACCGGTCAGTTGGTAATGACGTTTACCCACCGCATTCGATTTTTGTCGGTTTTAAATTATACTCAACTGGTAATGTAGTTTCAATAATAACGGAAATGTATGCAGTGTTGTATAAGTTTAGATTAAAACTTTGTAATTACAGTCTACGAGATAGTATGAGGTAATTTTCTAGCTAGTTCGATGGTATAATATGTTAGCTACTCAAAAGCCTTACACAAAGCTAAAGAATCATCACGGATGCTTTTCCAAATACATCATTCATCATTAGCTTATTTATATTGTTTTCCTACATTTTTGAACGGTAGTGTATGTGAACAAAAGCTTAAAACACCACCTTATTATTTACAATGGTCTCAAGCATAACATAACCATTTTACCTAACGATAGAATTACGTAGTAACCCATAAACAAAAGCATAACGACGCTTACACGATTTCGTCCCGATGCATACGGTAGCGACGTCAACTATTTTTCGTGATACGCGCCGTAGTAGTACGATAACAGACAGGCGCACTATAGAAAAACCGGCCGGAAAAACAGTCGAGTAACGCCGCGTATAGTTAGTGGAGGGAGTACAGAAGCTGGCTGGTAGGTAGGCATTGGTGGTGGTGGTATTAGGTTGTAAAGAGAGCTTTCTGGTCTGTGTCGCTAAGGTTCGACCCGATGCAGTCGGGTTGAAGTGAGACAACCCGATCCGTTTGGGCCAAGGTTGTCTTGTCCAGGGGTCTACCAAGGTCGCTCGGTACACAGGTGGCTCACCTCAACTAAAATAAACGACACGACCGACGGCGGAAATCTTGATATTGATTCTGAGCTTTTACTCGCGAGGATACCGGCGAAACGGACGAAACTTCGACGGGCATAAGGTGGTTGGTCGTTCCTTCTCGTCATCTCTTATTCTCTTACCTGCGACCTATCTACCTACCGGCTGGAAAATAAAACTTTTTCGAGCTTCCTTAATAATTGGGGAAGACGGGTCGGTCTCCGTGTTGTTGCGATGACCGTAGCATTCGTAGCGGAAAGTTTTCCACTTCGATTTTCCGTTGAACAGGTTGACGTATCTAGGATTTCGGTCGGGCATAATTTAACATTTTTTCTCCGAGGTGACATTATTTATTTGCACAATTATATGAAAAGAAATGAGGTCAGACTATCCATTATTTAAATTTAAATTTTAAATCGGCGAAATGGATCCACTCTTGTTGAATTTTATTTTTTTTGCATACTTCATTAGCTTTCAGAATGAATAAGTTCTCGCCTCTCACCTCTTAAGAACGTTGCAGTTGGGTTTTTGCGTTTTTGAACAATTGATAGCCAGTTGACAATGTTTTGTTAAAGCTAAAATATTCATCTTGGAGAATTTGAAGAGTAAAAAAATCTTCTTTTAGCCTGCTTAGCTATTTTGGAGAGAATTGAGATGTTGTTAAAACAAAAGAAAAATAGAGAGTTTTAGAGGTTATAAATTTGTTTTCATTACTTAAAAGGAAAGGAGAGATTGTGATTTTTAATTAATTTTTTATGCTAGTTTAATTTCTATACGAGATAGACGAATTGGTATTGAATTCAATAAAATTCAATCATGTATTCATATCAAACGTAAGTCTTTGATAACGCCAGACACGTTCGCTCTTTGTGTTTGTCGTATGTACATTGAACAAAAATCACATCAAAGAGTTCCCCCCGTATGTTTCGCTGATGCTTGCCGCCATCTGTTGTGGTCTTTGCAAGCGAACGCCGAAGAAAGATACGGCGAAAGAAATAAGGGCAAATAAGATAAAAATCGCATGATTATGACTGTGCGCAACGGTATTGCATATACAAGTGTATGTGTAGTTGTCTGTGTGTACTCGTACAACACAGACTTTGTATCAAAGAGAGGAGCTAATTTGCTATAGGAGCTATCGCGGCGTTCTGTAACGCTTTACCGTGGGGGTGAAACTGGACATGCAGAGGTGAAAATCTAGCCGTGGGCTGATGCGGTTTGCGTCTATGTAATTTTTCATGCGGAAGAACAAAGTACGGCTTGATACCTACGTATTTGTATACATGGAAAGATAATGAGTTAGTTACGTGGATGGTGATGTAATCATACCATGTACGTCAGATGTTTCTGTTTGAAATTGAGTTTGCTGTGTGACAAATAGAGTTTAATCTTCTTTTAAACCTGATTTAGATCAAAAGTGTGTTTGAGGATCTATTATTTCTGGAAGGAATCTTCATTAGCTTTTTATTGTCAGTTACTTTAAAAGTTCAAAACACAAGTTGAGGTGATTCTTTTCGGATCTTCATAGCGGCACTAATCTTAAAAGAAAATACACCCGGAATAATGTAAAAGGACTATAAAATCTGAGAGAAAGTTATAGAGAATCAGCGTGTGTGAAATTACGTGTATGCGTAAACGTTAGAGAAAGGCACTCTACGCTGACAAAACGTCGAGCACTTACGGCGAGAAAACGAGCGATAAAACACATTCCTTTAGTCTAGAGAATGTGTGGCTCCCTCTAGCTCTGCTTCAGTCGCAATTCGTGCAGCTATCAACAGAGATATCGCGCCAAAATGGGCGTTTACGAATACGTTACGGTCGGTGTAAGATCATTATTTTGTTATATTAGGTATATCCTAGCATATTCTCTCGGCTAAATTGAAAAGAATGTGAAAATGAATCAGGACAACAATGTTTCAAAGTAAATATAGAGTTATCATTTATCCATGTTGCGTTTTTGAGCACCAGGTATATCTTTAATTAATTATGGCTCAATAATAACCTAAATGTGTGAAACTGTCACTATAGTTTTCACCTCTAATTGGATTCCAAACATTGTCTTTCCAAATATTGTATTGCTCATTAATATAATTTTTTTATCAATTTTAGAATATATATGATTATTATGTAAAGCCATTTCTAAATATATTGCTAATTACACTTTCTACACAGTTCTCGCAAATTATTTTCGACCTTCAAACTTATCAACGCGAACGCCGACGAATTTCCAATTTACTATCCGCAAATTACAAATACAGCAAAAGTATATTTCCGTAAACCTGACTAACGCGGGGACGTACCGTTCGCCAAAAGACAACTTATATATTCATATATACTACACGACATTATTTATTAACGGGTTCTCCGGTTCGCAAACGCGAGCTCGGACCTACAACTCTCCGACACGGTAATAACCTTGTTTAACATTTAACACACGCGAAGAGCGGCACCCTCTCCCATATAGATATACACCTTTATCGTGGCGTCGAAACGTATAGTTGTCCCTAGGAAGGGCACGCCGTCGTTTTAAACTAACGGATGGCCCTCCCCCCTCTGACCACACCACATCAATGGGGTTAAAATTAACCCGAAACACAAAGTAATGTTGAATTAGGCATTCGTCGACCGTCGTGCCCAATTTCATTTGTGTTCGACGTGGATTAAACAATGATGCCGTGCCCGTAATGAAGGGCTGCTCCGGTGGGAGGGTGGACGAAGGAAATGGGTCATGAGGGGAGTGGAAACTGAGCGACACAATTGCATTCGAACCGAGTACGCGGCTGATTTAATTAGTTCGAGTTGGAAGAGATAGTTTATGTGATAGTGTAATGTAGATGGCAAATCCGGTGCTCTAATCCCAGTAAGAAGGATGCAATTTTACAATCACGCGTATGTATGTTGATCAATTAACAATCGTTGTCATATTAAGAAGAGACCAGCGTTGTGCGCCAAAATCTAGAATTTTTATTATTACCACCCTCTCGTATATTTCCACTATTTGAATTGGTTCTCAAAGTCCTATATTATTGAAACGAATTTCCAATGAAAAGCAGGTACACGCGAGCCTATTGTTTGCACAAAGATCCAGGTGTAACGTCGAGGAGGAGAGGCAAGAAGAAGCGAGGTAAGGTGTTCGGGAGTCCTTGGACGCGTCGCAGAAGGGAGAGTGAGATTTTACGGTAGATATAGGGAGGATGTTTGCCTTTCGCCTTTCGTATCGTTTCAACGGAAAAACCGATAATTGGATTAGAGCGGGGGATTTTCGGGCCTCCACAGAGAGAAAGAGAGAGGGGAGAGAGAGATTTTCAAGGTCGCGAACGCGTTTTACTAACCACGCCACGGCCAGATGGTAAGATTACGCGTTATCGGTCCAGTCCGAAGTGTATCGGTGTTATTGAACGATAAACGACTTCGATGTCAATTACGAAATTAGTTTGTAACGCTGAACGAGACTGGGAGTATTGAATTGATAACCTTTTATTTGAATGAAATAGAAGGTTGCTTTAAAATGTGGAAAATATAACTGGTTAATTAAATTTGATAAAATCACATGTAGTTAGATTAGTTACTAAACTGTCTTCCCAAAAACGGAGGTAATCCACAGTTAAAACAAGAATGTTGACGTGGCTTCTGGTGACTACCCTCTAACAACTTCTCACTGTTACTACGTTGCAAAATTAGTAGTGCATCAAGTAGGTAAATTCATTAACTTGTAGACTAAAATTATAATTTATAAACTTAAACATTTCGAATCGACCAACAGTTTTCGTTTATTATTTTCTCTTTTATTTTTCATACGAATAAACAAAACGATCATATTGAAAAGAACACGAGCGCACACTTTTAATCAATCAACCCTTATTCCACTAAAAAACTCGAGCTTGATTTAGATTCCGTCATTATTAAAAGGACATTTATCATATTTCTGTGCGGATGCACGGTTTTGACCTTTAGTAGCTGGGCCCCGATAATCGATATCCGGCATCACACAGGGGTGACTTTTTCGTCTTCCCTTCCGTTTTTCTTTTTTTCCTTTTCCTTTTTTCTCCTGCTCGTCGTAGAGTCGACTTTTCAATAAATCATCTGAAGACTATATTAAACGAACCTTTAATATTTAACGTCGTAGACTGGCACCGTTACCCCTTAGCTCCCCATAACGTTGCTGCAGGGATCTACGGCGATGTAGTGGTGTGTTTTCCATAAAGCAAAAGTCGGGTGGGTGTTCCGTGTAGTTTTCCCATTCCGGTCGTGGAAAATTAGCCACGCGTTCACTTGGGAATTCGACTGTCAGAGATGTCAAAGTAGGGAACGTGTAACCGAAAGGAACGAAATGCATTAGGAAATCCGAATGTTGAACGGTGTGACAAGAATCCGTACGTTTCTGTATCTCAAAAAGAAATAAACGAAACTCGCTCGACCTTGAAATGTTTAGCGTGTCGAAGAACTGTAATGAAGTTAATTTATTAATATTCTGAGGTTTTAACATTGATTTTCTTGGATATTTTCGTATTTGACTCCTAATATTTTTGTTTTAGTCCCTCGTTTAAAATTGATATTGTCGATTACGTCGAATAGCTTTTCATTTTTATCTGCGCAGCTCGTAAGTAAAAACGCCATTTTATTTTGTTAGTCTGATATTAAGGATTATCGGATGGCAAAACATGGAGTAAATTTAGACAGAAATCTAAAAAATTGACCAGCAATTTGAGTTACCTATTTAAGAGAAGGAAACTGGGTCAACATAATACGAAAGTAGAAGCGGAAATCTTGGCAGGATGCCAAGACGTAAGTAAATATAATACACTCCCATCGAGATATTTCCCGAACGAACATTAATTTTATATCATACACAGCATAATCGCGAAGAGGGCATCCCTTTCTAAATATAAAACACCACCGACATCCCTTCCATCTATCATTCTATCAAAGTAACTCGACTAAAAAGCATATTCTTCCATCTCGGTGGGTAACATTCCGTAGATCTGTCGTTCGCTTTGTTCCACCATTTAAATATTTCAAACGTTGGGACGACTCGAGCGAAGATGATGTTGCTTGCCCGTCGGTTAAGTCGGTCGTCGGTCCTGAACGTCGATTGGGAATCACGCGATCGAATCACGCGATCCAAGACCTCCAAGACGCATCACCCGAAACTGATTAATTTATTTGATGATTCAATTTTATACCGTCCCGACCGTGCAAGTCGACTGGATCTAATTCGTTCGGAACGATGTAGGTGTAGAATAATAAAAAAGAAAGGTAACATTGGATTTGTGAGTCGAGAGGTTAGTTTAATCTAAGGAATGTGATAGGAATGATGGAATTGGTTAGTTATCGCACGATTCCTTTCCCTTTCTTCTGTTAAATTACAATTTAAACAAGATTCCGTTGGTTAAACTCCGATCTTGAGTATATACAGAGTGGTCCATCGAAAAACGAAACGGGTGAATTATCATTGAGACGGTGGTTTAAAAAAAATGCCGAACGACATTAAATTTGTTTTGTAGAGGAACACGTAAGGAAAGAGGTAACCCCACTGGTAGGGTGAATAAAGTTAGGTTAAATTTATAACGCACTTGTGTCACCCTACAAAATAAATTTGTAACTGTGTAATTACAGCTTAAAAAAAAGAAGACTAAGTACGCGACGCTATCGCAGCATAAACCAAAAAGTGATCCTCACGCTCTTATTTCGTATAGGAAACACTTATGTCTGGCTATACAGTTTTGGTTGCATTGTAAGGCTGTTTAAGCTCCTAGAACGACCTAAGATGTTATTGTAAACGCGTCTCTCTTGCTGAATTTTTCGTTGATGGCATTAAAAAAAATATATTCGAATTTTGTTTTAAATTAACATCACCGCTTAATTAATACTGTACATAAAACAGCTACCTACCGTATAACTCCACATTTATTCGTCAGGCATTCAACCATTATTCAATATTGTAACCACCGCCGCAAATTTGCGCAGCTGGGAAATTAAACAACCTTTTTAGCATCGACGGAAGGGTAGGTGGTCTTATTCAACAACCAACAACGTTGTATGTAGGTATGTATGTAACTGCATTGGATTGCTATCTGCCTACTATGTATAGCCCGAGAAACAAAGAGGACGTGCTTCGCAACAGTCTACTCACGCAAATATACCGTATTCGAACGGCATAAATCGATTTGTACCTACCACTAGTAATACACAAAATATGAAATATCTGGCGGCTATATGCGGAGGTCTGCGTTATACGCGAATATATAAGTGGTCGGGTGAATGCAATCGTGGTCACTACACACCATCGAAATTTAGAGGAGGTAGTGTATTATACTCGCCTTTCCACTCAATGTACGCGTAATTACTTCTCTAGGCTAGCCGACGTGCTGTACATGTTTGAGTTCAATTTACCATTAAATTTCATTTCGGTTGGGTTTTAATATTGATAGCCCGAGGGATACGCGATGGAATCGCGCCAAAAGTTTGGAAGACAATAGCAATTAATTTTCAAAAAAAAAGGGTAACTATTGTATTCGTATTTTTGTATATCATCACTATTAACGCAGACATGCTGAATTGGATATATAGCATGGTGGTAAAGCCAACAATGACGTATGCGGCTTTGTAATGGTGGCCAAAACGCATCAAAGAAACGCCATTCAGAAACTGAGCAAGGTGCATAGACTTGCGTAGTTATGAATAACGGGAGCAATGTGGTCGACACCGACTGCAGCTATGCAGGCACTCTTGGACTTGTCACCGTTACACCAGTAACGACCTTTAACTAGTTGGTAGCATAAATTGAGATTTTGTTTCATTAAAGTTAATCTTGTTGTTATTTGCCCATTCCATTACTTTATCGAGTTCAATATTAATTATTATTTTGGTATTCTTCGAATAGTTTAGATTAAGTAGCGAATTATAGTGAATGCTCCAAAAACCAGGACCGCAGCATGACCCCTGTTGACAGCCCCTAGTAACTTTTTCCTCAATTTTGAAGCCCATCAGCTGCAAATTTGCTAGCCCATTGGAGAAATAACTTTTAGATAGTTCATACAAATTTTTCGGACACTTACAGTCTTTTAATGATTTTAGTATGGCAGGCCACCAGCCTAGGGAGCTCCGCGTCCATCTTCCAAGCCGAAGTAATCGCAATCCAGACCTGCGCGGAAGGCATTTTAAACTGCCCGCAGGTTAATGGAGCAGTGGAAATTCTCTCTGACAGTCAGGCTGCCCTTAGGGCACTACAGGCTGTCAGGTTCGATTCCGAGGCAGTGCTACACTGCCATAAGACTCTCGCAAAACTGGCGGAACGCCTCAATACAACATTGAGATGGGTGCCAGGTCACTCTGGAATCAGAGGTAACGAAATGGCTGACAAATTAGCTAGAGGCGCCAGTGAGAGGCCACTCGTGAGTCCAGAACCTACATGTGGGAACTCCTATGGCAGCATCAAAGCCTTTGTCAGATCTGAACTCGCTGTTAGGCATTGCTCCTACTGGAATGCACTTGCCGGCATGAGACACTGCAAAATTTTGGGATTCGCCCGTATGATGAAAAACTGCGCAAGACAGTTTCCATGAGCAGGGTCAGGTTGAGGTTACTCACAGGAATCTTAACCGGTCACTGCGCACTGAACAAACACCTGCATCGCATGGGCATGGTAAACTCTCCCCTATGCAGAAACTGTGGGAATACGGAGGAAACTCCAATCCATCTTCTTGCCGACTGCTCGACAGTGGACAGGGAGAGGCGGAGTTACTTCGGGGTCGGGCGTCTGGACGATCCTGGACTAAGAAAATTAACTCTCGACCAGGCTGCGGACTTTTTCGTCCGAGTGCAACCTGGCTAAGAGGAGTAAAACAGCACGGGGGCACAATAGGTCTTTCTTATGGCCGAGTTTGCCTTTACGGCTCGTCCGCCCGTGCAGTCCCCAAAAAAAAAAATGGCAGGCCACCCTGCGGCATTAAACGTTCCTTTCACATCGAGGCTGACCAGAACCACCACATCATCCCGTCCAAAACTGTCTTCCGTGAATTTCTTCAGTTCCATTATAGCTTCCGTAGTACCTTTCTTTGGTAGGAATCCAAATTGATTCCTGTTATCCGATTTATGAGAAGATTTTCAAGTACTTTCTTTCCTACATTTATCAGGCTAATCGGACGATACTTCGAGACGTCTTCTGAGTTTGCTTTACCGGGTTTAATTATCGGTACGATTATGCTTTCTTTCCATTCTCTTGGAATATATGCTTTAATTAAACATTGATTGTATACGTCAGTTAAGAAGAGTGGGAACATTGTGTAGATCCTTAGAAGTATTTCACTTGTAATGCCATCCTTCCTAGGGGCCCTACCGCTGTCCATCTTCCTTATTACTTCGACCTGATGCAGGCAGTCCTTATCGCAGCGTTGTATTCTACAATAAATTTCTCAATGTTTATCTCTTCTTGCAACTGTAATTTTAATTGTTCGTCAATTTCCTGTTTGTTCAATCCCATGCAGCCCACCTCAGTGTTTATTAGTTTCGCAAATTCAGCAGCAATGTTGTTATCAAAACTTTCCCATTTTTCTGGCCTAATTATATATTTAATTCTGTTCTGCGTAATGTCTTCCTCCTACCGGTCAATGACCCTTACTCTATATGAATGAATTCTATGGTCCGAACTTTCTTCCTCTTCAATCGTTCAGTCTTAATTTAAATTTAGTGGTTGATCAGAGTAAGATCAATATTGCTCTTACCTCTTCCATTATCAAATGTAAAGAGTTCACTTTCTTTATTTAAATATGCACTTGGAATCAAAAAGCAAGACTTTGGTACACAGACGGATCTAAGACGGCTAACGGTACTGGTGCAGGGATTTACTCTCAGAAGGAGGGGTACCTACAGCTACGCATTAGGGAAATATGCCACTGTATTTCAGGCGGAAGTATATGCCATCCTCCGGTGCGCACACACAATGAATGTGAAAGCGGTGACCAACAGACGAGTCGGAGTGCCTCGACGAATTGGTGGAACTTTCGAACCGGAACAAGGTCTGTTTGACTTGGATACCGAGTCATCGAGGGATCAATGGCAACGCAAGGGCTGACGAACTTGCAAAGAGAGGGTCGGAGCTGGAAATGTACGGTCCAGAACCCTTCTTCGGGGAAACCATGTAGGAAAGGAACTAGAGAATTGCTACAGCTTAGCAGTATTGTTACGAGCCTAATGACCAGACATGCTGCGGTGAAAGAACATCTACACAAAATCGGAGTGTTTGACGGGGACATAAAGTGTAGACTTTTCGAGATAGACCCGGAGACAGCTGATCATATACTATGCGACTGCGAGGCACTAGATCGCAGAAGACAAAACTTATTTGGGAGAACGGAAGGAGACCCAGAGACATACCTTACCCACTCGATTAGGGTCCTGTACAGATTAGTGGAGGGGACTACCGTCTTAAAGTGGGTGACTTGAATACGCAGGCATGGTACAATAAGACTGAAAGCCGCGGTGCCTTACCGGTGACCATTGGTCGGACGGGTCTGGTTTCAGAAGAAGAAAAAACGCGTTTTTGTCAATTAACGTTCTTAATCTGTATTTTAGCGCTACTAATTTTCTTGTACTCTAAAACTTGAAAAAAATACCTCAAGTCGACAATGAATGCCATCGAAGCTTATATTGTATCGTCCTCATATAAATTCTTTCTTTACATTTCACTCCTCGAAACACCAGTCTAAGATAATCTCGTTAATAGTTGAGGTAAATGTTAATTGCATAAGTCTAGAATCGCTTGGGTATCGTAAACACGGCGTCGAGGACCACGACGACGGTGACTGTAGTGGCGCCCTCTCTCTATATATATAGAGGCACAACGACAATACGACCGGAGCGCACATCTTAATGCTCTACGGAAACGTTTCGCGCTTGCTTCAACAGATTTTCGTGTCTCACGGTCAATTTAATCCGCGCGGATAATTATTAACTAAGACAATAGATACTGCAATTATTGCGGACGCGAATGACGCTGCGATTATTAAATGAGGATAGATACGAACAAAATTGTTACAATTTTGTCGTCCTTTAGAGTACATTTGGATCAGATGAACGTACTTAGTGTAATTTTGTTGTTACAGTGTTAGAGGATTGTAATCTTTTTAATTTGGCATCACTGAAGAGACGATGTGGAAGTTAATAATAATAATAATAATATTTATTTCGCTGTCGATCACATTTGCGATATCAGCTTTGTCAATATAATAAACATTCAAAAAGTACACATTAAAAGATGATAGTATACATCACATACTTCACGTACTTTAGCCTGGAATACACATGTCCTTAATGAATCAATGTTGACTTTATTACGGATATTCAAAATAGCAAAATAATAGCTGTTTAATTTTTTAACAACACAATCTATATGATACGACCAACGTAGCATGTTGTCGATTTTGACACCCACAAACCGCACGTGAGAGATGCATTCAACTGACTTACCATTTAAGCCGACATAAATATTTTCTGATCTCGTATTGTGAAGTGTACTACCGCAGTT
The DNA here is from genome assembly GCA_023690525.1 of Holotrichia oblita. Lineage (NCBI taxonomy): Eukaryota > Metazoa > Arthropoda > Insecta > Coleoptera > Scarabaeidae > Holotrichia > Holotrichia oblita. The sequence continues at coordinate 99,258,820 of CM043020.1, read as the reverse complement.
TTAGTCATTTCATCACCGGCAAATTGAAAAACGGGTACGCTATTTATGCGTTTAGAGAGATGCATGGTATATATTAAAAACAATGTTGGGCCAAGTATTGAACCCTGTGGTATGCCTCATACAATTTTGGCTCGTAGGTGACGTGAAGACTCGAGTCTCATTTTCAAGTATGCCATCTATGAACACTTGCTGTTGTCTTCCAACTAAATAAGACTGAAGTAGCCGGAGAACGGTGTCCCTTTATCCCTATTTTCTCTAATTTAGCGAAGAGTATGTTGTGATCCAGCATATCGCATGCTTTCGACAGATCATAATAAACACCTATTGTATCTTTACGCTTGTCTAAGGGTACGTTTATGTTGGAGCAACGATAAGAGGTATAAACGCGACGATAAGAGCCACGATAAAAGCAAAGCTAATAAACTTTTCTTTGATGTGTTTATAGTGGAGATGCGTTCATATAGTTTAGCGTTCAGTAATCATGAGTGATTCAGAGGAAGAAGTATTGCTTTCTTCGAATAGTGTTCATTGGTATTTTTTGAAAACTCAACGAAAAAAACGCAAGTATAGTGCCCATCCCATAAATGCTAGACGGTGTGAATTGGCAGAATATCATCAATTATATGGTGACTTAAGAAAGCACCCTGAGAAATTTAAGGAATATATGAGAATGCAAACCGGGACGTTTGATTATATTTTATCGAATATTTCTGACGACTTATAAAAAACATGGTCAATTCTGCAAGAGGAACGGTTAATGATAACACTCAGGTAAAGTAAAAATTATTATTACCAAATATTTAGTGAAAAAAACTCTACTACAAAGAAAATAGGTTATAATAAATAAATTGAAACAAAGAAAAGTAAACATGATAAATACATATCTATAGGGTTTGAAACATGGATTGCGATATTAAATTTTCTGGCACCTGGTCGTAGCGATTGTTTATACTATTCACAGGATCCGAAATTATGGTGCTTCTACCGAAAGCTGTTCTTGGTTGGTTGTCTTGTGGCATAAAATTCTGTGTGACTTCCAATATTTTCATACGATATACCATTTTGTCAGAGGGACATAAATATTTGACATGAGGCAATAAACTTAAAAAAAAATTCAAGTCATCATTTTCCTCTTTTTTGGACGGCTTCTCTTCTAAAAAAGACATTTTCTTCTATTCTATTTCCAACAAAGCAGAGCCTATACCATCCTTCGAACCACGCCTCTTTCTACTTTTAGTAACAGTCTGTGAAGAGTTTCCTGTTGATGCTAAGCTTGGAGGTCGAGTTGCATGCCGTGATGTTATATCTAAATTATTTTCTTGTGAAACGGCAATACTGCTTTCTACATGAGCGGATACGTCATTTTGATTGTCTATATCGTCCACATTTTCTTCTATTTCTTCTTGCTGGTGTTCAAAACAAGCACTAGGATGTGCGTCTGCTGCAATGTTTCCTGTAGATGCTCTCGGAGTCAATTGATGTTTTAGAAATAAAAGGCTTTCGAAATATGTCCATTGACCTTTACAGGAAACTGTTCCTTCATCGCCCGATTTTGGTTTTGGAATGGAAGCCAGGGTAGTTCTAAATTTGTCTCTTAACGCTTTCCATTTATTTCTTACCGTTACTCCTTAAAAATAAAAACAATATATGTATAAAGTAACCTGTAATACTTTATAGGTACCTGTCAACTGGACAATCATTTAGAAGCTTGGCATTTTCATTTCGTATGGGAACCACAACAGTGTCAAAAATTGTGAAAGAAACAGTCAACGTTATATGGAATAAACTTCAACCACTTCATATGAAAATACCAACCAAAGACGATTTGGAAAAGATTGCGAAGGAATACTTTAATCTTTGGAACTTTCCTAATTGTTTAGGAACTATCGACGGAAAGCATATTAGAGTTCACATTCCGGATCTACATTTTACAACTACAAACAGTTTTTTTCGATTGTCCTTCAAGCATTAGTCGATGCTAATTATAGATTTATCAACATTTATGTTGGAGGATATGGAAAACAGAGCGACGGTGGGACATTCAGATCTTCTGCTTTATTTTTACATTTGATAGACGGGCGCCTCAATATTCCAAATGCAACTAGATTGCCTCATTCAGAAATTACAGTACCTTACGTGTTTTTAGGAGAAGAAGCTTATCCACTCTTGACTAACCTACTAAAACCTTACAACAGACAACAATTAGACGCTGACAAAGAATATTTCAATGCTAGATTGTCTAGGGCACGAAGAACTGTTGAGTGACTACCTTCGGTATTATTTATTCTAAATGGAGAATATTGAGCAAATGTATAGAAACTCATGTTGATATTGCCGACGTTATTGTGAAAGCTATCTGTGTCTTACATAATACCATTATATATAGGGAAGGTATTGAGCATAATTTAAGTGATATTTCAAAGTGTCCAGAAAATCCCGGAATCAGACCCGATATTGGTAGACCAAGGAATAATGCTCAACAAGTTCGAGACTTATTTAAGACTTATCTCTGTCACAATCCTATTGTAAATTATACTTTGTAGTGGTTTTACAAAATTTGCCTTTCAGCCGCATGATATTTAATAGAAATGTTATATATCTGCTTACGTGTTAGTTTTAATTCCAATGCCACTTCATCCCATAATTTATCTAAGATAAACCGGTTGTGATGATTTTTATCAAGTTGATCCCATAAAGATGCTCTGATGAACACATCACTAATTAATTTATCTATATCCATAGCGTCGTAGGTCGTAGTAAAGCGAAGAAATATAAATTTAAATATATCGTCGCTATAGTCCTCTGCGCGACTGCACGCATAGACTTGCTCGCATCCCCACTATAATCGGGTTACATACATGTGTGTTTTGATTTTCTTCGCTTCGCTGTTATCGCTGCGCGTCGCTCCAATATAAACGTAGAGTTGTCTCAATATAAGAAATACATATGTCGTCATCATATTTTCAACGAGAATAACGCGAACTAACGCTGTCAGTGGCGGAGGTATTTTAAGTTAATAAAAGGTACAGCGGTAGTAATATTTAACAGAAAAATACACGTCAATAATAGAAATTACTGCAGAAGAGTAATAAGTTTAAATATGTAGTAATTATATTGTGTAATTTATATTATTACATGGGTACATCAATATTTGCAAAACCATTTGTGTTCATATAAATCACAGGTAATTATAATTACATTGCGAATTTCAATGATTCAAGAAAGTTTTTTATTAGATAATAATAAAATACTTATTGATTTGCAGAATTATATACATGGAACATGGACTCAAAAGGCAAAAATATTGGACTGAATTTTGCAACATATCGTTTAATGACAACCAAGTTTTTGAATTACATCTAACGTAGTTATGGTTAAAACATACAAAATTATTTTATTCAAATTCCTTGGCATTGAAAGAAAATTTTATAGTAAACAAGAATATATACATTTGTTAACAATTAAAACGTACGTCGAAATAGCTATTGTTATTTATTCAGGAATAAAATATTAATTACAATGTGTAGTAAATTATATTATATGGTAAAACATATAATTAAAAATTGAAGGCATACAAAAAATTACAATAACGAATTATTAGCATGATCTTCAGAATCGTCATCATCATACAGATCTTCATCGGTATCTGATTCACCAGTATTTACAACAAACTCCAGCTCTTCTGTAATGTTATCCAGCAGGTGCTCTTTTTCCAAGTAGTCTGCTACGACTTTATCAACATGATTGCAAACAGATGCCCACTCTTCACAAGTTATACAAGCAAATTTTTTCGGGCTAATGCCTCTACATCGGCTAACTTGAAAGTAACATTTCTAGCTGCAACCCAGTTTTTAACAATAGCCCATATTTTCTCAATAGGGTTTAATTCAGGATGGTACGGGGGCAACCTTAGAACACTATGTCCATAAGATGCCAGTAATGTATCTAATTTATATTGTGGTGTCTCAGTTTTATTTTTCTTTATTAGTTCATAAAGCTCTGGTTTTGTAAACGTAGAGTCAAAATATATATTCCTTGCCATTAACCACTCAATCATTTCAGCTTTTCTTGTTCCAGAAGTTGGGTCTTTTTCGATCTTTACATTGTGATACGATGCATTGTCCAGCACCAAAACACTTCTAGGTGGAAGATTAGGGACCAACTGTTTTGTCACCCATGTTAAAAAATTGGTAGCATTCATATCATCATGATAATCTCCTGATTTTGTACCTTTAAGAAAAAAAAACAGAATTTACTAATGCCCTAGTTTTAAAACAATATCTTAAAATACCTGATCGAAACATGAGTAATCCGTTATCTATAAACCCCATTTTACCACCAGCGTGCACCATAATTAAACGGCTGCCCTTGGAGATAGGTTTCTTTAATCCTAAGACTGTATCATCTGACCATTCCTTCGGCTGTGTATGGGAACTGTGAATGTATGATTCATCTGTAAATACTATTGGCCTGCTTTCATGCAGGTAACCTTGTAGTTGGCGTAGATATTTTATGCGTTTAGCACGTATATCATAGCTTTCCATCAATAATTTCCGTTTATCAGAAGTTTTTTGCCATCTACAAGTACATAAATACATAAATTTGCTGTCGTAAACTGATCTGCTGCATGTGTACATACCTAAATCCCATCTTTTTTAAAACATTTGAGAGAGTGGTTAATCCACCTTCGAAGGGTATGCCATTTTCAAGAATTTTATCATAAATTCCTATAATAAATAAAATAATGCTATTAAAAAAACATTAACAGAAAGGAGATTATATTTTGGTACCTCTTATGGTTGGTCGTCTTCTTTCATGTATATAAAAATTGTGTACAATAGTACGGATAGTTTGTTTTTCTCTCAGTACGAAGGGTGCTTTTTGGACTAGGGCGACTTCGTTTTTTGCCAGGACTACTAAAAAGAAGTAACTCCTCCTGCATCTATATCCCCAACTTCCTTGACAATACTTCTGTATGTACTGTCGGAAATTCCAGTTGCTGCAAGTAACCTCTCTTTGTAGTGAGACAACTCTATCGTTGGAGTATTATTTCCAGCTTCTTCCTTCATAAATTTTAATACGTTGGCAATGATTTCCCTTCCCTGGCTGTGAATTATTTTCCTTTCACGCCAACTTTCTTTGGTGTTGATAAGGTTGCTTTTGCTTCAGCCATCATAACCTATAATATGTTACAAGAGACGCATAATATAATTATATCGCACTGCTGTATTCAATGCAACTTACCACTCTGACCAAAGTACGCAACGTCTTGTCTTGAAAAAGACACTTCTTAATATAAATTGGGTAACGGTGGATAATAAATAACACACGAAAAACTCAAACTCGCACAAACGCTAATTAGAATTGTGACAGTTGCTCGTATGCAGTTTTAGAACCGACGCCACTGAACTTTCGACGATTCCAGCGCCAAAATAGGATATGACGACATATGTATTTCTTATATTGAGACAGCTCTACTCTTTATAGGTGCTCGGCTGCCAACCGTGTCTCAACGCGTCACTCCAATATAAACACCTGCATATAAAATAATGATATCATTTTCTTTGCTTCGCTAGTATCGCCGCTCTTATCGTTTATCGCAGCTCCAACATAAACGTACCCTTAGACATCATACAACTTTTCAAGAAAGATAGAGATGGCCAACTAGGAATTAGTTTATACTACTATATCAAGAGATCAGGAAAAACGCCCTCCTTCTTCCACCTCTACTCTAGTTACATCCACATTTTAAAATAACTCCCTCTCCCTTAATATAATTCATTTCTCCATCCATCGATCCTCATCGCTCGTAAATAGAAAATACACCAAATCCGGTGTGTTTTTCGCGCTTCCAAGGAAACGAAATATATAAAAGAAAACGCAGCGACTCTCAAATTTACACATCCGAATACAAATATTCGCCTTTGTACGATATCACGCGATTTGAATCGGACCATTAAGCAGTAAACCAATCGAACATCTTGCTGAAAAGAAAAAGAAGAAAAAATCGTAACCAACCGTAGAAAAAATTTACATCAATCTTTTTCGCCTCCTTATTCTTCCATATACTCCGCGTAAATTGGAGCCTTTCCCCACCGATTTTTACGACCTAACGGAGCATCACTAGCCGGAACGAAAATTGAACAAGCAATTTGTCCTCTACCACCCCCTCTCCCTCTTCGTCACCTCATACTCCGCCACCATCAGAAATGAGACAAGATAATTTCACCCTTGAATAATATATCCTCCCTCCCTTCCCCCGATCCCAATCGATTCGATTTTTTTCCGTGTTTATGTTCCCCCGCAGAAAACCCCTTTCTATAATAAAGGTGAGGAGGGAGGGTAGAGATGACGACGACGACGACGAGACGCCATTTCCCGCGGCTTTATCAATCACCATAAAACTTCCGTCGTTCGTCGATCCAGTGGCGTCCGTCGAATGGAATATAAAAGAGTCGATTGATGCGCTGTTATAATATAATTGCGTTAGAGGTGGCTCCGTTTGGTTATATAGATGGTGTATAAATAAGTTCCTGTCATCGTCGTCTCTTTTGATAGGGCGTGAACGTCGCTGATTTCGGCGTATTTTAGGACCGTCGATGGTGACAGCTAAGTATATGGGATATTAGCGGATGAACTGTGAACTTCCTGTTCCACCTTGATTTATATGATGTTGACGGTGGGTGAGAGGGATGACAAGATCGACGGTTTAATCGTGCAAATAGTTGATATGTGATGAAACCTATATTGCCTATCGTTCATGCGAAATGGAATTTATTTTGCAATCCGGAATTTCCTTTTCAAGATTGCAATTTCAAGCTCTTCATTGGTAACTAAATCAATGAAATGTTCTTTTTTTATTGTCGTTTAAGGACATATCTTCTAAGACAGCTTGTTTTTTTGGTAGATCTTCCTGTGATATTTTTTGTCATAGTTCCTTGGACTTCCAACAAATGAATGTCATACAAAAATGGTGTCTTAAGATTCTTCAAGCTGCTTTCGCCAATGCCTACATCTTAAAATGTCAACTGTCAAACTCGTATAATTTACTGTTTTCGTAACTTGACAGTTGACAGAAATATTGTGACAGTTACACTCATTTTTTTTTAAATCTGTGGTGGGTGCTTTGTTGCAGTGACTACGTAAGCTGTATTACTTGTCTGGCTATCACTGCAACTCTTGCGGTGTAGTTTTAGTGTGTGTAAGTTGTGTTTAAATGGCTTTGTGACAGCATCATATCGCCTTTTATGATGCAGCGCTGTTAATCACTTTGCTCCCAACAGCGAATGGCAAGTCGATCCGGGATTAAACGCTCTGAAAAAATGCCACCGCCCCTCCAGAGAATTGAACCTCGGCACCTAATTTACTTCTCTCACAACAATAGTCAGCCGCCTAACCACTGCGGCCATCGACGCGTTTTTAAAACCATTATTTACAGTTTGATAGCTTTCGAAAGCACTTTTAGCTCTTAAATAACTACTACAATTCTAAATGCTTTTATAATTTGACAGCTGCCAGTAAAAATAAAATCGCGTTCTACAATTTGACGGCTGTCAAACGTATATTAATGTATCTAAACTTACTATCAGCGAGCTTTGTAATAGGAATAATTGTAGCAGTAGACAGCTCTTGCCTAACTGTTTTTACCATTTGACAGCTGCCATTAATAAATTGACAGGATTGGGGAAAATAAAACCCTTACAAGTGTCGAAAGTATAAAAAATGACGCTTTTTCAATTTTGATAGCTAGAACTATTAAAAAAATTTAGAACTACGTTTTTATAATATCCTGTCAAAAGCGTGTTTTTAGATTTCGTCAACCCTCAGAAGGAATGAGACTGTCTTTTTTGACAATTTAAGTATAAAGAATAAATACTTTTACATCTGTCAGAGATACTGTTTTTATAATTTGGCACCTGTTAGAAATATTGCAACAGTCGTACTATTTCCAGTTTAATAAATTTGAGACGTATTTCTAACTCTTACACATGCCCCGAATGACGTTTTTCACAATTTGACAGCTGTCAGAAATATCTTGACAGTTACAACAAAATATTGAAAAATGGTTGTATGTTTATAAATTGACAGCTCTCGGAAAAAATATCACGTTCGCAAGTGTTAAATCTGCAAAAAACACATCTTGTATAATTTGATAACTGTCGCTAATATAAGGACAGTAGTTCGAACACCATCACAATTATAGGTTCGAACTATGTCTCTGTTGGCACAATTGGCAGCGCATCCGCTCGGTGAGTGAAAGGTTCATGGTTCGAATCCCTAACGAGACGCTATTATTTTTAAAATAAAATATTTGCTTGCATTGACGGGTGTAGAAAAATACAATTTAATAGCATTTTATAGATCGTCATGTTTGTGAAACATATTTCAACGATTCTAGATGTCGCTAGTTTTCAGAAAGATTGTAACAGTAGTAACACTGCTAAGATAATAAGATGCTTGAAGCCTGTTTTACACCAGTGTAATACACGTAAAATTAACTGTTTTTTCTACAATTTGACAGTTAGAACTGTCATAAAATATAAAACTAAATTTTTAGAGTTTGACAGCCGACATTCTGACACTCTGACTATATCGTAAATCCCAATCATAATATTTACGTTGTATTAAGTTTAATTAATCGAAATCGTGGTTCACTCCACTCGGGAATCTTCCCTCCTATATAACCTAGGTACTAAACGTTTCCGCAAGGAACAAAAGATTCTCTGTATCGAGTGGCATCAATAATTAATTTCCTTAATTGCGACTGATTCTGAGACACCCACACAACAATTCGGCTTCATATTTTTGTTATTCCGTTCAACCCTCCACCCTCCCTCCCCTGTTTCCACGTAATATTGATGAATTGATTAGCCGTCATCAATTTACTGAATTGAAATATCCTTCTTCCATCGTCTAATAATAGCAAGACCAGTGGAAATGTCAATTCACCAATCGATTCAAGTCTGTAGTATTTCTTCTCGATCTATGTAACCACCTTTACCGGATTACTATGATTTTGATTCCTTTTACAATGTTATTTATTTGTAATAGTAAGTTATAAGTTATAGTCTGTATAAGTGATAATTTGATTTCGCTACCTATACTGTTATGTACATATGAAATAACTTGGAAGTAAAGTACTCTTTTGTGCGTCCTGATGTGGGGTTTTTTTACCAACATGATTTATTCAACCTATTTCGATATACCTGCCTCTTAAGTTGTTAACTTAATATTCAATGCAAGGTAAATATGTAATAGCGTTTTTACCTCGATGAGAGCGTACACCTTTTAGGTAATAATAATCGTAAATACCAAAACAAGGGCGTGTATTCTATTAAACGCAGCAATATTATTAATTTCTCTTAAGTCTCTTAGTTCATTGTCCTTACAAAAAAAAATCCCCTTCTGTCGGCACATCTGATGTCTTATAGGTATTAGTTTTAACCTTGAAAGATATCAATAATAAAACAATCACAAAGCAATAGTTATAGATTCCATTGTGCTAAATGGTCATCTTCCCTGTTAAATTAGCAACGAGTACCATTAGATATACATACACAGATAAAAAGATACAGAAAACCGGTAATATTACTCCATTATGCATTCCCCCAGTTTGTAATATTTATGATAATGCTACCACCGAACGTAATTTTCCACTGTACTGGCCTTTCTCTCAACCCTCGACATCAACGTACCACCTGTGTCCAGACAATCTAATGCATTTTTAATGAAAATGCGACCGTCAGAAAGACCATTACTTTCCTATTTACTGCGTTGGCATCCTTAATACGTTGCGGTCGATCGACGAGTTTCGATTCTGTTTCGTTCACGTTCTTTTTGTTTCTCTCTTTAGATCTTTTTCACTGATTAATTTACGAGTTATTGAACCGTAAAATACAGATTTTAATCCATTTACTTCGGTTAACCGCATCGAAATTATAATATTTATAAAATTAATATATCTACAAATTTTCTGACCTTCATGTAAGTACTTATCTTTCAATTCCTGAAATATTTCCACACAATTATTTTCCAATTTTACAAGAAGATTGGATAATAAATTTAACAGATATAATAATTCCGGAAAATGTAAAGTTAATTATTAGTTTAGGCCCTAAATTCTCAGTAGATGTTAACCACGTACACCTGACAAGATTTAGTCTTCGAACGGCCACAGCGTCCTGTCTTTGTCAGTCCACCCCCTCCACATTTAATCTGACAGTTTCTTCGATAAGGGTAATTACAATTATCGAAGAAACGATCAAATGTGGAGGGGATGGACAGACAAAGACAGCACACTGTGGTCGTTCGAAGACTAAGTCGTGTCGAGTGTACCTTTCAATGTGTTAATTTGTGAGATAGAATACATTATTCAATTCGAAATTTTTGTGATGGATAGATATCAGTTTAGCCCAAATAACATTTATAATATAGACGAGACAGGCTATACAACTGTACAGAACGCTAATAAAGTACACTTCACTTCACTTCTGAAGAAGATCACGACAAGATGATCGAAACGTTAAGTACCACAACTTTTCTACACGGCAGAGAACCCGAGAAGCGAAGAGCAGCCATCAACAGCGGCCGTGAAAGCCTGAAGACTACGCTAATAAAGTAATTGCGACGAAAGGTATAAAACAAGTTGGAGGGATAGTGTCCCAAGAACGAGGCTCATTAGTGACAGTTTGCGTAGCTGTAAACGCCATGGAGCAAAGTATTCCTCCAATGTTAATTTTTCCCTCTAAAACGTTACAAAGAACATTTTGTTCGCAATGGTCCTTCAGGTTGCATCGGGAGCGGAAACAAGTCTGGAGAACTTTTTCATTTTTATCAAACATTTTTCAAATTATGCCAAACCTTCATACCCGTAATAGAATTTTGTAGATCTAATCACATAACACTTTTGTCATTTTCGCCGCGCACATCTCATAGATTACAGCCACTGGATAGAACAGTGTTTGGGCCATTTAAGAAGTTTTATATCAATGGATGCGATCCAACCCGGATAAGAGATTGTAAAAGAGGCAGTTTTGAATGCCATGACTTCAAAAAATATAACGGCTGGTTTTCATTACACTGGAATCTGGCCCTTCAACAGGAACATTTTCTTGAATGATGAATTTGAGCCATCAAGCGTTACCAACAGATCACTCTCTGAATCTGAGAGTGGAAATAATGATACGATCCAAACTAACGCTGGTAATCCTGGTCCCTTAGATGTCAAATTATTACCATTTTCATCAGCCTTAGAGGAAGAAACATCATCAGTAGAAGTAACAGTAGCACCTAATAACCCCCATCATCCAGAGCAGGATTGTTATCAACATCTCCTCTGCCAGATAAAGAAATAATCACTGTTATGCCTCCACCACCTACAAAGGGGCATTGCACTCCAGAGCTGATTCGTCCGCTGCCCAAGGCAAATCTACTCAAAGACGGAAGGGGAAGACTGCAATTCTAACGGACACCCCTGAGAAGAACTTCTTGGAAGAAAGATTATAACAAGAAACTGGTGTCCAGAGCCACGAAAAAAGTTTTCGGAGGTAGACAGACAAACAAACATGTGAAAATAGTTAAGATAAAGGAGATCAAAGGTAAAAAAAGGAAAGTGACGAACAAAGATGATACGTCTTCCGAGGATGAGGCCATCTGCTTATTGTGTTGCGGTCCCTATAAGAACAGCAAACAAGACTGGCTGCAGTGCAGAGAATGTCGAGAATGGGCGCATGCTTCTTGTGCCAGCAACGATCCGTTTTATAATAATTGCCTATCTGATTAAGTAACTGTGATTATCTCCTTATCTTACCGAAAATAATGCCATTTATATTTATATTACTACAATAGTAATTTGACGCATATTAAATATCGATTTCTTCCACTGAAGCTGATTAACGAAAACATAATATTCTATGTTTTGGAATAAATTGGTATTTAATTAATTGTTGTTTTATTGACCTACAAGTGAAAATATTTCAGGAATTGAAAGATAAATATTTATAAAATGAAATTCGTTATAAAATGGCGCCCAACACTGATAACTTGTAGCCATATTAGACGATTATTCCCGAATAATTTCACCAATTAAGAGGTGCGTACTATACACAATTCAAACTAGACGTAACAAGGTTGTAGTATTACTGGATCGCCGGCTACGAAACGTACACAATCCCAAAAGGTTATTCCGTATTATTCTAAGTCCTACGCATACAAAACAAGCGAATTTATTTGACCCAGTCACATGTTCAGAACGTTGGTTGTAATACGTACGCGCCAGCATCAATCCAGAGATCTACTCCTATTACTCCTGTACTACTTTAACCTTACGCATCGTCGATTTAATAAACTACTTCGTTCAAGATGACATGCCGGCGATCTTCCGCTTTATGATCTCATGAACTACTTCATCTCTTACTCCCACATCTATTCATTTCAGTCAGCTACCTGAATCTAAACGGAAATATTGACGGTAGCGTTCATCTACGGTCCTAATACGTCGCTCTAAAACGCTTTGATTAAGTTTATTAGTTTATTTAACTTTTTTGACGTGAAACTTTTCTAAACTAGAACAGATATTGTTTTAAAAAAAATGTGTCTCAAACTGAGTCGTGCTTTAGAGCAATGAACGCAATCCTTAATTGATAATATCCTGGCTCGATGATGAGCAATGTAATAATTTTTTTCAATTAATTGCATATCTTGGAAAAAGGAGTGTTTAGTATTAATTATTTTAGTAAATTGGATGTCGCCATCTATTAGAGAATGTCGCAACTTCCATCCATTGCTAACATATGGATAAACGACGATTTTTCGAGGAAGGTTATTCAAGATAGGAAAGAATTAATCTCAAGATTGAAAGAAGCAAGAGATAAAGGGAATTCAGCAGCCCTAAGATACAATAAATTAATAATAGATGGCGTTTCCTATGGAATAGAAGACATGACGAGGATAGAAAATGAAAATCAAGAGGGTAAGAAGCATGCAACTAGTGAATGGTCTCCTCAGAGCGATGATAACCAGGAAAATCCAACGAAAAAGCTAATAGGCTACAGGAATCGGACTATTAATAAGGATGACAATGAAGCTAGGAAATGGAAAATGGGAAAGGATAAAAATAAAAAGAAGTCAAAAATAAGACATTGATAAGAATTGGGAGCTGGAATGTTAAAACGATGTTGACTGTGGGAAACATGGAGGAAATTGCCAAGGAGATAACAAAATACAATATCGATATATTGACGATACAGGAAATGAGATGGAGAGGAGAGGGAAAAATAGATAAGGAAAGATATACACTGTTTTACGGAGGAGATACCAAACAAGAATATAATGGAACTGGGTTCGTGGTCAGCAAGAAAATGAGGGAAAGATTAAATAGATACAGCTGCAGCATACAAAAGTACTACAAGATAAACTATAATACTATCTTAATAAACTTATACTACCAGGCTAGTAAAGTTTGATTGCAGCAATATACATACAGTAATTACAAAACAGTGATCACGATAGTGTATCCGATATCCAAATACTAGTTAAATTAAATGACAATCTAATCCATATAAATAAAAGTAACATAATAATAACCTGCTAAACTTTATTGACATGCTACAAAGCTGTTAAGCTTGACTGTAACGATACGCATATACAGGGTTTCCACGGCCAAGTGGGATATAGGAGAATACATATAAAATCGGTTTTCGGTGAATATTATTCTCCCTAATACTACTTCATTCAAAATTAAGGGCCGCATATTATAACTGGGTTAACAATGAACATCTCCACAATCATAGTATAAAGAAAGTCATTTTAATAAAGCCAAAAAATTATTATTTTTAAATCTATTGTACGTGAATTCCTAATAAGGCTTTTAATACGTTACTTACTGCAAGTGTCCATGGCGCAATGGTTCTCGCGACGGCTTAATAACGCAAATGCACGGATTGTTTAGGGTTCGAATCCCGGCAGATTAGTTTTATTTTTTATTTTTTATCTCCAACAATAATGCTACAAATTCAATAACACTACAGAAATCAGAGATTTTGAAGACTATAAAATCGATTTTTTGAGGATTAAGGTAAATAATGAATAATTTTTAGAATAACAAAAATGATCACGTGCTATTATATTATTCGATTTTTAATTGTTACTAACGACGAATCATTTGTCAAAATAAACAACAAAACTTAATCAAGATTTAAAAAAAATAAAGAATAAAATTCATTTCGCGGATTCGAACCCCAAACAATCTGTGCCTTAAGTTATTAAGGCGTCGCGTGAACGTCGGCGCCACGGCCACTTGCACTAACCAACGTGTTAAAAGCCTTATTAGGAATTCACTTACAATAGGTTTAAAAATAATAAGTAATTTTTTTGGCTTTATTAGAATGACTTTTTTTGTACTATGATTGTGGAAATGTTCATTGTTAACCCAGTTATAATATTCGGCACTTAAATTTGGATGAAGTAGTATTAGGGAGATAATATTCACCGAAAACCGATTTTACATGTATTTTCCCTATGTCCCACTTGGCCGTGGAAACCCTGTATGTACAGTGGCAAAATAATAATATCTACTATAAATCCTAACTGAAGGCCACACAATGTGATCACGATCACGACAGTATATAAATTGAAGCACACAAAATCAAGTAATCTAAAAAAAAATTTTGCAGGCAGATGGTGTTAGCTTCTTTCATTTCCAACTGTCAGATAAATGCTTCTCTTTTTTATCTGTTGTCTTATTTGTCTGATAGTCAGCAATTCTTGCTGTGTAGTTTATGTGTGTATACATGTGTTTAATGGCAATGTTACACAACTAAATTACTGTTTATAGTACTGCCTCAACAGCGATTGATGCCATTCGAGTTTGGGCATAAGTTTCTTGCAAATTCCGCTTGGATATGCGATTTTTTTTATTCTACAGTTTCTCCACCAAAAAATCTGATCTTAACGTGTAATAGCGACAACCCAAATTGATGTGTGTTAGTTTCTTGTTTCCTTGCTTTAAGTCGTTAAAATCCTTACCCGTTGCTCCACAAATATAACATTTCATTGTAGAAATGATTTGTGTGGCAGCAGTATATACTTTTCCACCTACTACGGTTAAGATCATAGTATTGTTTACGTAGTAGTGCTTGTTTTTTACTGCAACTTTGTTATCTTCCAAGAAATTTGCTGCAGTTTGTATATAACGTCAACTCTGACAGGCTGACATCAACGTAGCGTTGATCGGGAACCTCTGGTGTGTCTCGGATAGAACTAACCTCAGCTGTGCGGGTTGTTCCTCTTAAAAGCACCCGATCACCAATAAGTACGATGTTATGTGCGTCACTACGTGTATGAGCATGGCCAAACGGTCGCCTAGATGTAAGATCGACTTTGGCTTGTTATTGGGCCAATAAAATCAAAGATGGATGACTTTGGCAGAATTGACGAGGTACATACATACGTAATAGTAGTAGGTTAATTGGCGTCCCAACACCGCGTTCCAACGCAACGCATTATTCGAATATAACATGGTAGGTTATCTCCTTTCCTCATTTATAGTCTATGTACATATTTTTTCGTCCAGTAAAGATGCCAATTTTATATAGATTATTTCCTTTCCTCATTGCCATGTCTATGTTATCAGGTTCGTGACTTTTCTATAGCTGTAACTGGTTGAGAGCCAGCACATCTATTGCAAACTGCCGTGATGGCTACCTCATCATTCGTTTGCTATGAATCTGCCCTTTAGCGCTCTTCCAGTGTGCCTGGTGTGTTTTTATGATCCACTCAGCCACTGCATCGCGTATCGCAGGCTTGGTTATCGCCAGACCCGGTGAATATTGTTGCAGAACCTTTTCTTGCTAGCTTGTTTGCTATTTCGTTACCTGGTACACCCTTATGCCCCGGCACCCACACTAAGGTTACCTAGTTGTGTTTGGCCAGGGTTCTTAGGTTTTCCAGGCATTCCCAAGCTAGCCTCGAGGTTATCTGATAAGCTGCTAGTATCTTTAGGGCCGCTTGGCTATCCGACAGGATATGGATCAGCTGACCCCTTGGTTGTCTCTCTGGTGCCCCATGTGTCTATTGCTAGTATTTCCGTTTGGTATACGATGGTATATTGCCTTAGTGTCATACATTCTTTATGATTTAGGGTTTCACTATATATGTATACCTGCTCCAGAACCTGTGGTTCTTCTTGACCCATCTGCGTACTAGATTTAGGTTTGGTCCCCTAGTTTCCGTTTTTCTCTCCACTTATCCCAGTCTAGGGATAGACCTTAAAGGATTTCATCTCCTTACAGGGTAGAGAACAAGTGGGCGACCTAATCCTACAGAACAATCGTACCAAAAATACGTAAATAATGCGATTTCGGTGGCAACAATCCAACTCAACTAAGTACCACTGAAAAGTTGACTAATTATCTTTAAAACCCATTCAAGATCTCTTTAAGTTGGCTGCAGAATTTAGCGGTTAATACGATAGCGCTCTACCTCTGACAAGTTTGTCGATCTCCAAAAAGAAGCCCGAGTTCACATGTAAATCGTAATCTCTACATCACCAACCACACAGCGACACCTATTGACTACAACCCAGGTTCAGCCTGTAACGAACAGTTCTTTTATATAGTAGCACAAACGAATATTTAGGACATATCATTATCCAATACCCAACCCTGTATTGTTTGCAAATTTTTGCTTGATTTTGCTTGCTAAGAGTCATCACAACTCTTTTTACGTATTAGGTGTAGCAGGTTCCTCACTTCGTCTTTTAATTTCGACGCAACTTCTTCTAAATGTTGCAGTAAAGGTGTTGCCGTATGGTCCATCAAATTCTGAAGCTCATTATAAGATAGGATGTGTTGCCCGGATATGCTTGTATTGTAGAAATGCCACCGTCCCCTAGAAGAATTGAATCACAAGTTCCAGCGAGCTGTCACAACACTGGGTTGCCTCCTAACCACTCCGGCTCTTAATGTCAAAATTATTAGATTGGTGGTGTATTCGTCGGGCATTGACTTTCTACGTTCACTGCAGCTAATGAGATCTATTGTGCATAAGTACAATTTCATCTTTTAGTTGCATCCTTCTCTATCAAAACATAGCCTACGTCCTATACAAAAAAATCGAGACTGTTAAAATAAGAAGGATATTATTTTTTATTTTACAACATCAAGAACGATTGAGGTTTAGATGAAAAATATATATAAACTTAAGAATAATTAATAATTGAGAGTTTTGAAATATGTAAATATGAAACCAGCACAGTTTAATGGTTTTAATAATGCAGTGGCTTCCAAGCTCTATTGCTTGTGAGACTGCAATGTCCGTATGTATATATTTTGTGTGTAAATGTGTTTCCTAATCTTTGTTACATCACATTGCCACCACCCGATAAGGTGCTGTAGGGTAACTGGGACACGATTTTACACCATGATTAACGATTTTCAACTATATGAGTGCGTTGAGAATAGTAGTTAGTGACATAAAATTATTATACCTGTGTACATGGAATTGTTTATTACTATGTATTCTAATATGCGATATTATGCAATGTTTTATTATTTTCATATTGTTAATAAATATTATGAATATGTATGACAGGAGGGCCCAGTTGCCCCCGATTTTGGGGCAAATGGACCCAAATAGCTGGGGTATCTAGATATGTTGCTGTACTTTCTATTTATGAATAAAAAATTATGATTTGACTGCAACGATGGTTTAAATTTTTCTTATAGGCGCTGCAAGTGAAGCATCGTCAAGCCGTGTACAGTAAAGGATTAAAATAAATACTGCACCTTAAAGAAGAAAATGATTATAATACAAAAGTATAAAAACAAAAGGAAAACACGTGTTTAGTTAAAACCATCTGCTATTTCAGTAAAATATAGTTCTTTTAGTGAATGTTTGTTAAGTCACTCAGGTCTGTGGAAAAGCATGTCTTCAAATCTAGCAGAGCTGCAGGCCATTGGTTGTGATAGTGGACGTTCTACATCTGATGTCTTAATGAAAGCCTGTTCTCTGTTTCAATAAACTTAATTGTTTGTCCATATCTTTTGAAAAACGTACTTCATATCCTCCATACATTGTCTCACAACTTTGGTATTGGATAATAATTGATAGGTCTTAAAAAACAGATTCTAAACCTGTTCACATTAATATGTAAGTAATTCTTAAAAATGAATAAATTTGTTTTTTGTTTTTAAGTACCTATTAAGTACGTAGCATTTTGTATCCCTTCATAATGACAACTTCTCTGTTGAAATGCATCGATGCGTTATGGAATCTTTATTTGTTTCATGACTGTACCTATCAAGTACAATTCACGTGAACACCATTTAATCAAGTAAAAAAACACACCAAATAAGATAGCTATCTCATGATTCTACCTTACAGTTCACTCAAAGATAAATCTATCCACCGGCAGATAAATTTTACTTCGTAAAACGTCCTTGGTTAGTGCTAAACGGGGCATCGTCTAGCTATATATATAACAACGAGCGTTCAACTAGAAAGCCTCAAAAAATCATCATCCTCCTCCAGAATTACGTGAGTCCGAATTTCGCATCCATCTCCCACCACCACCACCACCAGAGGAGGAGGAAAAAGAAGAAGAAGGTTAATATACTAGCGCCGAGTTAAAGAGATAACGCCGCTAAAGTAAAGTCGTGCATTATTCAAGATGGATTTGAGGCCGAGACAAGGAGTCGAATCTGAAGCGAGCACGAGCGCTTCGCTTAAGTCCGCCGTCTTTCCCGTAAGCAGTGGCGTATAGTCGAGGGGGGACGGACCGGACCCGGGGGTCTCTCAAGTTTTCGCCGCATCTTCCCCGTCCTTCTTCCTTTTCGAGTCAGGATTTCCATTCGTTGACAGTTATGTAAATGGGTTGACTTATTACGCTGCGTGAGAGGACCTCTTCTCTCATATTTGTGCAGTTTTTATGGGGTTAGGGTTGGCAGTTTTATCTCACTAACACGATCATCGTTGGGAAGTGGATATCACGTAGATATCGTTATTTTCGCGGTTAGCTAAGATTGAAAGATGTACGATTTGCGAGTGACGTTATAGAGGGAAAGAGACTGAAAGCCTTGTTTATATAACCTTATATTTGCGGGTGGTAATGATGATAAATATGTCATGGTTAGGAGGTCTTTGGAGGGGGAAATAAAAATTATAATTAAAATCTGGGTAATTACACGTTTACGAAATAAAAGAAAATTGTAAGCGAAGCACTCGACACGGAAACTTGCACATATCAGTCGGTGTGGATCGGAATTGCGTGCACATTGCACGTACACGTTTACCCCTTAACAATTTGTAACGATAACGTTGAACACGTATCAGCGTACCATCTCGCACAAACACACCACCACCATACCATTCCAGGGCGTACCACGCTAATTAATCTTTTTCTTAATTACCCATAATTTCCGTGACAACGCAGTAAATTAAACTTGTTGTTTCGTCTAAGTATTGACTCGTCCATTAAGCGTGTGACATTGTTGTAAATTAGAGAATAATGACTGAGGAATAGTGTAATACACTCCCTACACACACGTGTTCGTGATTATATTATATTTTACATAAACATGTATGTATATACAGGGTGGTCGAATACAAAAATGCATTGGGGCTAGTGGTCGCCAATTTTAACATCTAATTCGATAGCCGTCTGCGTTCTTCCACTATTCACCTTTGTAAACAATTTGTAGGTTCTTAACATTTATTTTCTAAATATCTCATTTAAAAACGAAGGAAAAACATTGCTACACTGACTTTTATTATGTCCTCATTTTCTCGAAATATCTCGTTAAACGGGTCGATGGCTGAACGATTAGGCGGCTGACTATCGTTGTGTTCAATTCTCTGGAAGGACGGTGACATTTTTTCAGAGAGTTTAATCCCGGATCGACTTGCCATTCGCTGTTGGGAGCAAAGTGATTAGCAGCGCGGCATCATTAAAGGCGATATGATGCTGTCACAAAGCCATTTGAACACAACTTACACACACCAAACTACACCGCAAGAGTTGCAGTGATAGCCAGACAAGTAATACAGCTGACGGAGTCACTGCAACTAAGCACCCACAACACATAAAAAAATATATTTATTTTACTATGTTTCTATTCACAACTTGTTGCTCTTTTAGAATTTGAAAAAAAAAATACCATATGCTATTTGAAAAAAAACGAGTTGACCTTGCTATGACCTTTGTGTCTTTCTTTATAGTGACAATAGTAGCGCTATCGGATGAGCCCCTTCATATAGTTAAACTTTTTGCTTAACATTTTTCTTCATAATACTAATTGTTTCGAAGATATTACAGTGTTACACTTTAAATGGATCACCCCGTATAGACGTAATTTGGACGTGTACACAATTGCATTAAACAAGTCTATACATTAGCATGAAATATAATTTCTCACCACTACATTGGTTGATTATTCCGAGCTACTGCATACGAACAAACACTGATAATGAGATTTCGCACACTTGATTTAATATCGGTATTGCAATGAACTTGTAATACTATAAAGTACCTTTGATTATACATAGTTCACTTGTAATAATTCGTATTTATATTGTAACGATCGATAAAAATAAGGACTGTAAGCACTTAATGGATTGTGGCTGGGTTTGTGGTTTTGACATTTCTAACTATTATAGTATCGAAATTATACCAACAGGAAAGTCATCCAATCATGAGGTAAAACCATGAGTCCAAATGAGACTTACAGTAGAGCTGTCATAAATACTGCAGTCGTATTAAAACATATAGCCATGCCTATCAATAAAACTGTCTAAAAACAAAGAGATCATTGATATATCGAATTATGTTTGAAATAAATAAATGCTGAAGATAAAAGGAGAGAGCCTTACTAAATGAAACTATAAAATGTCATTTTTCTGTGTGTTTTGCGTATTAGGTTTGATAAATTTATACTGGCGAGTTGAATTTGTCAGGATAGCCGAATGTTAAAACCGGATTTTGAAATTTAAATTAAGTGAGTAAAAGTGAGGTTAGAAGACCTAGCTATGAAACAAAAAGAGTGACGATGTCAAACGAATTATTGAAAAATTGCTGTCACTGTTAGACGTGCATGTGTTAAGTTGTGTTTAGTTTGTGCTGTTTACAGAGATTTCAGACGGTCTACTTCTCGACAAAATGAAACTAAGGTTGAACATCGCAGCCTAATAAAGTTCCTAACAAAAGAAGGCAATGGTTCAAAAGCAATTCATGAAAGAATGGTTGCTGTATATGGGGAAGATCCACCATCTTATTTTCAAGTAAAATGTTGGTCTAAACTCTTTCGATGGGGTCGAGAGTCAATCAATGATGATCCAAAGTTCGGACGCTCGAACTGAAGACATTGTGCGAAAAGTCGAAAATTTGGTACTGAACGATTGGCGTGTAAAGATCTCTGTCATTGCCAATGACGTCTGTATCTCCAAAGTAAGTGTCCTGAAAATTTTGCATGACAATTTGAATATGAAGAAGGTGTCTGCAAAGTGGATACCCAGATAGCTTGCACCTGGACAAAAACTGTACAGAAAAGAAGCTTCTCAAGAAAATTTGGTCAAATTGGAGAGGGACAAAACATTTTTATTTCGAATTATCACTAAACAAGAATCCATGCAGTGGGTTCATAACGGCTCTCCACCTCCAAAAATTCAAGACACAATTGTCGGAAAAAAAACTGATGGCAACTGTTTTCTGAGATGTTGAAGGAGTCTTGCTTATTGAATATATCACAAGAGGGTCTACCACAAATGGAGTGGCCTTCCGAAAGAGGAAAAACGCTCGCGTTATTATCCACAAAAGAACTTGCTGCATGACAATTGCTGGGTTCATAAGGCAAACAAAGTTAAGCAGATAATCAATGACTGTGGGTTTATAGAGTTAAGGCATCCTCCTTGTAGCCCCGACCTAGCAATTTTTTTCTGAGAGTATGGACCAATTGGAAAAAAAGATGGAATAAGTGTATTAGTGTTCGATCACCGCTTCGTTGGAAGATAATTGACAACCTTTCAAACTTCTTTTCAGTTGAGGAAAGACATGTGTGTGCCAAATCTGGTGAGTAAGGGGGGTGTTCGTGTAATTCAAATACCAAATCACGAATTATTTGCATGTAAACATGCGATTTATATGCAGGGGCATTGTCCTGGAAAAACAAAACATCTTTGGACAACTTTCCATAATTCACCATCTCTCCATAATTCTTTCTTGTAGAGTTATTGTTCCATCCTCATCCAGAAAATTAATCATGATTACTACTTTTTCAGCAGATTTTTTAACACGAAACTTCTTAGTCTTTGGAGCGCAAGAGTGTCTCCATTCCATCGATTGTTGCTTTGTTTCTGGGTGGTAGAAATGTATCCAAGTTTCATTCGTAGTAACAATACGGCTTACGAAGTCTACATCATTTTCAAACCGAGCACAGATCGAATTATGGTGATGCTTTGACCATTGCACGCTTCTGTTCAATATTTGGGACATTTGGGAATCTGCTGCAACATTTTCGAGAACGAACACAGAAATTGGCCTTCTTGATGCCCCTTACCTCTCTTAAAGCTCGCAATCCAATTTTTCTTAACTTAATAATGACTCGATACTCCAATTTTTTATTTTCCACAATTTTGGTCGACATTTTTTTTCAAATTTTATTGCGCAACTTTGGTTTAACTTTTTGACGAGAAACTTGACAGTGACACTCCTAATATGTTATTTTTCGTTGCAATATTTTCTTTATCTACGGAACCGGTTTAGGCTAACTAGATATCAATACATCCTGGTAATGCTGAAGAACTGATCTTTGTGTTTAGCCATTTTTAGAGCCAAGCCGCACATATTATTTCAAGAAGTACAATTGTGTAATTTCACGTCGAAACTGAACCGGTGTTAGTTTCCCCCCTCAGATTACCGCATGTGTTTGTATATTAATGGCGTAATTATGTTTGTTCCGATATTGAAATTATATAATATAAATCCTGTATAGCGTAACCATCAGGAACGTCACGTGACAGCGCCGCCTGTTTTCATAATTAATGGTTTCAACACTGACGTAGACAATTGCCCTAACAGTCGCTTAATTGATGTCAATTTCGTAGTTGCTTAGCGAGTGTCCGTTAGCGGCGCTGTTGCCCGCGATTGTCTCCGTATTGTGTACAACGTTATTGTTTGGGTCGTTGTGTAAATTGTTGTGGAAAGGGGTAGGGGCGAGAGAGGAGGGGAGGGGCTGTAATATTTGTGTAGAACGATTCGCGCGTTCAGAATTTTTTCATTGAAGCTTAATAAAATACTCTTCTTACAACGCGTAATTCGAATTTATTTAGAATCTCCCGAGGCATTCATATACATTACATATTGTGTAGGCATACATTCAAAAAATCTAATCAAGTTTCCCTTCCGCTATAATTCCCAATCATGAGAAATAACCAGGAGAACAACGAAAACTGCGAAAGGAATGGTGAAAAAGTACAGGTATCTCTCTCTTTGTTTTACATTGCGTACATTCAGTACACTTACCAAACGCATACATATGTATACGTATACATCTATATTGAATAAAAAAAAACTTGAAACGAAATGAAAATATATTTTATTCATTCAAACTCCGCAATAAATCGGTAAGGCGAATTCTTCCTCAAGGCCTCTTGCATTATTTATTGACGTATGCGAAACCATCTGAATATCAGCTTCTCTTCCTCATCCGACTTACACACGCCGGATGCTTCAGGATTACTTACTAGGTGGTATTACCTACATGCCCCCGGAATATAGCACGAAATTGAAATATGTTAGGGGTGTCGTACCGACTGAGATAAAAAAAAAACGAGGGGGATTGTAAACGGAAATAGACCTACTTCGATATGAATAGGGATTTACGATTTATTGATTTATCGAACTTTTTTTTCCTGTATAAGTATATGAATAAACTGCAACGGCATCAAAGTTAAATTAATCTTCCTATTTTTGTTTTTTTTTTCCGTACTTTTTTCATCAGGGATAGGAAGTTTCGAACACGCACCGACACGACGACAACGACAAAAATTTTAATTAAATGCACCCCTCACAACCCGCCCAGGATTCAATCCTAACCTCGGTTCGTCAGATAAACGAACTTATTCCGTGATAGCGAGTGAGCTATCGCAACGTTAAATCTACGTTGTTTTCGGGACAAAGTTCGACTTGTGCCGGTATATAGAGATAGAGAACGTCGATAACGTATACACTTGACGCAGTTACTTAAAAGAACTACAGGAAATTGCAATTTATCCATCAACGCTGTAATTTAAAGAGATTATGTCGTATTAAGTTAGGTATTACGTACTTGATGTATGTATGTGCACGTACACGTCTATAAGAACATCGACGAATATTATTGTGCTTTATACTATTATTATTTCTAGATAAATATGATGATTTTTGATATACAGGGTGATTCAGGAGGATATGTCAATATTTTAGATAGGTATTCAGGAACTCAAAATAAGAATAAAAGTTCCTATGAACATGGGTCATATTCTCAACCGTTACAGAAATATAAGGGCAAATATTTTATGAAACGTAAATGTAATAAGTAACGAAAGCTCAAATCTTGCAGTCGCCGAGTACCAGCGTCGTTTTCCGAATCGAAGACTGCAAAGAGAGATCATCCTTAATGCCGTCGAAAATGATCCAAGCATAAGTATAAGGCGACTTGGAGTTACGTTTACAACTACAGAATCTCCTTCTTGGAGGAAATTTAACATGAATTGTTTACATCCAGTTCATTTAGAACGAGTTTAGCATTTGCAAGATGGTGATTTTGCGCTAAGGATACAATTCTGTAATTGGATAAATGACAATCGAAGATTGTATCAGTCGTGATGGTATTAATAATATTCACAACGAAAACCGATGGTCTAATGATTCGTATGGAAAAATAGCATTCCAGCTAATTTTAAATGATATCAATGGAACTCTTTATTATAAAATAACTATTTTACATTTATTTTTTGTCAAACTAACACTATTTCAAAATTATAAATTATAGGGTGAAACACCCAATTATTAGCATTTTAAGAGTCCATCGCAGTTAAACTTGTTGTAATGTGTTGGGAAAAGTAATTGTATACGTCGGATTCTTGACATGAATAGAATTGTCATTAAGCAATATTTTCTAGAAGCATAATTTCATCTTTGTTTTGTATTTATGGACCCAATTGTCCGATTTCCTGTTTTTGGTGAATATTCCAATTATTAGCATATCTTTTCCTAATACTGACATGCTTTTATCGAATTATTGGCTCCCAAAAAATATTAACTACCAAAAATGTTAGCTAGGTAGTAGGTTCCGTATATTAATCTAGTAATATGGAAAAAAATATTTTTCGAGAATAATTTCCTTTAAATTTTTGACAGGTTTATTAAAGCTTTTAACATAATCTATATACGGTGCTACATAATATTGGCTTATAACATAGGAAACAATCTTAAACAGGTAAAGATTAGAAATATCATATAAATAACTAAAAATTTGTCTGAAACGTTAATTATTATTTAATAGAGTCTCAAGTTCTGCAACTGTGAATATTTTTTTACCACTACTTAAGATATTATCAATAGCGTATTCGTTCTCATCATTTTCCTTATGTTCATTAACTGTAGAATTTGAAACTTGTTGATTAGTTGCATGGTTTCGTTAATATCATATCGGACAGTATCCTGATTCTTTTTCCTGTAGATGTTTTGTCTCCTTTTATGCCTTTTTCTTCCTTCTTTGCTGTAATACTGTTCCCTTCAGATATTGAAGGTCCTCTCATATTTGATTTACACTTTTTTCTTGCTACTGTACCTTTCGTTTCTTTTTTATTTCTCTCTTCACTTTTCTTTAGAAGTCTATCCTCTTTTCTTTTCTTCTTAATTTGTTCTTCTTTTAAAGATTTTTCTCTTTAGTTTATGCAATTCCTTGCTTTGCCATTCATCTGAAGTTAAGACAAAAGACACTCTAGTACTATTTGCCGAACGCCTTTTCGTTGTGGAGTTTTTGGTTTTATTAGGACGTTTTCTAACTTTACAGGAGTCAGGTATTCTTTTTGGATAGTTTCCATCATAATAAATTTGTCTTCAAAGACGATATTATTATTATTTTCACACATTGTTATACACACCTGTTCTGGTACTTTGCGTCACTTTTGTCGATTACATTATTAGTTTCAGGTTCATTAACTAAGTTGTCCTGATGGATAGCATTTTGTACATTTAGATTTGATTTGCTTGATAATTCTTGTTCGACAATAATGGAAGCTGGTCCTCCAATGTCAAGTTGTGGAATATTCGGCGACAATATTGGTATATCCTCTATATTGAAATTCGCGTTGTTTAAATGGTCAGGTTGCCTTAATTGACCTGTATAAATATTATCAACTGTTACTTCTGCATCATACTTGAAAAAGTTAAAAATTCGTTTCAGGATTAAGTCACTTTCCAACAATAAGTTTTCGGCTTCATCCAATTCAGTCAGTTTTTTCTCTCCTACAATGTTATAAAAAATTTCTTTTGTGAGTTGCTTCTCCTTGTTTTGCAATTGAGACACATCTTGATTACATACCACTTCTACTGTTTTATTATTTTCAGGTTTGGATTTTCCAATGCACTTCCTAAAATCAATGGCTTTGCAGTTCCATGGGCACAACCCTGTTGCTCTAAAGCCATTTATAATAGTACTGGGTTTTATGCCGTTTTCGATAGCTTTCTTAAGCACCGGTACAAAATCAATTTTTGTAAGGGATGATAGAGGATTGTCTCTCCTCCATGTCAAGACACTTTCTTTCCAAGCTTGTTTAAGTGGTGTAAATGCCGACACATCAGCTGGCTGCAGCACTCGTGTCGCATTTGGATAGAGCGCCACCAATATTATTTTTAGGCTTCTACAT
Source organism: Holotrichia oblita (assembly GCA_023690525.1). Taxonomy (NCBI): domain Eukaryota; kingdom Metazoa; phylum Arthropoda; class Insecta; order Coleoptera; family Scarabaeidae; genus Holotrichia; species Holotrichia oblita. Next base: position 99,231,916 of record CM043020.1, on the reverse strand, counting down.
AGTTCGCTTACTTCTAGCGAAAGGTGGGTTTTGTGGCCATCTACAAACAACAAAATTGGAAACGCTCTTTTCGTTCTTAACAGATAGGGATGCAAAACGTTACTATATAGTCATAAAAAAGTTCAGCCTTCATCCAACCCGTATCACTGAGACCTATACCCCAATCTCCTGGAACTTTTAATGTAATGTCTTTAGGGAGTCTTTTATTCGGAAATATAACCATTGAGGGGTAACATCTCCATTTGCGGCGAAAGTAAACAAGACGGTTAGTGACGATTTTGCAGATGCATGGTCCATTTCATAAACATCTGTCTCGCCTTTTATTGCAATAACTTTTCCGCTTTTCGGGCATAGCTGAAAGTTGGTCTTGTCGCCATTAAACACACGACTTGGATCAGAAAGAATTTGGAAGTATCCGTTGTCTTTTAAATAGATTTCGATATTTACAAACCAATGTCTAATATCTTGATCTGAGACTGCTGCACTTGCAGCTGTAACAGCCTCGGGAGTCCGTATGCTTAGTTTAGGATGGCGTTGTAAAAACAGCTGATACCATTTATTACCTGGAACACCATCTTTGAACGGATTCTTTCTACTAGCTTTCTTGACGAAGTTTGCAACACTGAGTTGTACGTCTATTTTTCTTCTGGGAAATCCTTTTCGGCAACAATCTTCAATCCATTGTACTAGGGTTTCTTCCTCATCTTTTGTTAATACTGGACATGGGCCAGGAAGTTCTTTATGATCCTGATTCCGTAATCTAAACTGAATCGTGCCTCTGGGAACTTGAAACGTTCTTGAGACAAGCTTTTTACTCATAACAAATCTTACAGCCTCAAGAGCCTGCTTCAAACTATCGGCATTATACCTTTTTCTCTTGAAAGTCTGTTTATTGGTAGTTCTCTTCTGTATGTTTTTGTTGCAACTTTTTTTAGTAGGACCCATATTAAATTCTGCGAAAAATTGAAAGGAAACAGGCGTAAATATTTTTATAAAGGTGCTTGTCGGCCTATAGTTGGCACGTGCCTATACTAGTCATTAGCACTATGCTAATAAATGGCAACATTATTTTTGGCATGGGGCTAACATTTGAAAAACTGAATGCGCGAACATAATACGCAAAGGAGGCATTTTTCATTTACATCAGAAATGACGAATGAACCAAAGTTTGTTAAAATGTGTTTCATAGCAAAATATTTACCTATTACTAGCAGTAGTGCTAATAATAGGAAACAACTTAACCTACAAACCAAATGTTAGCACCTTACAGATAATACAAATGAGAACATTAACTCAGTCAACCAAACTTAAATCAACTGTTTCGACTTATATTAAATTGATTTAAATTAAGAGTCTTAGTAAACACTAGAAATTATAACAATTATCCGTTATTATTTGAGATATGTACTTACCTTGACACAAAGAAAATGATCGAACAATAACGCATGCACAAAACAGCTCACAATTTACCGCGCCAAAAGTTCTCCATTTTACACTATACAGCGTGAAGAACGTTACCAACTTCAAGAAAATATCAGTATGTATTCACTTTTATACTTGACAAACCTGGAAAGAATTCCTAAATCTTATATTTTTACTTTAATCGCCACAGTGCTTATATATGGTGGAGTGTTAATAATTGGGTGTTTCACCCTACCTAATACAGTAAAAAACAACAGAAGCAAAGTGGTAAATCATCACTATCTTCTTTATCGTGTCTTCGTAGGCAGACAATTTTCTTCTCTTCTTTTCTGTGTTCATTGCATACAAAATTGCTACATATAGAGCATCTAACCTTCGATTTTTTAGCTGCTGCTCTAGGGCATAAGATGCAGCGTCCGCGTTTACTTCGTGTTTCTAATTCTGAATGTGGTTGTTCTTTAGTTGGTATTTGAATACCGCATGCTATCAGGGCTCGTTGCAAGTGAGGAATGGTTTTAGCATTTGGTAGGAATTCTTTCATTTTTGGCTCCACCAGCTGCCTTCCCAAAGTTAACAGAAATAGTGCATGAATATTCTCTTACTAGCTTATCAGCGCTATCCACAGCGCCTTTAGTATGATTATAGTCTAATGCAATTATTGGTTTGGAGTGAGGGTCGTCGGAAATGAAATTATCAAAGTGTTGAGTGGATAGGAGGTGTACCATCCGATACTTCTTTGGTATGTAGGACACCATAGTTATGTCCTTAGTAAAAGCAAATTTAGATGAATGTACTTGTATGTTGGCCATTACTTTCAATTCATAAGAGGCATCTGCTTTGTTTTTCCGAACTGTACCTGAAAGTGTCAAATTTTTCTTTGTAATAAGATAGTCCGCAAGTTCAACATTCGTGAAGAAATTATCGGTTGTTATGTCTTGTCCTGAGCCAAGTAAAGCCTTTGCAAGGACTTTTACTACACGGGTATCTTGATTCTTCTCCGTTACTCCACCGGGAAGTTTACCAGTATAGACATGCATATTATAAAGGTAAGAAGTTTTAACGTCAGCGGCTGGCACAAATTTTTATACCATACTTTCCAGGTTTTGTTTTTATATACTGACGAAATGGGCATTTTCCACGTTCATCTATTTTGTTATTCTCCAAAAGGAACGAATGCGTTCCTACAATTCTCCACGAAAGAATCCCAAATATTGCGTATTGCGGCCAATTTATCTGTTTCTTTCCTGACTGGTCTTGTATTTTTGTCGTCAAACCTTATGAAACGAGAAATTGCTACAAATCGATCTCTGGGTATGGATGCCGTAAAAATGTTACAACGAGTGGCTTCGTCAATGCTCCACATATCCGTAACACTTTCTTTTCGACAATGCAATGCTCCGGCCATCAATATATGCATTCAGTTCAATTACAGTAAGTTCTTTCCAAACTTTTGGTTTAACCGAATGGATATTATCGTGTCTATTATATGCTCTTCGAGCTTCTTCATTAGTATAGATACAAATATGTATTTTACTACATAACTGTCGTCACAAATAAGTTGAATACTTCAACAATGCTGTTGGCTGTGCTCGGATACTCCGTAATGCCGGGCTCTACACTCAAAATATTACGCTGCAATCTACGAGTAGGATGAAATGGGTTACTTTTCCAAATTCGGACACATTTTGCTGTGTATGTATCTGCATTTTCGTGATGTTCATCTTCTTCAGTTTCATCTCCATCTAAAATAGCATCTGTATTCTCTATTGCATCCTCCGTTTCGGAAGTTTCCTCCTAATCATTAGGTAGAAAATCAGGATCATCATCTTCATAAACTCCTTTTGCGTCACATGGATCCTCTTCAGTGTCACTCATAGTATCTGCAATCACTTCCAATTCTTTTTGAGTGAGATATTTTGTGTCTTGCCATTTCTATTACAAAAACAAATAATAATAAACATAACATGAATGACTAAGTGGGGGACCTAAGGTTCCCCTAGTAAGAACTTACTGTTTTTAAGCAAATAATCAAAAATATTTATGTCCTTGGTATTATTATAAATACAAAAGTTATTATATAAAATTCAGCTACCTGTAACAATATCAAGAAAATAAAATTATCGAATATATGCTGAACATGGGGGACACAGGGTACCCCAATTCGTCAGTTAAAGGTTAATGTGTGGTGTGGTATGTTAAATCGTCAATTAATTGGTCTATTCATATTCGATGGTCATCATATGGGACAAATTTCCTACAAAATCATTTTCCAGATCTATTAGAAGATGTTCCACTTCATGTTCAACAGAATGTGTACTTACAGCATGATGGAGCCCCTACACACTACAGTCTACAAATAAGACATTTTTTGGACAACACCTTTCCAAATCAATAGATTAGTTGAGGTAGTCCGCCTAATTGGCCAGCTACAGGATCCGTTTACAGGAACGTTTATGTTTATTTTGAGTTAAAAATGCCGGAACAACTCGAGATAATTAGCTCGAGTTTCCGTGATGGCGGTGCAGTAAGATGTTAGATGATGCTGATTTTCATTCTCAACGCCGCAGAACCTGCAGTCACTATTTTGTTTTAGACGTATCCTTGTCATGTATTCCCCAATGTGGCAATGCCCTGTAAGAAAACCTGTGAGGATGCGTAGTCTAATTCTGTTTAGTTTTAGCAAAGTTCTTGCTTGGAGTGCCTCAGGTCAGGAAGATTATCCCATAGGGATGCTCTGAGCTCTCTCTCTATCCTATCTCTATAGTTCTTTTTTGTAGGTGCTCATCCCTATACCACCACACAGTTCCGGTCCCACAAATGGAGTTGTGGCGGCCTTGCTTGCTAATAAATTAGCGTTTTCGTTGCCACTGATTCCAGTATGTCCTGGTACCCAGCATAATGCAACTCTGTTTTCCATACCTAGGTTGTTTAAGTGATGAAGGTTATTCAATAGCACACTTCACACAAGAAAACGGCCAGGACGAAAAAGAGCAACAACAGCCGGTGAAGATCAGTTTATAGTAGTAACATCGAAACGAAATAGATTTCTCACCACCCCAGAGATCACTCAGTAACTAAATATTTCAAGAAACACACAAATATCTGTCACAACAATTAAGCGGAGATTTCGTGCAGCAGGGCTAAGTCGTTGCTGAAACAACAGAACAAGTCAAAAGAGATCAGAATCATTCATCACAGGGGTTGGACGCTTGACCAGTGACATAAGATATGATGAACAAATGAATCGAAATTCTAAAGTTTTGGATCAAAACGTCGATCATTTTTGAGGCGGCAGACTGGAGAAAGTGCAAGTGAACAATGTCTGATTCCTACAATGAATTATGGACTTAACGAGTGATGATTTTTTTTCACCCGTTATTCTCATTTTTGTATCGTTGATTCAAACTTGCTAGGCTAGCTTGCCACTGATCTAAGAGTCTCTTTACCGACATAATTAAAGACCACCACTTAGTTTGGGAACGTTTTGAACTTTTATGTGTTTGGACATTATTCTGATAAACTTAGCGATTGCCCTTTCAAACAGAATACTTTTTGGATCATACTAGATATTGTCACTCTTAATGGTGAGATGTTATGCCTAAATAATCTTGATAATAAGTTTTCTATTGTCGAGAACGATATTATTAAAGTTCTTAACAAAGCTTACCAACCTCGATTAGCACAACAATCCTTTAATCTTCTCGACTCTGAGATTCTTTTTGCGAAGCAATCACTGTTGAATACCTTTGTCGTATACATTAATAACTAGTTCTATTTTCTTAAGAACTGTTACAATTGAAACACAATCGATTTCACATGAAGATGGTTCTTTTTTTCAGCTCAGTGATATACGACTCTATATTCTGGTCTTCTTTTTATCCATTGTTGGATTCTTTTCAGGTAGAAATCTTATCATCGTACAAGTATATGTCACTACATTTAAATTTTTTTTTTCTTCAGTTATCGCCATTGTCAACAAATCTAATTATTAATCGTTTAAAAATAACACATTTAAATACAATTTCCTCCTTTTAGCAAACGGGATTATGTACAGATAATAACTTCCAACTTGATCGAGGTCGAAAGTAATAAAATAAAATCTACCCGACAACTCAATGCCACCAAAGAAAATTATCCAGGGACGAATTTAACCTGCGGTACTGAGAACTTTAATTCCGTTTTTACCTTTCCCTATAATTTAATGTCACCTCACTGGACCGACTCCACCCCGCTGGCACGGTGTAATCCCGCCGAATAAACAAGGACGAAAAGAAAAGCGTTAATCAGTAACTGCGCCGTTACATCCGGCCCATCTATACTCTCTTGTCTTCTTCCGCTTCGCGAAGCCAAGATTGAGAGGAGCGCTGGGAGGATCGGATAAAAAATAACCTTTTATTCCTTTCCGGTTGTTAGATTATCGTTTAAGTCGTCCGCTTCGTACGCTGGCACGGCCGTTCAAAGTCTGCTGCATCTATTGCGGGTGAATTAGCGATGAACTGCCTCCCCGTATATATCACCTGTCACGGAATTTAAATGAACCGTGTAGGATTAAGCATATTATTTATATTAAATTTACGGCGCGGTGTGTATTTATGCGTAGTATACGAGCGAGGGTGAATAGTACTTCCGTTCGTATAAAGTTGATTTTGTGGGGAATTTGCCTTAAGCGTGTAAACACTTCAAGCTAGGTTATTTTCGACAAGCTCGTAGAATGTAATGGTTTGGAACAAATTGTACCAAAAAAAAAAGGGATAATTTTTATTAGTTTTATAATAACAAACGACTATTGTAACTGTATTGCTACAGGAATGCCGAGAAATTTGGGGAAATACGGCATATTTTCTTTGAATGCCGTAGAAGAATTAAACCCTGTCCCTAAAAGTTGTTGCCATCGAGATGTAGTACGATCAGATCTTCTAAGACTGTTGCTTCGACCACAAAAGGTGAAAGAAAATGAATGTTTCAGCTGAAAGGAGTGTTAGATTCAAGGAGGACTCAAGTCAAATCCCTTATTAAAGTAGCGAACCAAACGAAATAGTTTGGAATCCCAATTGAGAAAAAATTAAAAAAAAAGTCCATATACCAATAAGGCCAAGAAAAGCAAAGACACAGATGAAACCGAAATCTGTCTATTGGATCTATTGGACATACAATTTAGAAGATGAAGGCAGCCGGGAGCGAGACCAATATCAAGAACAAGTGATGGACTACGGTGAGAGTAATCTAAACCTAAATAGGAAAAGTGATAGTTGTGCCTGAAACTGAAATGGTGATCAAAAAAAGGAAGAGTAGACCGATGATAAAGTTAACCTGAATTTGGTCTGCAAAATGGATCCCCGAAGTGTTTGAATGTTGACCAGAAGTGTGCAACAAGGATGGAAGCTTCGAATGATGTAGATTTCCTCCTGTGGATAAAACTTGGGGCTAAGACCAGACATGCTGGATTGGATATACAGCATGGTGGTAAAGCCAACAATGACGTATGCGGCTTTGATATAGTGGACAAAAACGCATCAAAGAAACGTCATTCAGAAGCTGAACAAGATGCAAAGACTTGGCTGCTTAGAAATAAGCGGTCGACGCCGACTGCAGCTATGGAGGCAACTGGGATGGTGAAAAATTTGCCGAATCCTGGAAGACCGCGGGCCGCAACGAACGAAACTATTAGACAAAACATTGTAATTGATTTAGAGGAATCACCTCAATCTTCCACCACAAATTTGGCACTAAACCAAGGTATAAGACAACGTGTCTCTACAGTCAACTGTAGGGAAGATATTGATGGACATCTGTAATGTTGACGAACATTTTGCATCGAATGTAGTGGTTTTCGATGAGGCAACTTTTTATTTAAATGGAACAGTTAACCGCCATAACTCAAGGTATTGGTCAAATGAGAATCCTCATTGGATTCATGAAGCACATACCCAGCATCCACAGAAGTTGAATGTTCGGATGGGAATGGTCGAAAATAGACTTATAGACGGAAACTTGAATGGTGACAAGTATTTAGATTTACTAAATAACCAAATTATTCCTGCACTTCAACAGAATGGGCAGTCACCATAAAATGATTGGTTCCAACCAGATGGAGCACCTCCGCACTATGATGGACGGGTTTTTTGGATGCGAATTTTCCAAATCGATGGATTGGACGTAGATGATTCATAGATTCGTTCTCCGGATCTTAGACGGTTAGATTTGCGTCTTTGGGGTTATCTAAAATCACGTCTTTAGTGTGTTAGATGACTAACCTGCTTGCAGGAATTGAGACAAAGAATTATTGATGAATGTGAAGTAATACGTGGAGAAGTCTTGGACAGAGTGACTCAATAATTTGTTAATAGGCTGGCATATTGTCAGGAGGTAAACGGCGTGCATTTTGAACATTTGAAATAATTTTGTTGAAATTATTATTCTCATTAGTCTAAAATAAATAAATGTACTTATTCTATTACTAAAAGTGAGTTATTCCTCCTAAACCCAGTACGTACGAATTCGAAATGACAAGCTCTTTCAACATCTGCAAAAATATACGGATGTCCCATTTAAATTAAAAACAGTTGAGGGTATTTCCGATTCGAGTTCAGGCTGGAGTACCCCAGCGTCAACAAGGGAACCCACCCGCATAAATACCTTCATATCATCCGCCAATAATAGAAAGTGAGCACGCGAGAAACAACTTTTTATATCATTAATGAAAATATTGAATAGTAAGGGCCCAATGTGTGACCCCTGAGGCACTCCGGACGTAGCAATGTAAGAATCTGACTTAAAATTGTTAATCACAACCGTCTGTAATCGATTGGTTATATAGGACGAGAGCCATCTATAGAGGTTGCCGTGCACACCGACAGAATACAATTTCCTCAACAGAAGAGCATGATTAACTTTATCAAATGCCTTAGCAAAGTCGGTATCGTGCACGTGACCTTCAACTGTGGTACCGCATTATTGTTGCAAGCAAGGCGCTCCAGATAGTCCGAATCGACAGTAACGTCCACTGATTCATAAACTGATTGAAAATAACGAGCAAAAAGATTACATATTTCACAATCACTACTAGCGGTAAAGCCGTCAAGCGTCAGCCCAGCCGGTAGGGCAGATGATTTCCTTTCATTTGATACAAAACTCCAAAAGTTTTTAACATTATTTTTAATAGAACCCTCAACAGATGTCAGGTAAATTCTATAATCCTTACTTATTACAGATTTAAACCGCCTTCTTAAAATATTGAGAAAACGCCCGATAGTCCTCCAACACTCCGTACTTTTTAAATTTATTATGGTAATTAGTTTACTCCTTCAAGCTTTTAATGGCTGCCGCAGAAAACCAAGAAGGATACTTATTTTTACGAATACTTACAAAAGAAACGTAATTAGAAATTAAATTATCAAAATTGTCAACATCAAAACCACTGAAGACACCCTCCCAGTCAACACTAAAAAGATCGAAATTTAAGAAAACGTAATCTGCCCTAGTGAAATTATATTTAGAAAAACAATTTCTGATTCTTACAGGAACATTGGCAAAACTGCAACAAAAGGTAAATCACACAGTACATTACACGTACATTATTAATGTTGGACAACACCAAATCCAGAACTTATTACTCGCATTTGCGACTCCACAAAACTGTAACAAGCCTAATAATGATATTATATCGACAAATGTCTCAGAATGAAGATTAGAGATATTAGATGGAGTATAATACAAACTGTTATCATGAGGCACCCAGCCCAACCCAGATATTTTTTCGTATCCCTTTGAAAAGATTTAAAATTACCTTAAAATCCCATAAACGTAAGATACTTTTGGAAAAAAGCTGATCTATGGGGCAGAGGCAGCATATAGTCAGTATTACAAAACTTTATTATTATTATTTGTATAATATCCATTGTAGTATAAAGACACGTGAAGATTCAGAGCACGTGCCCCAGTGCATGATACCATAAGTCATTTTAGAATAAAAGTTAGAATAGTAAATCTTAATTACAACTTCAGAGGTACACTCTTTTCTTAAATTATAAAGCGCATAGCAAGCTCTCGAAAGCATTCACATTATTCCATATAGAGATGGGACTAGATATGGGAATCCCTTCACGGTGCCTATACCAAACAGACGGGAGGAGGCTGCCGGGTATGCACTTGGAATCAAAAAGCAAGACTTAGTCTAGTACACAAACGGATCTAAGACGGCTAATGGTACTGGTGTAGCAATATACTCTCAGAATGAGGAGCATTGGAGAACTACGCATCTGTGTTTCAGTGACCAAGAGACGAATTCACATCATGTCTGATAGCCAAGCGGCACTAAGCCGGAAAATGTCCAATCGGAAGAAGGTCTGTTTGACTTGGATACCGGGCCATCAAGGAATCGATGACAACGCAAGGACTGACGAACTCGCAAAGAGAGGGTCAGAGATGGAAAGGAAGAGGAATGGAGATCCAGAGACATACCTTACCCACGCGGTTAGGGACCTGTACAGATTAGTGGAGGGGAGTGAATGACTTGAATATACAGAAGCCTAAAGACTGCGGTGCCTTACCAGTGACCATAGGTCGGACGGCTTAAGTATAAGAGGAAAAAAAATGGATAAAATTTGGGCACATTTCTACGACTCAGAAACAAAGTCAGAATATTGAAAAGCATAAGTTTTCAAAAACAAATTGCTAAATATAAATTTCATGTACAAGTTTGCACACGTTTTAAAAGATAAATAAGAAAAACTTTATTATTATTTCTCCAGCCTAAAAATAATACCCAAATGAAACTCCTTAACCCATTCCCTCCCACTTAGAAATTAAAATAATCCGTTAACGTCACAGAAGTTCGTAACGAAATGTAGGATAGTCCCGAAAGTTGGAAGCAACGTCGGGAAACTTTTTTTTTTTTTGGTTTTTGCGAATGACGTGTGTTAATTGACATACTACCTGAAAAACAAATTAAAAGTTTCGCCGCTCAAAAGCAGCAAGACTCTTCCGACGAAAATTAACTTCAACGAGTTCGTTATTCGGGCCGAATCCGTTAGCAGTAGGGACAGGCAACGGTAGCTAGTCCAACAGCCCAGATTGCGAACTTTTTGGTCTGCGACGGTGATTGATTTGATTTTAACGAAATAATTGCAGTAGTGGATGGCTTGCTTTCGGAAATGGTAATAAAAATTGTTTGTGTTCAGTTTTTTTTTTATTGTATTGTGCTTATTATTTCAAACAATAAAGCATAATGTACGAATATAATAACAAAAACTCTATTTAATGGTACATGAACATTGTGCAATGCACTTATATGTATTGGTAGATGTAATGGTAGATATATAGTGATTTTATTTTAAAATATCAATATCAGCGGTTCTAAAATTACCGCAATTCTATTTTAAACACGTCAGCACTACTAACCGTTATCGGATATCGAAATCGTTCGCAGCAGCAGCATATTATTCATTAAATAGTTTTCTAAATACGGAGCTTCCGATATAGATTCCTAGATACTTCATCTATAGCGTTTCATTTGAATATACCGACGTCAATCGGCAGGATACTAAAAATATATCAAAAAATATACGGAGTGAATCCCAATCAACGACTTATATAGATTGTCTCTAATTAGCACAATATTGTAAAGTTCTACGAGGTGGTGGTACTAATTATTTGTTTTTGAAAGGCAATACGCCAATGCAAATTAAAGATGAGTTAGTTACCAAACTCAAATTTTGGGCGGCAGAATTTAAACGTGACCGTACAAGCTTGAGAGATAATGATCGTTCGGGACGTCCAAAATCTGTAACCACTGACGATAGCATCGCTAAAGTTCACCAAGTACTACTGAATGACCACCGAATTAAAGTGAGAGAGATAGCAGAGGTTATGAACATGACCAAAGAACGTGGTTGTCACATATTGGGTCAAGATTTAGGCATGAGGAAACTGTCCGCGCGTTTGCTCACGTTAGACCAAAAACGTGTTCGAATGAACAGTTCCAATGCTCTGTTGGCGCAGTTTAGGCACAATAAATCAGAGTTTTGGCGCTGATTAATTACTGTAGATAACCCTTGAATTACGTATTCCTCCTTCCAGAAACGGCATTCTACTGTCTCTGCTAGATAGGATTCCTCTCAGTAAACGAAGTTTGTCTTTGCTCATTGTAATGAGTCCATTGAATCTGTTCTGGTTGTCTCATTCCATGTTGATCAAACCAGTGCTTGGCTTTTCTTTAATCAACTTCTTTTTTTAGTTTCTCTAATATTGTGCTCTGACTGATCCCGCAAAAAGGTTCAGGTTCAGATGCACTCGCTCCCTTTTTTGCAAGTTTGTCTGCTTGCTCATTTCCTTCTAATCCGATGTCTCTCGGCACCCACATGAGAGTGACTTTGTTTTTCCCTGCCTCGCTCGTTTAGCTTAGATTTAGATTTAGATTTGAAATGAAGGTGATATTGCGCTGCGACCTATTGACCTATTGTGCCCCCTTGCGTGAGCTGTAAGCTGCTGGGGTATGCCCGCTCCTAAAGCTCCCCATCCAGTCTAAGAGCTTTGATAAACTGCATTAGGTGTGATGGTTTCAGAGAAGGTATATCTTCTTCGTCTATAACATCTTTACCGAGATGGTTGGCTCGGGTTTCTGTGATGGCGGTGCAGTAAGATGTCAGGTGTTCCGGATTTTCATCCTCAGCCCTGCAGCAGAACCTGCAGTCGCTATTCTGTTTTAGACCTATCCTTGCCATGTGTTCACCAAGGTGACAGTGCCCTGTAAGGAACCCTGTGAGGATGCGCAATCTATTCCTGCTAAGTTCCAGCAAAGTTTTTGCTCTACGCTTATTGTAGCTTCTAAGGAAGATCTTAGAGTGTCTCAGACCAGGAAGATTCTCCCAGAGAGATGCTCTGTTGTAATGGCCTTTCTTGCTAGTGAATTAGGTTCTTCGTTGCCTCTGATTCCAGTGTGTCCTGGTACCCAGTATAGTGCAACTCTATTTTTCTTGCCCAGGTTATTTAATCTATCAAGACATTCCCAGACTAATTTCGAGCTGATCGTGTTAGAGCTCAGCGCCATTAGGGCTGCTTGACTGTCGGAGAAAATTGCAATGCTCTGCTTCCGATACTTCCTGTCAAGGTTTAGTTGAGCACATCTTCCAGTAGCATTGATCTTCGCTTGGAAAACGCTGGGGTATGTCCCCATTGGCTCGGAATATTTGGTTCCTGGCCCAAATATGCCTGCACCTGTTCCTTTATCGGTTTTAGAACCGTCCACATACCACTTGATAGTGTTTTCTTTTAGGGAGTACGTGGAATGTTCTCCTACCCACTCTCTCTTATTGCTTAGCTTGGCGAGGAAATTCTTTTCAAAGCTACATTGCTTGACATAGCTTAGACAGGTAGTCCCAAGCTATTTGTGAGCTGATTGTATAGGAACTCGGCGTTTTAATGGCTCCTTGACTATCGGTCAAGATGATAATCTCCTGTTTCCGATACTTTCTTTCTAGGTTAAATCGGAAGCATCTTTCTATAGCGTATATTTCGGCCTGAAGGATGCTAAGGAACTTCCCTAAACTTTCGGAGTACTTGGTTCTGGGCCTATATACTCAGATTCCAGTCCCTTCAGTTGTTCTGGAGGCATCTGTATACCATAATATGACATTTTTGATCAGTTCCTTTATATTGTTTTGCCTAGCCTCGTAATAAATTTTTTCCAAGGCTGAACTTCTTCGACATCCCATCGCGGGGCATGACCCACAACGGATCATCTCCTAGTAGGATTTTTTATTTCTGCTTGATGGGGCCTGCTCCCATTAGTCTGTGATTTGTCTGGCCGCACTCTCCACTAATATGTGAAGAGATGTGAAATTTAGTACCACTTCTAAAACGGCCGTTGGGCATGTGTTCATTGCACCGGTAATGCAAACGCAAGTCTTTGTATCTTTGTGAGGCGTATCCTCGTTATGGTTAGACTGGCTCGTTTACTCCAAATTACTGCCCCATAGGATTAGTCTCACTATTGCAGTGTACATCCAGTGCAGATTTTTTTGGGTTACATCCCCAATTTTTTCCTGCAAAGTTTCTGGTTACTTTCAATTCGTGCTTGTTCCAGAGAAGTTTATTATCTAATGTAAGACCTAGATATTAGAAGAACCATTACTACTCATCATTACTTGACAAGCTAAAGGCAGAAATTGCTGAAAAACGACCATATTTGCCTCAGCGGTTGTCCTGGCGAAAATCCACGAATTACTGTTTGAACTGCTTAACCACCCTCCCTGCTCACCAGATCTAGCCTAATGCTACTTCTTTCTGTTCTCTAATCTAAAAATTGCGCTCGGAGAACAGAGATTTTAGTCAAATGAAGAGACCATAACCTTCGTAAACAGTTATTTTGCAGAGAAAGACGGCGAGTACTATTTGGACGGGTTGAAGAGATGAGAGAATCGCTGGGAAAAGTGTGAACACTTACAAGGAGACGACGTTTGTTAGAAAAAGATTACACGATAAGGTTAAGTTTGTTTCCGACCACAACTCTTGTTTTTATTGTGTAACAACTCTAACTTGGGATACACTCTCATGGTCGATTTTACATTACTTTCACGCTAGAATAACATTTTCTTGAATAGAGTTGGAATTTTTAATTTACCAGAAGTCTTTGAACTAAATCACTATTTATTTGAGGTTCTTAGCTGTTTCTAAACAGCCTCGTCATCAAACTGCATGAGACATCGTTTTCCAATGTTTTAATTAGACACCTCATCAAGAGCAAGCGTTCTATCCGAAACTTTTCGAAAGGTAACAGAGTCTTGTTGACCAAGACGATTTATGAAGCGATTCAGCTTCTTCTGAGTTCACATTTTGCGAAGCTGCTGTCAGATCGTCAGATTTTATACTTTTTTATTTTCAAAAATAAATTAACACTTCATTTTCGCTGCTAAATTCACCTTCAGTTTCTTTAAAGATATTCAAGATATCACAATCAATATGAGACTCAATGAATTTGGCAATGTTTTGATCAGTAAAGTTGACAACTATGTCACTGAGATCCAGAACCTTTCCCCTTGCCGTCGAGCCGTCACAATCCCCATTTCTTTGGCATACACTTTGTAATGGCGTTCAGTATTCTCTTGTATGATTACTTTACTGTCGATGGTGGTACTGGTGGAGGTGTGTTCACTTTTGAGTTGAGAAAATGCAGCGACTAATTTTGTGAAATCTTTTGTGATAATTCAATATTTTCTGTGACAATATTCATACCAATTGTCTACCAAAGGTCTACAATGTCCAGCCAGTAAAATTATTTGACCTTTTTACTACCCACTAAATCAGAATCTCTATACTCCCATGAAGCTGCAATTTTTGTAATTACTTCTTTAGAAAGAAGTCTTTCAGGTCCAACTTTTATTTCTAAAGGATAAGCACGATTATGCTTGTTCAACAAGGTAAGTTTTTGTATATGTAGTGTACATTTTTATGATCATATTAACAGCCATTGTGGCATAGGTTCTAAAGCCTTGCAAAAAAAAAAACAACATAATATCAAACATGATCCTCAGTAATTGGTACAAGAGAATTTTCTGTATTTCAGCGCTTGATTATGTTAGAGAATGGTCCGCATTTTTTCTCATTTTATCAAGGTATTAAATTACCTTGGATGTTGCCGAATTACCCTACGCTGATACAAAATTTGAGGGACAATCAACAATTCCATAGAAGTCATTAACGGGTCTAGGAAAGTTCACCGAAAACAATTCACCGAAAACAATTCACAGAAAACAATTCACCGAAAAGCAATTCACCGAAATAGTAATTCACCGTATAGAAAATTCACAGAATCACAATTCACCGAAAAACATATTCACCGAAATGCATTACAACCATTCTCAGAATGATTTGGAGACAAAAGCGGACGCGTCTTATTCATTTTACTTATACATATTCGCTAATTAGGTACTTCTCCATGAAATTCTAATTCTATTTCGCAAATATTCACAAACATGTTGTGTGTTAAACCGTTTATGAGAATGCCATTGTAAACCGTTAGGTATTTAATATTTATTTATTTAATATGCCTTGTATAAAGGTAATGAGATTTTAAGGATTATCCGAATGTTAGCTTCGGGACAGAGAAATTCATTATTTGTTAAATATGTTGTTCCTAATGTATTGTTTACCTTTCATGTGAATTGCAGGTATTTTACAACGCATTAAAATGCATTACAGTAATTGGGCCATTATTTATACCTAACATACATCGTCAGGTATAAAGGGTACCGGGTATAAATACTATACTATATTTGAACTAGCTTTATTTCAAAAGTGGTTGAGCTCAAGTTAACGTTGACATGGCTGTTCAGTTTATTGTGAGTGAGAAAGGAAAACGCAAATTATTGCTTGATGGTCATTTATATTTGAAAGACAAGCAAGCTGAAACGCGAATATATTGGCAATGTGAATATTATCAAAAAATTAAATGTCATGCGCGTGTTATAACAGTGGATGATAAAATCGTTAAGAGAAGTGGTTTACATACTCATGTAGCGGATGCAGCACATGTAGAAGCTACTAAAGTAATGAACAGTATTCGTGATAACGCAAAAAATACTCAAGATGCGCCGCATTACATTATATCAAACGCATCGGTTGGAGTTACGCAAGCTACAGCAGCAAAGCTATCAAAAGTATGCAGCATCAAAAGGACGATTAGAAATGTACGAGCTAGACACGAAGATATTCCAGTGTTACCTATTCACCGGCGGGACATTGTTTTACCCGAGAAATATAAGAAAACACACCGTGGGGATGAGTTTTTAATGTATGATTCTGGGCCTGATGAAAGTAGAATGCTAATTTTCTGCACTAGAAGAAATCTTCAGCTTTTAGCCAGATCTACTGATTGGTACGCAGACGGTACGTTTAAAACTGTACCACATCTTTTCCACCAACTATACACATTACATGGTTTACATAACAACAATAGTATTCCCTTCGTATTTGCACTGCTACCAAATAAAACAAAAGAGACGTACGTGCGGCTTCTCCAAAAGGTGAAAGAATTTGAACCTGGAATTTTGCCAACTACAGTACTAACCGATTTCGAACCTGCAATAATAAGTGCAATTACAGAAGTATTTCCACAAACTATACATCGAGGATGCTTTTTCCATTTCTCTCAATGTGTATTTCGACAAATTCAGGCAGAAGGTCTTAAGAACAGATACGAAAACGATGCCGATTTTGCTCTGAAACTTCGTTTACTACCTGCATTAGCATTTGTTCCCTTGGAAAACATGGTAGATGCGTTTGAAAGACTGTGCGACGAAAACATATTGCCTCCAGAAGCACAGAGTGTTGTGGATTATTTTGAGGATACGTGGATTGGACGTCCCCAACGGCGTCAGCATCGGCGTGTGCCGCGATTTTCTCATGAAATGTGGAACTGTTTTCATGGAGTACAACAGGGTCTACCAAAAACGAACAACTCTATTGAAGGATGGCATCGAGGATTCGAAACACAAATTGGAGCAGACCACCCTAATATATGGCGATTTATCGATGCAATTCAGAGAGAACAAAGTGTAAATGAACTTAAAATAGAGCAGTACATAAGTGGACAGGAAGGGCCACCGATGCGTAAAAAATATAAAGATTGTGCGGCGAGGATAGCACAACTAGTTCATAATTACAACATCATGGACAACATATGTGATTATCTACGAGGCATAGCACATAATTTAAGTTATTAAATGAATAGAAATGACAATGACATGAAAATAACGAAATATGACAAGGGAATTCATTTTCCGCATTAAGTGTATGTGCCCTGTAAATAAAATAAAAAAAAACAATAAAAAACGAAAAAAGACAAAGGAATTCGTTTCCAACTTTTAAACACGCCAGTAATATTCTGCCAGTCCTAAGCCTGGATAAAGTGTGAAGGGAAGTTAATAATAATAAGAATAGAACAACTTCACAAACTATCATTTCGGTGAATAGGTTTTTCGGTGAATTGTGCTTCGGTGAATTCTCTGTTCGGTGAATTATTATTTCGGTGAATTGATTTTCGGTGAACTTTCCGGTACCGGTCATTAACGAAGTTCGCCTAATTAGAGGCGATGTTTTTTTTCCGTAAATCTGTAAAAAACGATTTTCAATATAAAAGAGGATTGAATAAAGGCACAGAACTAGAGGATACCATGTTTATTAGAGTAATATTTTATTTTAATAATATCTGTGTAGTTCATCCATTAGCGAAACCTTACAAATATGTGTGCATGAACAACGCCTTAGGAACACACTTATTGTTAGTGAGGCTAAACGACGTTAAGAATCTACTTTGAGTGAAGGTATGTCTAGATACTACATACATACATACGAGGAAGTGCTCTATACCTAGTTTGCTAATGAAAATTTAAATGCACGTGTGAAGCGGTTTTGGGCTAATGGAAAATGGTAACGGTGATTATCTACCGGTTAGTTATTGTCTGCGTTGCTTTAAGGCAAGATTATGGATTTAATCATTAGATCTTTTACCCCGAAATGGTGTAGGTATATGAGTTAAAGGCAACTCTTTAAAGAAATATTTTTAGCGCGATACATCTCTAATTAACTTATAACATTGATATAACAAAGATTTTAAGCAAACAGAGGAAGTCGGAAGCGTGTAATAAATTATATTGCTGGTATTTATTTAATATTTCGCCGAGTTAGACTCGATTCCATTTCGTTTTCGCAATAGAAACTTCCCTGTTTATTCAACAGTTCCTGTAGTGCTAAAATTACATTTCTTGCGAATGGCAAATATTTGATTTGCAACTAAGTTTGCACGAAACATCTTCAAGTTAATTATTTTTTATCTTTCTGTAATGTAATTATCTAGAACCGCACTAATACTATAATTTAACGGGTCGATGGCCGCAGTGGTTAGGCGGCTGACTATCGTTGTGAGAGGACGATAGGTGCCGGGGTTCAATTCTCTGGAGAGACGGTGACATTTTTTCAGAGAGTTTAATCCCGGATCGACACACATCCCGGATGAACACAACTCACACACACCAAAACTACACCGCAAGAGTTGCAGTGATAGCCAGACAAGTAATACAGCTTACAGAGTCACTGCAACTAAGCACCCACCACACATAAAAAAAATACAAAATTATTACGTAATCGAGATGCAAGATGGATATCATAACGCTACGAATATTAAAAGCAAATGATATAGTACGCACTGTAAGGTACTAACATCACAAAACCGTTTAACAATACGGTAACCGTGGTCATGAAACAGGAATTGCGTCGACTCAATGAGTGGTTCGTTTCTGCGATTCATGATTAGACAATACATATAGTCCAAAGATTTCCGTTTCGAGAACTTCCATTTTCGGATTATGATAGGACTTTTGGACTCCCTTAACTGGTTCACATTTATTATTGGAACCCCATCCTTCATGAATCCCCAAAAACTGACATCCTGCTCCAGCCAATGCAGTGATTAGAAAAAAAAATGATTTAAACGAGTAAGTACATTATGGCCCTAATGGAATGGAACACCGTTAACCTTCCAGGAGTGTGGCCTGGTCTGTGAGACTGCGCCAACGCTTTTTTTCCTATATATTTATTTTTAAATGGAATTGGTACTAGTGCATCTGAATACTTTACGCCTGCGCATGCTAACGTCGATCGGTGCAGCTGATGCAGTCTAAGTCAAACCCTGGAATGTACAAAAGTGTTTTGCGGTGTCATAGACCGGCCATATCACTTAGCCAAGTGTTTCTATACATTTTTAAGGTAGGTTCAATTTTCACCTAACAAGAAATTTTCAACATTGTTTTGAGCATTAAAAAGTTACCGATGATTAGAATCATCTGGTAACAGTTATGGGTTCCTATGAAGCTGAACGAGTTCAACGACTTTTGAAAGAGGTTATGAGTGATGGCGAGGTTGCCCCACAGGAAAGTAATGAACCTAATGACGAAAATGCGTCTATCCATTCGGATATTGAAGATACATATCAGTCCTATCCATAAGTACATCAAAGTGATATCTCAATGACAATGACGATGTCGAATCAACTGTCAGTTCTTCTTTGTCATTTATAGGTATGTATTATTTATGTCAAAAATAAATTGCTTTTCATTAGCTTCTAGTAGGCAAAGACAAAAGTTCGTTTTGGAAAAAGCATCCACCACAAAAACAAAATACATATTCGAACAAGGCAAGAAAACATTATACAGCGTTTACAGGGCCCGTCGTTAGAAACAAGAAACCATTGTAAATTACACTAATGAGTACATTTCTATGGTAGCACCAAATTTATAATAATAATAATAATAATAATAATAATAATAATAAAGGAATTTATTGGCATCAAAATAGATACATCATTTACATTAATAATACAAAAAAATGCCAAAGCCAAAAAGACCATATCACCTAGCCGGTACATAAGTGTACGTATTCGGTGTTCTACCTATAGTCTTAGATATATATATAAAGAAAATATACCTATAATAAGCAAAATTAAATAAAAAAATTAGAATGAAAAAACAATACTACATTATCTGATCAGAATAATGCCAAGCCAACTAGTCATACAGAAATACAGTATATGGCTGGTATTTGTAAAGGTAACAGACAGAATACAGAAGTTATTTGAAGAACAGATGGCTATGGTATCGAAACATTTCATCTGACAATAATAGATTGTTGTACAGATGTATTCGTTTCAACAATAAAGCGACTAAGCTTGCAAGAAAAGAAATGGACAAACTGGCCCCAATCCGAGAAATTTTTGATTTATTTGTGAAAAATTGTCAAAAAGGCTGCTTTATCAGAACAGGTTACAGTTGATAAAATGCTTGCTGGGTTCAGAGGGAAATGTAGCTTCCGCTAGTATATTCCCTCTAAACTCAACAAATAAGGACTGCAAATATTAGCTCTCTGTGATGCTAGAGTGTTTTATACTAGCAACATAGAAGTTTACCTGGACCAACAGCCAGATGGGCCGTACAAAGTTTTTAATAAACCAACAGATTATGGTTATGAGATTATGTCAACATATTTTTGGTACTGGAAGAAATATGACGATGGATAATTGGTTCACGTCAGTGCCACTTTTCCAAACACTTCTAGGGAACCATAAACTTACCGCCATTGGAACCATTAGGAAAAATAGAAAAGGCTTACCACTGGACTTTTCTAAACCCTTCAAGAGACCAACTCGGGCCAATATGTTTGGATTTTTTGGAGAATGTACACTAGTGTCTTACATAGACAAAGAGAAAAAAAAGTACTTTTATTGTCCACATTGCACCATGACGACGAAATAACATTACAGATTACAACAACACCAAAGACAATTGTGCAAGAAATACAAGGCGATGGCCAATGATCATTTTTTATGTAATGTTAAATATAGCCGGCATTAATTCTCACGTAGTATTCTGTGCCAATAATCCTGATACTGACATGTTAAGAAGAAATTTTCTTCGGGAACTTTCACAAGGTTTAATTAGACCACATTTAGAAATAAGAGCAAATATGACTAATATTCCAAGAAAAATAAAAATGAGATTGCAAGTTATATGTCAAATTTTTCAAGAAATTAATACTACCAATGTCGGTGGTGGAAGATGTTCATACTGCGACAGAAGCAAAAAGAGGAAAACTAGATTTTCTTGCTTCAGGTGCAACAGTCATATGTGTTTGGAGCACATTACAGCCATTTGTTTAAATTGCAAGGAAATTTTAATCCAAGAAAATTGAAAACATTTGTTGCTATTTTTGAATTATGTAAGGTACAAAAAACAGTTTGTGTGTTTCTTTAAAGTAAATCTAAAATTATTTATGTAATACCAATATTATTATTAATCACTTTCAAAAAATATGTAATAATTTTATTTTGTCTTTTCATAGTCTAATAAAAAGTTTTTTTTCTCTAAAAAAATGCCTCTATTATCTATTGTATACAGTTGGTATAAAAAACTAGATTTTGACTACAAAAAAAAATGCGTCTGAGACCGCCTACACTAGGAATGTTCGGCAAGACCACTACACCACTCGAAGGTTAAGTTGAACCCACATATTTTCATGAATAGCTAGAGATACATCATATAGTAAATTACAAACTCATTTTGTGAAAAAAAAAAATATTAATATTATTCAGCATTTTCATTTGGTAGCAAACCTACTGGGCCTAAAAGAAAGACGTCCGTGCCCACTAGAGGGCAGAAAGTTTGGAATTAGTCCATTGTCGCAGGTATTACACAATTAATGTTAAGGAGCAAATTGTGACCCTGAATAGCCACAAATTCAATCGTAAAGTTGGCGCGATACTGTACAAAACACACATCCGCCTGATCTTAACCTACGCCAGTCCAGCTTGGGCCATGGTGGCTCCATCCAACATCCTCTCATTGGTACGGATACAAAATGGCTTCCTTCGACTTGTATTCCGTCTCCCTAAATGCACCTCGCTGGCCGTCCTCCGAGACTTAGCAGCGCAGATGTCCACAACTTGAACGAGTTCCTAAAGAAGCTCAACTGAGAATTTTTCTAGAAGGCACCCGCAAGCAGCAAGCCGGCGATGAGTAGCGCCATTACGCAAAAAATAATGGCGCCCACCAACGACGGAGAAACTCCGGCTAACGTGATGCGGTAATAGAGCATCATTAATACCTAATTCTGTTTCTCTGATTTCAGATCAACGAAGGAGATCCACCAGAAGACCCCAAGAAGCCAACGCATCAACACCCAAGGCCCGCCAAAAGGACATTCTAAGAAGAAGCGAACCTGGAAGAAGAGGAGCCTAACTTGTAACGTTACTTTTTTTTTCTTGATAATTAATATGATAAGAGAAAATAAACTTTTGGCCGTACGCCACTGTTCGATTTCCGCTCCGGCGATCGGTATTACCGATCTTGCTTTCGCCGTCGTACACTGAAGATCCGGGCTGCGGCGCTGTGTCACAATTTGACGTTTGACAGACGACGTTTATTTATAAAGGTATCGGGATTAAGAGGCCCGACTACCATTTGACAGCTGGCGATGTTGCCACACTTAACTTGCTTTATAATATAATATTTTTATAATTTATTTAAAATGTATTATAAAATTGAGCTTCATACAGACATGTGTAGACGTATTTTACATGTTCATATCAAATTTCAGTAATTAAGTCTTAAAATTAATCGAGTAATCTCTATTCTCCGATCAAGGTAAACGGGAATAAAGATTGTGAAGTTAATATCGTTGTTCTAGTGAATCGGACAGATACCTACTGGCCAACTGCTCGGCTCCAGCAGGTCGGACGGAATAGTGAACGCCAACTGCTCGGCTGCTTCACGTAGAATACCGGCTGGCCAACTGCTTGGCCCCAGCAGATCGGACGAAATAGGAAAAGGAATTCTGTCTTAATATCGACAAATGCGGCGATTATTTAACCAAATGGACCCATGTTTACTGCCTGACGTCTCTCAGAAAAAAAAAACTGTGAAAACTATACCTACACAGGATACCCAAAACATAAATATACAGGTTATTCCAAAAATTTCAACAGTTCACTTTTAAAATTTAATCTTAAACTACATAAAATTGTTTCTGTATGTCCAAACGTTCGTTACAAACTAAAGAGGAGGCTGAAAGTTGCGAAGTTGCGCTGACGAGACTTAGGAGATCGAAACCACGACGAAGAAACTACGGCTAATATGACGCGGTAATAGAGCATTTCAGATATTCATCAGCGAAGGAGATTGACCAGAAGACTACAAGAATCCAACTGATCAACAGGCTAGGCCCGCCAAAAAAATATCCTAAGACGAAATGAAGCTGAAAGAAGAAGAGCCTAATTAAAGAGGAAGCTGAAATTAGATTTTACATTCGAAGTTGGTTTTGCTCGACGTTTTCATAAGTTTTTTTTGAAAAGATATCTCAAAACACACCGGAAATATTAATAAATATGTAATTAAAAAAAACTTAACAAGTTGAAGAAATCATTTCTCGATGAAAGAAGTGTGCTATTGTTTCTCTAACTACTAGCACAACGTGATTCTGAAACGACAAAAGATTTTACGCTAAAATCGATAATCTCTCGTCTCTATATGTAACTGGGTTATAACAAAGTTATCTAGCGAAAGTTGGGTATCGATATTACTAAGCTGTTTGACAGTTTTTGTTTCTTATCGCTAATAATACAGCCGAACGTGAAAATTTCAAACTAAACACATAACGAAGTTGTTCGTGTTTAAATGAGACGTCGATAATTCATCTTCACTTGACAGGAAAATAGAAGGAATAAGGTACGTCTTTGGCACGTTCCAGTACGGAAGTTCATACTATAAGCTAGGCGCGGTGGTACTTTATTGGATTTATGATATTGTAATGGTTCCCTGGCAAGCTAAAAATATGCTGGAATTGTAGAATTGTGTGAGAAATTACTATTCAAATTTATTTTTGTATATTCTGACGTGTTCTCTGCTAAAATTAACACAACTTAAGTAAAATAAAAGGTAAAATTATCGTTATTAAAAATCTTGCAAACCTTCAAGTTAATAAATCTTTCGTATTCGACTTTGAAGAGACATTTTTCCACCGTAACTTATTAATGTAGTCAGTCCCTTGACATATACACTTGTATTCTGTGTGTGAGCGGAAGTTCAGTGTCAAAGAATTCAGGAAATATTTAGTGCGGGGTTTACGAATTATAAATACCCTCATGCATGGCTGGATGTTCGGATGGAAAACGTGGAAATGGACGACCGTTTAAATAATATAGTCAATGTAGGTAGATATATAGGTACCTAATATGTATACGAATACATTATATGAATGTTCCCGTGTTAATTTGTAGGAATTCAAAATTACAATATCCCACGCGATCTGATTATAAATCTCGATTAAAGTAATTACTTTAAAGAACATTGCGGTTTATCCGCGAAGAAAATTTAACAATAGGGCGATATCCGCCGTCACGCCGCTCTCATCTTTTTTTGTATCAACCTGCGGGGCTTTTTTCTTTGTGGATTTTCAGGACGTGAATAACGTAAAGCGTCCCATCCGTTCTGATAGGCTCGGGAAATAAGGTACGAGCGGCGTCTAACGGGGAACAAAGCCTACGGTCAATTAAGTCTACTGTGGAAGAACAACTTAAGATTGTGCATTGGTTAATTGGACGGAGTTCGTCGGCTTCATTAGCGTTCGTCTCATTATCGCACCGCGGTTGGTAACACCGTTACTTTCGAGATGCTCCTTTCAGATTTTTGTATGTGTATTGGGTTGTTTATTATCGTCGAAAGTTGTGTTAGAATTCGAAAAAAAGAACAACTTATTGTGTGTGTGTATTTAGCCGAAAAAAAGAATTTATTTTGGCTACATGACAGGTTAAAATTTACTATATTAAGAATTAAATAAAAGACATCAAAACAAGTTGGCACATTCACGACATTAATAATAGATGTTTGAACAATTTTATCAAATATTTCAAACATTTTCAAGATAGTGTAATTAACAGTTGAATTAACCAGGCCACACTGCAACTTTCGCGGTGTAGTTTTGTGTGTGTAAATTATGTTCAAATGGCTTTGACAGCATTATACCGCCTTTTATAATGCCGCGCTGTTAATCCCTTTGCTTCCAACAGCATTTAGAAAATGTATTACAGATAAAAACCTCAATTAGTTTCCAGCGTACAAGTACGTGCTCGAAGCGAAAACCCAGTGTTATGCAGATAACATGGAAATAAGTGATATAGGTGCTAAAATAAAATTGCAGTCTCTTTTAGATCATACACTTACTAGATTATTGATGCTTGATTCCATTAATCGCCCTGGTGGTGACGCAAGATTGATTTTATCCTGCAAGTGGGGATGTAATGGTTCTTCTGGACAAAGCGAGTACAAACAAATTTTATCAGGTGAAAGCAAATTAATATCTGATGCAAATCTACTAATAGCATCGCTCGTACCACTTAAGCTGGTTAGTGAAGTGGATGAAAATGTCATTTGGCAGAATCCATCGCCTTCGTCAGTACGTTTTTGTCGTCCTATCCTTATAGAGTTTGCAAAAGAAACTCCTGAGAAAACTAGGAGTATAGTTACAGATATCGAATCTCAAATACTTGCATTAACACCATCCTCCGTGCTAATAAAATACAGCAACATTTTCTATAAAACACACATTATATTTTACTATTGTCGATGGTAAAGTTGTTCAAGTTTTGACGAATACTCCATCGAGTGCTAACTCTAATGTATGTCTTGCCAAACCAAGTGAAATGAAAATGTCGATTTGGAACCACTGTGAGTCCACTGAGGGCAACCATACAGAATATGACCAAGTCGATTACGCCCAAGAAAGAAGTGAATGAATAGCCAGATCAATGAGACAAATCAAAAAGAAATAAAGGAAAGGGATGGATAGGTCGATGTAGGCAGCCGGCGGGATTCGATGATATACCTACGTGGTGTGACTAAGAAGTTCGGTAAATGGTGTCATATCTGAACGGCAACTTGCTTGCTTGGGCATGGTTCTTCAGAGACTTGGGGGCAATTGATACACAGCATGCAATGCATGTGACCGGCAGTGTAAACAGACTGCGACCAGTTGTACGTAGTCAGTGGGACGGAGACACATGGAAAGTTGGTGCAGGTGTACGCGAGGGAAGCCGTGAATGCTTCCGCGAAGGGAAGGAAACAATCGAGGATGAGCAACGTTCAGGTCGGCCATAGACAAGCAAAACCCCAGAAATGATCGAGAAAGTGCCATAAATGCTGGCACAAGATCGGCGACTGTCTCTAAGATTGCTTGCGGAAAAATTTGGCATTAGAAAGGACACGGTGCACACCATCGTCCGCGATGATTTGGGTAAGCGGAGCATCTGCTCCAGATTTGTGCCGCGCAAGCTCTAGACGAGTTCTCCGCCTGCAAACATCCAAAATGAAAACACTGTTCCACAAGGAATTTGTTCCTGCAGGTTAAACCATTAATTCTGCATTGTACCAGTACGTTTTGAACCAAATTGCTACAGCGTATCCAGCGGGTTCGCCCGAAGTTGCGCTGGACCGCAAAATGGATGCTGCTCCATGACAATGCCCCTGCGCACCGTGCGATCCGTATGCGTCAATTCCTGACTCAGAAGATGGTAGCTGTTGTTTAACACCTTCCGTACGCCCCTGATCTGGCTCCTGCGGACTTTTTCCTGTTTCCCCGCCTGAAGGCGGCCGTGAAAGGTGAACATTTTGCGATCGTGAATGCCATCAGAGGTTGTGTGACAGCTGTTCTGCGATCGATTCCACAGGAGGCCTTTGCTGATAGTTTGCAGAAGCTCTACGACCGTTGTTAAAAGTGTATTGTAGTGAGTGGGCGGCGGTTTTGAAGGGCAATAAAGAAAATTTGTTTGTATCGTTTGTTTTGTTTTGTTTTCTGACAATATTCACCGAACTTTTTGGACACACCACGTATGTATATCAAAATAGTTCCGAGTTTTGCAGAGGGTTTTTTTAGGCGTTTTATTAGGTCCCTGGCAAAAAATACACTGTTTCATATAACATTGTGTGACTTGTGACAGCGTTTGAAAGTAGTGTACGCTGCTGGCATGTGTGTCGAATTTGCCATCTCTAAACATTAGTTTATATTACGTATATAAAACGGAATTAACTAATAGATAATCACAAACTGATATATTGTTACAACGTCACAAAGAACTAAGACAAAATATTTCTTGAAAAAGACGGTAAACACCATCGAAACAGAAAAGTCTTTTAAGCATAGCGTTTTAAAACATGTGTTAACGCCTCAGATCAAACTAGGAACTATTAAAGGAGACATCTCGATTAAAAAGAATCCAATTACAGCATCTAGTGAAATCTCGCATTTCTAGTTTGCAATTCAACACTCCGGAAAGCATAATGTAAGTAGAAACATAATCAGATATATAAATATCAATTTACAAAATCTCGTCTCAACAAGCAAACATGTATCGTAGAGAGCAGTTTCGTTTATGATTAGTTAGTTTGAAATTTCTTTGACTTCAAAACAATATTTATTCGAATTAAAATATTATTTTCTTAGTTGTACATCATGAAATAAGGCCGTCATTTTCTTTTAAGATTACCACCACAAAGATGAAAAAAAGCGACTAAGAAATCGAATTCAAATTTTGAAAATCGCATTTCCTCGTTTTTTTCCATAAAACACCAACGTAGCGGCAACAAAAAAAAAGAAGAACGCAAAGCAAAGGTAGGGTAAGTGAGGATGGTAGTGGTGGTGATGATGGTAGTATAGTACCGATGGAAGAGATGTATTGCAATTGGGTTTCCTCCAAATTGGATCCGCTCGCGTAATCTAATTCTTTGCGGGGGTAACTACACAGAAAGGTCCCATCTAATGCGTTCAAGTCAGGCGCGTGATGTTCTGTTTAAATGTGTAACGGAGAGACCCCGGGCTTTTACGTTCACTGAAGATTGATACGAATGAGGACACATCAAAGTATTCGGGTTTATATTACTCGTGTAGTCGATCGGGTATATCGGGATAATATCGGAAACGGTCTATCTTGAATTCGTACTA
The DNA here is from genome assembly GCA_023690525.1 of Holotrichia oblita. NCBI lineage: Eukaryota > Metazoa > Arthropoda > Insecta > Coleoptera > Scarabaeidae > Holotrichia > Holotrichia oblita. The sequence goes on along the minus strand of CM043020.1, from coordinate 99,203,959 downwards.
ATTCGGAAACAATTTAGGATGTAAAGATATATATCTTATATAATAATAATAATATGTTTATTGTAGACTACGAGGGCAAGGTGAAAAATTCTTGGCCTGATAGCAAAAAAGACTGTTTTTTTTTTAAATCAAAAACGCATTTATTTTTTAGTTCCAAATACTTGTTCCAGCGTTTCTCTAATAAATAAATTGATTCCATTCCTAAAGTGCGATTCCGAAAGGTTTGCAAAATATTCTGTAATCACCTCTTCGTTTGCCCCAAAACGTTTTCCAAGCACAATTTTCTTTAGATTTGAGAATAGGTGATAGTCAGAGGGAGCCAAAACTAGCGAATACGAGTAGGGTGGATGTTCCAACAATTCGTACTCCCCTATCCCTAAATGTTTCCCTTGCCAAAGCAGTTTTCTGGGAGTTTGTTTTATTGCAATTCAATGCGTTGCAGTTCTTTAGTAATTAGCTCATCCCTGTGGTCGTCTACCAACTGTTCCACATCTTGGCTACTCATACCCAACATCTTCGAAGGACTTCCCCTAAGACAGCAGACATAGAGTGCTCATAAAGGTTATGCCATTGATAACATTAAGATGATTCCTCTAGAATACTCTTATTGTCCAAGGTCACTTCAAAGCACTTTTGAAATAGTGCCAAGTTTGGGTAATGTGCAAGGAATTGTCTGTCAGTAAGAGGCTCTTACATGGTAATTGATTTTTCAAAAATGATTTTTTCCATTCTTAAAATAAACACTTCATTGGACCACAAAATAAAAATTGGCACTACCAGGAAAGAAAATGATTAAGTTACCTTTCATAGACTCGTAATCTGGCAGTATATGGTGTAGGTCCCCTTATCACTTTATTCCGAAGAAGACAGTCAAAATTGAAGATTTGTTGAAAGAACATCCTTCAGTCCTTAGGTATTTCCGAAATTAATTTTTTTTTACAAGATTCATATGCAACATCCTTGCCTTTTTTATAAATTCACAGCAGAAAGCCCTCTCGTCCTCTCTGAGATCTGTGTTTCCGTAGCACCTTCACACCTCTTTTTGTTCCTTAGGATAGAACTGATTGTTGATGTGAACTTTCCCTACATTCTAGCCATACTTTGCTAATCAGTTCTCGAATTCTGTCGCCTTCTTTATATTATCTTTAGGACTGGCATCCTGTACGTCCTTTGACGCCATAATGACTTATGTATATTAACAGTCGAACTGGATATACAACCACAAAATTTTTATTAAATCTTTGTTATAAAAACACACGATAATGCTTACTCAACAAAGACAGCCTGCTTCACTGACGCATAGGATAGTCCAGTCAAGCTTAACAAACTGTGTAGGTAAATGGAGAATTTGCAAGAACAATTGGTATGTTAAGAAATATGAATTCAAGAAATTTTGTCCACTTTAATTATGGAGTGAACTTAGCCCTAGGATTTTTAGTCACGAACTGCAATTGGCTTGGAAGTTTTTTAATTGAAAAAATTAATTGGAACTCAAAATAAAATTAGTTATTGCCACCGATCTGTCAAAATAACTAAATTAGAAGAACATAAGTTAGAAGAAACATAAATTAGATGATTACTGACCTAAAAAAATGTTGGCACCCCGGAAAATTAAAGAATTTTTATCGTCTTCTCTAAATCTAGAATATCTACTAGCAATACCATAAGCAATAAGATTATTCAAGTAGGTCTTCAGGGATGACTGTAGCAATCAATTTTATAGATTCAATACAAGAGGAGGGGTGTGGTGGACGTCCAGAAAGCTGACCAACATAAATAGAGTCGAAATACAACAAATTATCATCATCGGGCGACCGGAAGACCTCTCAGAAGATATAACTGATGAACTTGCAAAATCTTTTTAGAAATACCACCAACTCCAAAATTGCAGCCATCATAGTTCATCCAACTGATCAACACAGTTCATCAAACTAGGACATCATCTCCGGGGGTTTGTCTTTCCAGTATACAAGTCTTGAAAACCAAGTGATCTTTTCGGCTGCTATGGATTCACCTCCTCGCTATTTAACCGAAAAAATTATATTAAAACGTCACCCATTTAAGGGATTAAAACCTGAGGACATCTTTGAAAATCCCAACATCAACTACCCAATTCACGTTGCAAAGGACAAGATCCCTATGCTATACAATTTCGACCAACCCTACAAAGTCGTTATCCAAAGTCGTACTAAGTGGGCTTCCGATGAGCTTCAACTAAAAAGAGGAACCCTGTCATGGCACACGAACGTCTCTTGAATAGAAGGAGTGGGGACGGACATTGGTGTCAGTGGGTCTAACCACTATCTCAGAGTCCCAAAGGGACTCTATCCCAACATATTTCTACTACTAACTCATGCGCCGTAAAGAACCTCGAGTTAGGGATACGTTGCGCAACAATTAGTATATCAACGGACAGCCAAGCGGCGTTAAAGGCTGTGAGTGCCTACACATACGAGTCCGGTCTCCTGCATGATTGTGTTTATTTAAATCAATTGGGAGGCAATTACCATATAACTCTTCAGTGGGTCCCAAGCCATCAAGGGATCGAAAGGAACGAGAAGGCAGATAAGCTTGTCAAATAAGCAGCGAAATTAGACCTTATCCCTGTTGTGGACTGCAAAAGAGCCACCTAAAACAAGCAGTTAACAAATGGGAGGTCAACAGAAAGGCCTCCCACTGACAGAATACGCCAGGGCAACAGCTGGCGAAGGCAGTGTTATCAGAATCGCCTAAGACACTGCAGTCGTTGGTATCTTTCAACAGAGGAAACCTTAGACCCTGCTGGCAGGGTTTCTGACAGGTCATGTGGCCCTGAAGTACCCCCCAACATAAACTCGGAAAAACTGAACATCAAATCTGCCGTGTACTATGTCAAAAAGATCTAGAGACAGCAGGACACATTTTGTATAAATGTGTTGTTGCCAGTCATACCCGACAACGACACATCCAGGACGAAAATCCCAGACTAACTCTAAGTTCATCAAAGGCTTCCCACTAATCTGACAACTAGAAGGGCTATGTTACAATAGATAAATGCAGCAGTGCCACTATCCTCATATCTAATATCTGATCACACACTTACATAAAAATTACATCGTAACTAACCGACAGCTAGGCTTCTGATCAGCTAATCAGCTCCACCTGGGGAGTTCGAACCTCAGTAGCTCGCTAACTTTGTGGTTAGGTGTCCCAAATCGGGTGGGATTGCATGGGCATCTTCCTTATTACTAAAGATAGAGATTAGTTTAAATGGGCAATGTTTTTCAGTTTCATGTGCCGATTTAGAATCTGTTCAAAATATCGAATTAGTCAGAAGTTACGAGAGAGCGTTTTTATATTCGCGGAATGAGCGGGTTGTAGGGGGGTGATTAGGCGCATTGGGGGCGTGGCCTGTGCAGCGACTCATAATTAGTATAAATACGAAGTTTCATTGTTATTAGACAGTTAGTCTTTGAGCTATCGTCAACGAAGTAACATAATCAGGAGTGAAAAGTGAAATATGGAAAAAATCGAATATCGTGCCGTTATAAAGTTCCTTACCAGGCAAGGAAAACCAGTCGCGACCATAATGAATGAGATGTCATTGGTTTACGGCGACTCTTGTCTAGGAAAAACCATGGTGTACAAGTGGCATAGTTTATTTAAACAAGGAAGGGAATCCCTTGAAGACGACCCGAGGCCGGGCAGGAGCATTGAGGTGACCACGCCAGCACTTATCCAAAAAGTTGAAAAAATTGTACTCGAAGATGCTCGACTAAAGAAGAAACAACTCGCAGAAATGGTTGGAGTATCCGATACAACAATTTTTAAAATCCTACACGATCATCTCGGCATGTCTAGGGTCAGCGCAAGATGGGTGCCGAGAATGCTCATGCCGCCGCAAATACAACAGCGCGTAGAGTGTTCGCGTGCATTTTTGGACCTCTGTAATGAAGACAAGGATGGTGTATTGAGTCGAATTGTTAGTGGAGACGAAACTTGGGTTCATCATTATGAACCTGAGTCCAAACAAGACTCCATGCAGTGGCATAAAAAGGGCACAGCACCTCCCAAGAAATTTAAAGTGTCACAATCAGCTGGGAAACTCATGGCAACGGTATTTTGGGACTCGGAAGGAATATTGTTGATTGATTATAAATATAAAGGTGTTTCTATAACCGGAGAATATTACGCTTCAATATTAGAGCGACTAAAAGAAGCCATTAAAGAGAAAAGACGGGGAAAATTGACGAAAGGTGTGCTGCTTTTGCAGGACAACGCGCCCGTCCACAAGAGCCGCGTTGCGTTAGCTGCCCTGCATAAGGTGTGCTTCGAAATTGTGAATCACCCACCCTACACCCCAGACCTGGCCCCGAGTGATTATTATCTGTTTCCGAAAATGAAAAAAGAGCTGCGGGGTACAAAATTTACTGCCGATAATGAAGTCAAGGAGGCAGTTTCGGCGTATTTTGCAGATAAAGAGAAATCATTTTTTTATGAGTGTATAAATAAATTAATTGAAAGATGTGAAAAATGTATCCATCTTGCAGGTGAATATATTGAAAAAGAAAAATAATTTGGTTTTTTTATTTCCACCCCTTATCCCCCATTCCGCGAATATAAAAACGTTCCCTCGTATGTCAAAAAATTAAAAATCGCCATTTTGTTCTAAGTATAAAAGTTACGAAAAAAAGTTTCATATATGTAAAAAGCAATATTCTCGATACATTCAATTCAAAATCAATGTCAAACAGAAATTCAAGATGGCGGCTTTTGAGATATCCATCATATTGCTTTTGAATTGTTTTAAAACAGATTCTAGATCAGCGCATAAAACTGCAAAACTGCCCATTTAAACACATCTCTATCTTCAATAATAAGAAAGATGCCCATGCAATCCCACCCGATTTGGGACATCCTGTATAGATAATGGGTACTAAATCAAAGTCACCGCTCACAGTAATTATTAAACATCTGTTAATGGTGTATTGTCTTGCAGTATTGTAGCTTTACTGCTTCATTATAACAAATAAAAAATGACCTCTTATTGATAAAGTAAACTAGTTCATCTAGGAACTTCTTCAATCTTCCTAAAATTAGATATGTAGAAGGGACAATAGAAAAGTCAAAGCAAATCCTGCCTCTATTACGAAATAAAAGTTCTTCTTTCCCTCGTCGTGTAATCTAGTTCTAAGAATATCCTCTTTGCTCTCGTGGAACTCTACATTCGACCCTTCCCTCAACGACTTCTTCCGAAAATCCAGCACATCAGATTATTTATTTACATCGCTCGATTTCCAACGATCCCACCCCCTTAGCAATATATACATTCGCGGAACCTAATATTAGAAACAGCTATCTCGCCGTTTACCAAAATCGAATCTTACTCTCGCTCAAAGCTCGCGCACTTTTCTATATATAAATACGCACATTTCACTCGCTAGTATTGTTTAATAAAACATAAAATCCGATTTGAATACACCAGCTGAAACGCAGCGATAACACACACAAGCGCGCCCGCGATTTTACCGCTTCGGAAACGGAACGGAAGAACGAGAAGAGAGAGAAAAAATCCCGCGATTTCGTCAGGTAACCTTCGGAATCGATTACCCGTCCCTGTTCAACTATTTACGCTAGCCTAAATACATTAGCGTTGTCTTTTATTGACTATTGCGAACAGACAGGTGGAGACGAAGAAGGGATGATGTCTTCGTATAGTTGTAGCAGCTTTCCTCCCACTTTTTAGAGGTCGAATTGCTTATTATTTATAAACCGTTGCTGCTATAGTGGAAACTTTTGAATATTTTATCTCATATCGTACATCGAATGGATTTTAACTGTAAAATTTAAACGAAATAGTCTATCCACACAAAATATCAATCAATAGTCTAAAGCATCTGATTACTTATACTTGTCATCTGGTGTTCCTCAAGACTCTCAGTTTGATCCTCTATTTTTTTAACCAATTTTATCTAAATAATTTGAAGATAACTTGATAAATTTTTTGTCCACTCATTTTTTTATCATTAGGAAATCGAGTTAGATAGAAGGCGCACCAATAGGAGTTTAAATCCTGTGATGGGTTAGACTCATCTTATACTGTGCCTAACCTCTAAGCATCGATGTCACTAATTGGTACGTTTTGAGCCAGCAAGAGAGCAAACAACAAAGGAGAAGGGTTATGGCTTGAGATGTTTTGTTCAAAGAACGGATAACCAGCATTATCTTAGATTATTTTGAACCGAATGACATCAATTTGTTGTTTTTGGCCATCAATTTTTTTACCTATTGAACATATTTGGGACATTATGGACAGCAATGGCCATTTCCGATAGGTGTCTTCACATCAGATTCATCAAAATCGATCCCCTCACTCACACTCTCTCCTGCTTTGGTTTCTTCTTCAAAATGCTTAATGTATAAGGTTTTGGGTCATCTACATTATCTGTAGGAGGACAGGCTAGTTTTTTCTGCAGTAGTTTAGCTGCATCAGCTTTTTTCGACACATGCTAGGAGATCCTTACCAATTGATTGCCACTGAACGAGGTGGTACATTTGCCACATCAAGAGGTACAAAACCGGCAATTAAATAATCTGGACTTGGCACTCGTCATTATTATTTTTAAAAGATTTTGGAATTCAACTTTCGAAATATGTAGATTAGTATTTATTCCCTTTTGAACTTGAGTTCCACTCATCTTCGATAATCTTACTCCACTTGTCTCTCAGCGGGGTGGTATTAGGGGGTAATGCTATGACGAACTCAGGTTGTCACCAGTTTGTTTCTTTAAAACTGGAAGTAGTAAGAGGTGATATAAAGCAGTCTATTATTGAGTGATAGTCGAACCAACCCAACTTCGAGCTGCTACATCTTGCTCCCCAAGGGAGTATTGCCACAAAACATGATTACATTTTTGTCAAAATTTGTTTGAAGCCCGGATCGAAAACCAAGTTCGTTTCATCACAGTTCCAGATATTGCACTGAACATGCACTACATGATCAAAGACGTCATTGACTACCATTTTATTTGTGACACTCCTGCTGTGGGACATATTTTTTGCTACTCTTTAACTAAGTTTTTGATCATGTTGCCTCATGAATGATTAACCCACTCCGGTCTTGGAAACTTATTCCAGAAATAAGCAACCTTTTGCTCTTTCAATTTTGCTGAATACTTTTCATCTCTCAACTTGTTTGAAGTGTCGTCCTTTCATTTTTCAACCAAACTCTGTTCTCATGAGTTTTAAATTTCGTAAAGAGCCGATTTTTTTGGATTTTATATGAAAGAAGGCATTGCCACCATTCTACAAGATCAAAGCTCAAAGAAGGAGATCACAGTGGTATCTTAAGCTCAAGTCAAATTATTCAAGAGATACAAGAGTATTGATCCGATCAGCTTGGAGTGGAAGCCTTTTGCCACCATCTTAAAGGGAAGAGAATCATATCAGATGGTATCAAAAGCGTTAAAGTCCTAGCAAACTTATACAATTGAAAATCGTGATTTAAACAGTCTCTGGACACAAACCAATCGAGATGTATGACTTCCCTAACTTCCTCTCTAAACTTGGTTAGTGATTTTGACAATATCAACGGCTTTTGAAATAGTTTGGAAACGATGCAGCAACAGAATCGAATTATTGATGAGTCAATACCTCACGAGGAACATGTCCTGACAGCACACCTATGACAAACTATATTTATTCGGTCCGTATATTTCTTATTAAGTTTTGGCATAGATTTAGGCATAAACTACTTTTATACATTTTTTACTTATTATCAAGGTTTTGGGTAATCTTAATCTTAAGTTGTCATAACCTGCATTTTGGTTATTTATTATATCTTCTTTTTTTTATGTATTTGTATCAAGAAAATAAAGAGTTTTTATTATTACTATAATATATGTATCTGGTCAAAGGTCCTATACCTTGTCAAAGATTTTACAGTTCCTGCTTTCTAGAGTAATCTGTCATGACCAAATTCCAGCATAGCTTCAGAAAAGGAAAGTTCTCGGGAATGACTCTAATTGCAATTATCCCAATTTGCTATTTGTTCTAAAAATTAACACATTTTTAACGGCCTCAATTTTCAAAATGCAAAATTGCAAAGATTTCAAATAAATTGTTTCGGCAAAATATGAAAAATTTTTAAAAAGTTGTAGACCTTGTTAAAAGAATGGATTTGGAATCAATTTTTAAACAATTTTGTAATGTAATAATTTTCACTTACCTTCATCTTGATTACTCCCCAACATGATCTCCATATCTTCATAATCACCTTCCTTCAGCATATCTATAGGGTGTTTAGTTAAAAAATTGCCATCAATCGTCGGTGTCGAAGGAAATCCCAAAATTCCAGAATAAGAATTCCATTGTTGCAAAGAGATCGTTTTAGCCTCGACGGCCCTCATACAATCCATAACCTTCTCAGGATTTTTCGATAGCAACGTAACATTACATCCACAATCCTGCACCAGTATCTCCCCGATCTGTTGTGCCCTCTCGCCGGTCATGTAACTCCAAGGTGTGTTCATGGTTCCCGATTGGAGTATACCCCTTTTCGCCAGGCCTTTAGTAACAGGACTTAATAAATGTATACTGACAGAACCCCCTCCTGCAGATTCCCCAAATAACGTGATTAAATCGGGGTCACCTCCAAAAGCTGCAGCGTTATGTTTGATCCAACGTATCGCTAAAGCTTGATCCCACAGACCCATATTTCCTGGTGCTTCGTCGCTATCGACGCCGAAATATTTATTTAAATACAGGAAACCAAACGCACCGACTCGATATTGCATTGAAGCAACGATGACATCACTGGTGGCTGCGACGATATCAGCGTCGTAAATATCTAAGGTGGAGGTACCACTCATGTAACCACCACCGTATATCCAGATTAAAACAGGGACTTTAGTGTTGTCGTGTATGGGTTTATCGCCATGGTGACGTATCCTAAGACGTTGAGGTACCCAGATGTTTAAATATAAACAATCTTCTGAGATGTTGGTATTAGGATTCCACATTTCCTCACCTTCGAAACCGGGGAAATACTCGTACCGTTCTTGGTAACACGAATTGGGTAATTTGGTCGCGTCCAAAATCCCATGCCATGGTTCTACTGGTACCGGTCGTCTAAATCTCAATTGTTCTATTGGTGGTTTCGCGAATGGTATCCCGCTAAAGACATGCACCTCGCGACCTAACGCCATTTTTGAATAACCGCGCACTAATCCTGTGGTAGTTTCCACGACAAGAGGATCGAAATGGAAATCTTTCGGGTTTTGCGCTGGCCTAGTCGTAGTCTCATCGCTCGGCCACGAGTAACCGTTCACAGAACCGCAAACCGCTATAACGAATAACATTTCCGATAGTCCCATATTGTTTTAAATCCCGATTTTGTTTAAAAATGTTGCGCGAAGGAATCGCGGAAAATTATTATTATTTTTGTGTAAAATTATCTATCCATACTTTTTTTCGGATGACATTGTTAGATGACGCACTCCACGCACGTAAATCACGTGTTTTAATTTAGCGCGGGATCTCCGGAAACGTGAGAACTGAAGATGAAACACTTTTTAAACTGGTCGTTTTAGGCGAAATCCTTTCTATAATTAATCGAGTCGCTCCTTATTTCCTATTAACAGTTTAAGTAGAAAAATTTTCCGAAGATCGTCACCTAATTTTTATTTAACCAAAACCGTTTATGTATTATGTATATATGTACATATATATAATTTTTGAAACTTAGAGAGCGCGCACTATGCGGTTAAAGGACGCACAGAGTCGTAGACGGCCACGAACTGTGACGGACGATGCCATGGCCGGTGTACCGATAAAGCTCGCGCAAGCTCACTCTATCATATAAATTAGAATAGACCCGCGTCGTAACACCACCAAGGAAGAGCCAGGGCCGGTGGATGGCATCGTAGTATAGTAACGTAGTATTAGTATATGTGGTAGTAACAAGCTGATACGTCAGAGGATGCATCCTGCCATGTCGTCGGTTTATGTGTGTTTAGCGTAAAAGTTCAGGTTTTCTTTGCACCTTTTTTTTTCGGAATTTTCCGCTTTATTGAACGCAATTAATTTTAAAAGCTTCTAAAAAAAATGCGCGACCGTTTAATTCATTTTTTACGAGCATCTTTAATGTTAATACGACGAAATTTTTGATAATAAAAATAAAACAATTTGATAGAAAGGTTTAAGTACTTTCTGGTTAAATAAAAAATAATAATAATTTCACAAGAATAATTGCAAAAGCAATTTATATAAGGAATAATTTAACTGCAACATTTTATTGTAACAATTTATTAATTGTCTCTCTGTTAGGGTCATATTTATAGTCCGTGCTTGAGGTCGTGTCGATGCTTGAGCACGCGATTTTGACAGATTTCTAATGACATTTACGTCAAAATCGCGTGCTCAAGCATCGACACAACCTCAAGCACGAACTATAAATATGACCCTTAAAGTCGTTGAAAATTTCAGGAAAAAAATTTGAAGTATCTGAATTAGTTAAAGACGAAATCTTTACAATCAGCTTGCATTTGTTCTGTGTTTCTACAGGGTTGACCATCTAAAGTAACCGTTTTTGAATTCATATTAAAATTACGAGACATTAAAATAGAAAGAGGATTTATTTAAACAATTAAACAACATGCATGAAGTGTGACCCGCAGAATTGCTTCTATTCGTTGGCGTATTGCCATTTCAAGGTCATTAAAAGATTGTGAAGAATCGCTATAAACATAATCTTTCAATAATCCCCACAGGTAGAAAACACAAAGATTTAGATCAGGACTATATGGAGGCCAGGTCAACTTTTGAGCGTCAAGAACAATTATTCTTTTGGTGAAATGTTCTTGAAGAACAATAATATTTACAAAGTAACGGTTCCATTGATAATAAGACCTATAATTCCTGCCGACCTATAATTCCTCCTCCAAGGTTCAACTACTAGTTCCTAAGCCGTTTTGTTCTCCGGAAAAGCCCTATGTTGGGCTAGATGTGTGAGGCTTTGTTATCTCTCTGTTCTGCTGAACTCAGTTGTTAAATGGAATAAATGTTCATCTGGTCTTCGTTTCCATCCATCGCCAGGACCCTTCTAACGATCACCAACATAGGGGGAGGTCTGTCTGGATCCAAGTTTGTCTTTCGATACGTTGCTGAGTGTTCAGGCCAGCGTAATAACGTGTTGTTTGAGTGTAGGTACTCCTAGGTCATCCTTCAGCTGCTGGTTCCGAACGAACCACGGAGCACCAGTGATGAGTCGCAGAATCCTGTTTTGTAAGATCTGGAGTTTTTTTTTTATGGATTTTTGCCAGACTAAACCAAGTTAAGGCGCCGTAGGTAATGATTGGTCTTAGGAAACTAAAATAAATTTGGGTTTTGATCCTTAGCGATAGCGTACTTCTTGGACACAGGAGCGGATAAAAAATATTTCGTGCCGTGCTAAACTTTTCGATGGACCTATTTATATGGAACCACAAGGTGAGTCGAGAATCCAGACTCATTCCCAAGTAAACCACAGAGGGACTCCAAGGGAGCCTGAATTCGCTGATGAATATATTTTCCGGTGGAGGACGCAATCTTTTTGTAAACCGTACTGCAACAGTCTCCTCCTCATTTACCTTCAGTCTTCACTTGGAGGCTCAAGATAGAATTTCGTCTACAGAGTGTTGTAGCCTGTGACAAAGGTGACAAACTCGTCTCCCAATGTTTTCAGTTATGCTTGTTCTCATAACCAGTTATATAGAAATGTGCCTTATCTGACCACCACACTCATTCCATGGACGTGTTTCCATTCTCAAGGCGTTCAAACTCGTATCGTCGCTCCATACCAAACCGTCTCAATGGTTGGTTGATATGAATTTTGTATGGTTTTATCTGCAAATCAAGCTTAATGTACGAGGGCTATTTTTTTCAACCTCCGATCGCAGAGTATGATAGCCAGGGATGCGGCAGGTGGTTGGTGTGTGTAATAGGCGACTGGGCATATCCCTCTCCATACGCTCTGTCGCTAGTCCAAGTGTTGTCACGTAAACATGGCTATCGGTATTGATTCTCCCGCCAAGTATGAATTGCGAGCTGTTATTCGTTTCTTGCACGCAGAAGGGAACAGTCGAGTGTACGGAGACAGCTTTATGAGTAATAGCGTTATTCGTGAATGGTGTCGAAAGTTTAAAGATGGTCGAATTGATGTGCATGATGAAAGGGGTCAAGGATGCAACTCTGTCGCTACAGACGACATTGTTCAAAGAGTTGACCAGGCGGTTAAGGAAAATCGAAGGTACTCTATCATTACTGTTCGCTGGGTCACAAAAATGTTGATTGACAACCACAAAACTAGCCAAATGGCTGCAGCGTTGGAGTTGCCTGACCGTTACAATACTGATGGAGAAATTTTTTTTGAAATCCATTGTGACAGGTGATGAGACATGGGTTCAATATGACACGCCCGAAACGAAACGACAATCACAACAATTGATGCACACTAATTCTGCAAAGAGACCCACAACATTCAAACAAATCTTCAATAACTGTAACTGTTTTTAGGACCAAAAAGGTATGTTGCTTGTGGAGTTTATGCAGCCTGGAACATCAACTAATGCAGATGCATATTGTGAAACTTCGCGACGCTTACGGAGAGCTATTCAAAACATACGAAGATAGATAGATAGATAGATAGATAGCATTTATTCTGTAAGTACATAGTATAGAAAATCGTCAATACAATATATAAAATAGAAAATACAAGTACAAATATAAATACACAAACATAAACAAACAATATTCAATGACTAAAGACTTAAATAGACATACAACGTATTAAAAACTTGTTTTAAAAAATTCATCTATTGTATAGAATGCATGTTGCTGTAGGTGTGTTTTCAATTGTCTTTTGAAAGAATGTAGTGGCAGATCTTTCAACTTCTTTGGAATATGGTTAAATATTTTTATAAGTCTATAGTCGACACCTTTTTGAATTTTTGTATACTTCGCTTGTGGTACATTTAAGTATCCTTTCTCGGTGCCTCGAGTGTAGTGTTGATGTTCCAATTCATATTTTTTAAAGTAGTTAGCATAGTTCTTTTTCACAAAGAGCGCGGATTCCAGCACATAGATTGAACACAACGTAAGTACACTTATGCATTTAAATAATTCTCTGCACGTCTCCCGTTTCCTTAATTTAAAAATGTTTCTGATACACCTCTTTTGTGCAACAAACACCCGGTTCACGTCTACACTACCACCCCAAAACACAACGCCGTATACCAAGCGTGAGTGTACATACGCGTAATATGCACTCATTGCGGCTTCCACACTCACCGTGTCCGTAAGGATTTTTAGTGCGTACGAGAAACTGCTTATTTTCCCCACTAAATTTTGTAGGTGATTTTTCCAGTTGAGTTTGTTGTTGATACTCAGCCCTAGAAATTTGACTTCTTCCACTGAAGATAGGTTATTTCCATCGTAGGTAAGGTTAAAGTTGGTGAGTGTGTTCGAAAACATTACCACGCCGGTTTTATTTAGGTTCAATTGTAGTCCATTATGTTGGAACCATATGTGTAGGTCTCGTAATATATCCGGCACATTCTCAGCAAGTTCCTCAGCATTAGGAGCTCTGGAAACGAAAGATGTGTCATCGGCGAAAAGAGACAGATTGATTTCTCGAACTTCTGGAAGATCATTCACATAGACCAGATATAGCATTGGCCCCACTATAGAGCCCTGTGGGACGCCTTGGCTAATAGGTTGCCACTCAGAATACCTTCGGCTTCCTGCTCTCGTAACCACTATACGTTGTCTCCTATTTTCCAAATATGACTTGACAAGGTCATTCGCGACACCTCGGACGCCTAGTTTTTCTAACTTATCCAATAAAACATTGTGCCTTACGTTATCAAATGCTTTCGAAAGGTCCATAAACACACCTATCGCATGTTCTTTATTATTTAGTGCATCAAAAATATCCGAAATGACATAATGAATTGCGTCAAGAGTTGATTTACCAGTTCTGTATGCACATTGCCTGGTAGTCAAAAGATTACTCGCATTTAGAAAACTGCCCAGCCTCACATGTATGATTTTTTCAAACACTTTTGCGATGTTTGAAAGTAGAGCTATTGGTCTGTAATTCCCTGGGTTTGATTTGTCTCCTTTTTTATAAATGGGTGTTATGGTGGCTTTTTTGAGCTCGTCGGGAAATACTCGGACTGTAGCATGTTGTTAATTATGTGTGTTAATGGAAGTTTTAAGATGTCAGCGCATTCCTTCAATAAACGTGTTGGTATGTCGTCATGTCCTGTAGAAAACGTATTTTTCAAGGATCGTATTGTTGAGACTATTTCCTCTTGGGTTGCAGGATACAGATAGCAAGTTTGGTCACTGCGTTTGACATATCTATAATCCGGCGCGATATTACTCGTACTATTGCTATTACTGTATGTTAATAGGTATTCGTTTACATAGTTTAATGTTTCTAGTTCACTCGCAAGCCCTTCAGTTCGCTGTATGAGTGAAATATCTATACATTCTGTTTTTTGTTTTCCTGTTGTTTTATTTACTATGTCCCACGTGGCTCTAATTTTGTTACTACTTTTTAATATGTAATCAGAGTTACTTTTTTGTTTTGCTTTCGTAATTTCTTGATTTAGATGTTTGCAGTATCTTTTATAATAGTCTGTATCCACCCGATTATTCAGTACCCCTTCATACAGCTGTCTCTTGACTTTGCATTTATTAGAAAGTTCAGGAGTAAGCCAGGCGAGTTTTTGATTTTCGGCTTTTGTTACAGCTTTAACAGGACAAATTTCATCAATTACGAGCGCCAAATTGCGTACAAAATGACTGTAGCTTTCATTTACGTCATAGGTGTTTATACAAACTGACCAGTCCACACTCTGTAGTCTCTGAGCAACCCTTCTTATGTTATTATCACACAGGCATCTTTTCTCAATAGTTTGTTTTACGCTAATTCTCTGTGAATTTTCCAAGCACCATGTAATTCTTTGGGCTGTGTGGTCAGAAAGAGCATTGTTAATTACTTCACTCGCGTGTTCTGTAATGTTGGTGAACACATTGTCAATTAACGTATTTGAATTTTTAGTTATTCTAGTAGGTTGAAATATTGTTTGCAGTAGTCCGAAAGATTGGAGAAGGCCTCTGAGTGTGCCAACGTTTATATCCGACTCATTAAGGAAATTTATATTAAAATCTCCGCATAAATTAACGTGGTACTTTTTATATTTTGAGGTTGTAATCTCTAGAATATCTTCGAGGATGTCGAAGAACTTGACCAAATCACCTCGCGGCGGTCTGTATATGTTTATTATAATTGTTTTAAACTTGTCTATTTTAACAGCGCTACACTCGATATCCAGCTCATGACTCATGTCCTTTACTTCACTTAGATCATCGAAGGCGATGTCTTGCCTAATAAAAATGCATGAACCTCCGTGTGACTTCTCCTTCCGAGAATAACAGGACGCCATCCGATAGTTTTCCACTATAGCAAGTCCTTCGTTCTCAGGTTTCAACCAGTGTTCTGTTAATGCTAAGATATGAATTGGATCGTAGTCTTGTAGGAAAACGTTTATGTAGTTTACTTTATTAGATATGCTCTGTATATTTTGGTGAACTAGTGCGAAATCATAAATATCACGTGATTGTATGTTGTAGTTTAATACTTTTAATTTACTACTAATGTTTGTAATCCCTGTGCCTGTCTGATTTACAGTATTTCCGCTTTGGTCTACTACTGTATTCTTATTTTCTGCGTTTCTTTCATTTAAGTCTGTTTCTGCCCTCTCGTCCAGATTCTGTCTAAAAAACGATTCACGCGGACTCCAGAGGGCCAAAATTCTGGTTTCGTAACTTCCTCAAGGTTTTCAAAAGGTATAGAAACCTTGAAAGATGAATACTCATCCGGGTGTGTCGATATTAAGTTCATACACTTTGTCTTGTTAATACCTTTAGCTGCTAGGTATTTAAGTATATCCTCATCTTTAGTACTTACATCCAATCCACATACATGTAGATGTGCGTAGCGAACCATTCCTTTCAACTCAGTGTTTATAGCAGTGCCGTGAGTTATTTTCAGGTTAGATTTTCTTTTTTGTCTGTGAATTAGAGTGAATTCAGAAATGTCTTCTTCATTAGTTATTTTTAATTTATCCTCGTCACTTGAAGCTGGGTTACGTTTCAGTGCCTGAACGTATGTTAAACTTTTATTCTTATTAGCGTGAATTTTTTGTAAATGACCTAGGTCAGTGACTGTTTGTTTACCTGCTTCTTTTAAAGAAGTTTCTTGTGATTCATTTTTTGTAACAGATGTTTGTGTTGGTATTCCGAACTTTTGCCGATTTATGTTGCTCATTTTCGTGGGTTTTGCGCCACCTTTTGTCGGTGTTGTCCAATCTTTAAATGCCGATACCTGTGTTTTCATCATTTCCTTAAGTTCTTTTATTTCTTCTAATAGGTTTTTATTTTCTAATTTAATTTTCTCAAATTCACTTTCGAATTGCGATAATGTGGTATTTATTATTTCCTTGACTGCAGCATTTATCTGTTCATGTATATATGTTTGAAGTTGCAACTCACCATTATCCTTGTTTACTTCTTGTTGAGTGGAAGTTTGGTTAAGGCAGCTAGGGCAAGACCATTCACGTATAGATCCATTTTGTTTCATGAGAATATAGCTCTCAATCGATATTTGTACACATTTGATATGGAAATTGCAATCGCACTTATTTCTACAACTCACGTACTCATCGTAACGACCGATTGTATTATCACACGTCGCACACCTTATCGCCATATTGGCACACACGAAGAGGTATGCTGACTTCTGAAATTGTTCTGATCCACACAATGCCCGTCCTCACAGTGCTCGTGTGTGAAGCTTGGCTGTGAACAAGCTTGGTCTTGTTCACAGATATGACAAATGCCTCAATCATCAATGTGATTATGTAGAGTTGATTTCAGTTGATTTCTTTAATTTGTAATAGGGTGATGTTGTGATGTTACTTGATTTAAGGATAGAAGTGAAATTTAAGAACAGTGAAGAAGGGTTAAGCATAAGATTAAGTGGAGGTTCTGAGAGGAATAATTAAAAATCCAGATCCCTGGAGGTATTATAGTTGAAGAGGCAGTTTCCTGTAAAAGCAAGCCTGCCAACTGATTCAATTTCAGGGAGCCATTATTGGCCATCTACATCTTTGGTTGCCCATAAGAAATGTTATCTACTGGTGCGTCCTTCTTTAAATCATTGCCCTTCTGGGAGGAGTTAACTTTGAACATTCTCTTTGAATCAAAGAAAACAGCAATCAGCATTGTCTTGTCGTTTGTCTTTCCTGAAAGCGTAATATTTTCTCTTTTGCATCTTCTGTTGACTTCTATGCCACCAGTTGCAATGGCTGACATGTTTGCCGGATTTCTTCGCGACATTTTTAACATATCTTTGGAATGGTGAACTCTGCAATCTTTTTGGTCGTCTGTCAGAGTGTGTGGTACGAAGCGCGCACAGACCTTCTGTTACCCAAATCTTCGATCAAAATTCGATTGACTGTGCTTTTCGGTATCCCATTTTCCTCTTCGATGAATCTCACAGACACACAGCGGTCGCTTCGAATAATTTGACTTTCTTGATGTTTTCTTCGCTGCGCTAAAAGCTTTAATGGAATCAATCTCATCGCATCTAGGACATACTGCGTATATAGAACGTTAGTGCTTTGGTTATTTGTCAACACGTTTCACTAATACGTTATTAATGTTAATTACTCTTTACACTCAACTAAAATTGCCACTACTACTACTACTACTACTACATCGTAAATCTCTAGTACCCAAGCAAGAGCGTAGAACTTAACCGGATGCCTCAATAAATACCCGATTTTTACGAACAAAACCCGCGGCATTATCCTGCGATGAAACAGGCGATAAAGCTAGATCATTCGCGCTTTCATAAAGCCCGCGTTAATTTTAATTTCGGAAGTATAGGCTACGTTGGCGTGGATTTATGATCCGGTCGATGCTGTAATCATAAAACGTAAAAGAAGAGTGAAATGTAAAGTAGCCGGCAAAAATAATGTCTACCTGATGACAACAAAAACTTTCATAAACAGATATAATTTGATATATCTAATTCTGGAATAAATGATTAGTTAAATAAAATTACATATTTTGCGTGCGTAAAATTTTGATTTGAATTCTTTTTAATTTGAAACGAGAGAAGCGGTGTTATTTTCGTCTGGTACAGCACATATCGGACGAAAGTATTAGCTTGAGCAGAATTGGCCTCGTTTATTGGTATTTTCTCTGTGTTGTCACGATCTTCCAATCCACAGAAGCACACCATTTATTCGAAAAACATAAAACACACATAGTCGTTCTGTTTTTTTATTTTTTTTGCAAGAACTGCTAAAGCTAAACAAGCATTCATTTTATATCCCTGTATTAAGGACTGGCCTGCTTTAGGATGATAATCAACTGAATTTGATTAGTGATAAAGTGTCGCAGCATGATAAATGTTTTCCGTAAGTTAATAGATTGCTTATACGAGGGAGCGTTTTTTATATTCGCGGAATGGGGGATAGGGGTGGAAATAAAAAAACCAAATTATTTTTCTTTTTCAATATATTCACCTGCAAGACGGATACACTTTTCACATCTTTCAATTAATTTATTTATACCCTCATAAAAAAATGATTTCTCTTTATCTGCAAATACGCCGAAACTGCCCCCTTGACTTCATCATCGGCAGTAAATTTTTTACCCCGCAGCTCTTTTTTTCATTTTCGGAAACAGGTAATAATCACTCGGGGCCAGGTCTGGGCTGTAGGGTGGGTGATTCACAATTTCGAAGCCTACCTTATGCAGGGCAGCTAACGCAACGCGGCTCTTGTGGACGGGCGCCTTGTCGTGCAAAAGCAGCACACCTTTCGTCAATTTTCCCCGTCTTTTCTTGAAGCGTAATATTCTCCGGTTATAGAAACACCTTTATCTTTATAATCAATCAACAATATTCCTTCCGAGTCCCAAAATACCGTTGCCATGAGTTTCCCAGCTGATTGTGACACTTTAAATTTCTTGGGAGGTGCTGTGCCCTTTTTATGCCACTGCATGGAGTCTTGTTTGGACTCAGGTTCATAATGATGAACCCAAGTTTCGTCTCCAGTAACAATTCGACTCAATACACCATCCTTGTCTTCATTACGTGCACGCGAACACTCTACGCGCTGTTGTTTTTGCGGCGGCGTGAGCATTCTCGGCACCCGTCTTGCGCTGACATTAGACATGCTGAGATGATCGTGTAGGATTTTAAAAATTGTTGTATCGGATACTCCAACCATTTCTGCGAGGTGTTTCTTCTTTAGTCGAGCATCTTCGAGTACAATTTTTTCAACTTTTTGAATAAGTGCTGGCGTGGTCACCTCAATGCTTCTGCCCGGCCTCGGGTCGTCTTCAAGGGATTCCCTTCTTTGTTTAAATAAACTATGCCACTTGTACACCATGGTTTTTCCTGGACAAGAGTCGCCGTAAACCAATGACATCTCATTCATTATGCTCGCGACTGATTTTCCTTGCCTGGTAAGGAACTTTACGCCTAATCACCCCCCTACAACCCGCTCATTCCGCGAATATAAAAACGCTCCCTCGTATATGTATAAAAATTTAAAAGAAAATACGTATTACCTAATGACAGACATGGTTGTCATTTTTCATCCAATATTTCAAATATATTGCCCCAATATTTCCGATTCTCTAAATGGAATACAAAATTATATTATATATTTATATATATACACGTAAGATATACACCAATGCTGTATAGGGAGAAATAAATGTTTTACTAAGAGATTGTATGTAAAATGTTTGTCTATATGGTGACAGGATATTAGTCTGTTCTCCGAGTTGGGAGTTCTTGACGTATCAAGGATGCAGAAACGTGATTTATCACTCAGAATCTTCATATTAAGACATTAGACTACATACGAAATGTGTTTTGCAAATCCTATTCAGTATACATATACTATTATATGTATATCATCGAAAAAGGGGTCCTCGGACAAGAATTTTTAAGTAAACTTTGACAAAGATGTATTCTGTATAATATAAAGAGTGATTGTATGAGAGATGGTAAGTTGCAGGATTCAAATTCTAGTCATTTATTATATTAGACTAAAACTATATTATTCAAGGTCAAGTTGCAAACCAATGGCAATAGATGAATACCATAGCAAGAAGCAGTCTTAGTTCAAAATTCAGGATGTCCTTTCTTATTTAGAATTGAAATTTAAAAAATATTATAATCCCAGCTAACAAGAATGTGTTGATAAAGGCACCATCAGTTTTACAAGTACAAGTGACTAACCACGCATTGGACGTCCAAGAACCCCTACCAATAAAATGGCCGACAAGATTCATGATGTCGTGTTAGCCGATTGCCGATTGAAGCTGAAAGAGCGAAAATGAATCGGAGGAGTGTCTGGCCAGGATTCAGCGCAATCCAAGGGATTTCTTCATGCGCCTCGTAACCGTGGATGAGACTTGGATCCACCTCTACATACTGGAGGCCAAGGAACAGTCGAAGAAGTGGACTTTTCCGGACGAATCAGCTTCGAAGAAAGCAAAGATCGTTCCATCGGCCGGAAGGGTCATGGTGACAATTTTTTGGGATTCCCCTTATCGACTATCTGCAAAAACCCCGATTCTCCATACTCACCGGATCTAACCCCCAGCGACTTTTTCCTATAACAGAAGGTTCATCTTTGGATCCATCGGAATATATTCCAGAAAACAATAATATAGTCAGAAGTTCATAGAATCATATAGGTATGTACCTTTATATAATTTTTCAGTAAGCAAGCCAAAATTGCAAACCGCACGTAAGTAAGTTAGCAAACAAGACACAAAACATCAATATCACAACAAGAGCATCTAAATGAAACAAGACCTGAAAAACCTGGCCAAGATGTAACTACTGATATAATATAGGAATTGACACAAATACCATTCAGGCGCCGAATAGAAAAAACAGATACCAAAAAGTTCTTATCAGCAACCCAACTGCCTTGTTTTATCCAGAGCCAATAGGACATTATTGGGCAAATCAAAGACACCGGCGATAAGATGGCGACAATCTGCAAGAGTGGACTTAGAAACTATTAGAAATGGCCGAAAATAGGGGGCACACTGTAGGAGGACTCGAAAGGAGCCTACATCCAAAGGAGGTTGCCCTCGCAGCTTTCTTAGACATAGAGGGTGCATCAACACCCTCGATCAACCAATCCTTAATGGACCGGAGCATTAACTACACTACCAGCAGATGGGTAGATTGCATGCTGAAAAGCAGAGTAGTATATGCCCAAATGCCCTCAAGAGGGAGTACTGTTACCTCTGTTGTGGAGTTTAGTCGTGGATGACGCAGGACGCAGGGTTTCGCTGATGACATTGTCATAGTAGCCAAAGGGAAATTCCCGGGCGTAGTGGCAGACATCATGCGCTATGCACTGCGAATTGTGAAGGAATGGTGCCTTACACAAGGATTCTCAGTTAATCCACAGAAAACAAAGTTGGTTGCTTTCACCAATATGAAGAAACTGGATGACCTGGGCGGCATTAAACTGTTTGGGCAAGAGTTACACCAACCAAGGAAGTAAGACATATGGGCGTAACGAACAGGGCTACGCAACTATTCTGGCGCTGCAGAAAAGTTGTTGTTCAAACCTGGGGATTGAAACCGAAGGTGATTGATTGACTATACACTGTAGTGGTGTGGCCGACGATAACCTATGGAGCCGTAGTCTGGTGGAGAAGGACAGAAGTGTCCTCGGCAGTGGGACTGATAACGGCTGTCCAGCGACAGGCGCTGCTGGGAATCACCGGAGCAACTAACAGCACAGGAACCACATCCTCGGATACCATTGTGGGCCTCTCTCCGCTGGAGCTTTACGTAAAGGCGGAGGCTATGGTTGCGATCCATAGACTGAAAGCCAATAAAGAGAAAAATAAACATAATGCCTGATAGTCAGGCCGCTATCAAGGCAGTTATGAATCCTCTTACCAGATCAAAACTGGTTAAAGACTGTAAACAGCACCTCAATAAACTGGCACAAGACAACAAGGTTTCTTTGATCTGGGTGCCCGAACATGAGGATATTAGAGGCAATATAATAGCTAATGAACTAGCCAAGCAGGATTCTAGGAAACACTTCATAAGACCAGAGCCGTATGTGGAATCACAAGGGATTCTACTAGAAGGGCGATTTGGTCTTGGTTAGATAGAGAAAGAGTAAGGAAATGGAGGTCGACTGAAGGTCAACTCTATACTAAAGCGCTAATAGGGGATGGGGACACCAAGTTCTCTGAAAGCCTAATTAGAGGCAATAAAAAACAAGTTAAGACCACTATTCGGTTGATAACTGGACACTGTCCCTTAAGGAAGCATCTATGCAACACGGGTCGGGTGAGCGAATCCTGGTGCAGGAGATGCGGGTTACAGGAGGAAACAAGTTTACATGTAATCTGCACATGTTAGGAATTGAAGGTATTCAGACAGAAACATTTCGGAAAGGATTTGCTGGAGCCTTAGAGGGTACTCAAGTTTCCAGTGGGCAGGTTACTGGACTTTATAGAGGACAGTAAACTTCTCAGCTGGAAATGGGGGCTTCAATAGGGACGGTACAAAGAGCACCCAGCTCAAGTGCCTGGACTGTAGGTGACGACAGGAAACTGTTACACCACTCAATACAAATGCGTAAAATGCTCTCAACCTCATCCGACGTATACCTGCAAAAAATCAAAACATGATCCAGTAAAATACGCAAATTGCGGCGGAGCACACCTGGCCAGTAATGCCAATTATCAGGAGTTGAAGAGCTATGCAGCTGCAATTGCAAGAACAGGCAAACCAAGAACAGAAAACACAAACGTTTGACGGAAATGCATCCGCACCCCCCTCATCAAGCAACAAACCCGTGGTATATCCTCACAACCAACTCGACAAGACCACACACCAATAACATAACCCAAAAATTTTACGTTAAACAACCCAATTGAACATTTAACGGCCAGCCAAGAGTACGAAAAAGCCATGCTAGCCAACCAGATAAACCACTCCCAAGTTGATGAAGCATTACACATCAAAATCACAGCATCACCCCAGCGTCTTTCTCTGATTAACACCATCAATTAGTGTCGGCAAAGTCCCACTGCCTAC
The DNA here is from genome assembly GCA_023690525.1 of Holotrichia oblita. NCBI lineage: Eukaryota > Metazoa > Arthropoda > Insecta > Coleoptera > Scarabaeidae > Holotrichia > Holotrichia oblita. The sequence continues at coordinate 99,180,762 of CM043020.1, read as the reverse complement.
TGACACTCAGTGGTGTGCCCCAGGGAACAGTACTAGGCCCACTATTGTACAATTTATATGTCAATGCTTATTATTAATTTTATTTTTGGACAATATCAACCCTGCCAAGTATGCAGATGATACTTCTATGCTGGTATACGATAGTTCCTGGACCACAGACTTGCAGTGAGTTTTGATAAAACTAATCATATGATGTTCTATACCAGACAAAAACTTATTGAACAATATAATGTTAAACAATGCTAGATGAATCACCATTATGGTGCATGCACGAATACTAATCCAAATGCTGTCGATGTAATTCTCACGCTCGCAATAAACAAGATACTGGATATCCGTGAGTATATTGAAGTGTTGGTGGTAGCAAGCTAGCACTAAAGACTTCCAGTCAATAAAATCGATTATTCTGCAACTAAATCTCCCCAAAAGTAAAAGAAAGAAGAAACAACTAAATGATACAAATCGCGAACCCGGATCTGTACTCCGATAGCCAGCCCTATCTGTCATAGTCTCGTACTCGATTTCTCCATTTCTATCTTGTCCGCTTCTCCTCCTCTTCCTACACCATCTTTAAATGTGTTTTTACCATCGAGATAATGAGAAAAAATACGGTCGAAAGAAAGACAGATAGTAACGTAGGGTGCCGCCTAGATGGGAGAGGAGCTCGGAGGAAATGAAGGACGGAGATGCGAAAATAAGTGTCCGTGGGTCGGCCGTAAGATGTGATTTTTTCCCCGGTTTTTGCACGACGCCGCCGTCGATCCCTCATGTTTGTATTAAGTTGATATACTCTGGTGTTCGTGGTGGTAGTTGGGCGCTGATTGTGTTCGACGGAATTCAAACGAATCGTATTTGTTTAAGGGGTTCTCTTTTTTCTCGTTAGATGTTCTACTCGTCTTTAACCATTCTCTTTTTTGCCCGTTATCTCCTCAGAGCGGAGCACCTGTTTGATTGTTTGCGATAATTCGAAGAAAAACGGGAATTGGAATTGGTGTGGAATTAGGTTGAGTGTAAAGAAATGCCGGTAAAACCTTAATCGTAATTTTTTTTAACGCGAAAAATAAATTGGAATTTGTGTTAATTGTGGGGGAGGATTTCAAAAATTGTCTTGTTATTGGGCAATAAATACTATTACAATTACAATTGAAATGTTTCCTAAATTAAACGACTATCTCAAAATCCATCCACATTCACACATCCTCATTTCA